>JAWWMU010000106.1:144972683-144987841 GCA_035048155.1 Cinnycerthia olivascens
TTATTATTCCCAGTTTTCTTCTTTATTTATTTTTGTAATTTCCTGCAATTGCAATTCTTTGCTAAAAAAAAAACCCTAAGAATATTCTTGAAGATTTGCAGGAATGCAACTTTTTGAAACTCATCAAACAGTACAGCCCTTGGAACAGGAGAATGAGGCTGTGTTACAAGCAGAGTGCAGGGAAGAGTGCCAAAAGCCAAAGAGTAGGGAACAGGAGTCAAAACCACAGACAGAACTGCTGATCCCATGATTGCCACATCCTAGTTCAGGCTTTCAGGTAAATGCCTTAAACATTTGCTAGTTCTAAAAAAAAGAATAAACAAGCTCACTAGAGCCTTTGGAGACAGTTTTTAAAAATGTAAGCAGGTTATTTTAAACTGCTACCCAGGTTTCATGATTTCCTGTAAGTGTTGAAATTAACAAACAAAGGAAAATTAAGAATAAATTAATAATAAAAGATAAGTCTCTTTTCTTTTTCTTCCTGACCTGTTTTACAATAGCAGAAAATGGAGCTTTTATTTCAAATGCCAGACAATTTGTTGTAAATTGGGGGATGCTTGACCAGTCACTTAACTCTAATGGTGCATATGTAATACTGGTATCTTTTCTATTTTCCTTGCAGGGTGAATCGGAATGATTCACAAGCACATGCCTCCAGTACAGATGAATTCTTAGACAAGTTGCTGATTTATCTGAATTCACTATTTCTCATGGTCCTGTCCACCACACACTTTTAAATAAAAAAGTCTAACCAGAAGAACGTCTGTAGATAGTCAAAAATTTCACGTTGCTCCAAGGATAAATTCTCCCAGTGACATGATACGAGTGGCTGAGTCAGTGCTTTGGTGGCACATAACTGCAAACCCTTGAGCTAATATCCCCTGGAAATTATACTTTCAAGAACAGTATTTCTTCTCACTTTCATCTCGTTGGACAGCCTGCAGCAAGGGCTGACTCAGTTATTGATTAGCAAGCTGAGCTCTAATGAAGCTGAAGGAAGGGACACTCAGTTGAACCTGTTTGCATGACAGTGCTGAATTTCAGTTATTACTGTAGTGAAAGCATATTGTCTTACCGTATTCAGGGCTCTGATACTGTGTTCAGAGCAAATCAGGTACTGAAACCTTCTGGAAAGAATCCAGTTCTAATTTTAACTACTAAATAAATAAATTGGACAAAGATAAAATAGCTGTCCAACAATACAATGATAAGCCTGCATTTATTATGCAGTCCTTTTTACAGTACACCATACAGATTTTATTTCAAAGGATAATTAGAGATAGGTTCTCAGTTTCACTGTAATTTGCTATAAACAATGCTTTTGTTTCAAACTGCATTGCATTTCATCAGATATTGTTGTAAAAAAAAAGTTTTCTGATATACATCAGCAAGAGCTCTTGTGGCTTTAAAGCTGGCTTGTTGAAATAACTTTTTTTTTTCCACAGATTTTCAAAATGCATATAAGTCTCTTAACGAGGCATGTTGTTCAAGAAGACTGATGGAAACAGCGTGTTGAAAGATATCATCTTGGTGGTCAGGAAAACAAGGGCAAATTACTTATCTGATACTAAATTTAGGCATTTCCTTTCTTATTTTGTGTTAGCATCTCAAAGGCAAAGATTTTGATCCAAGAAAGCAAATAATAATATATTTAATTCTTGAGATTAGCATGTGCAGATCTGTAATTGATTTGAATATTAAATCACTGATGATTCTGGACTTCAGTGTGGAGAGGAACATTTTTTTTTTCTACATTCCTTTCTCCACTGAAGCAGTGCAATTTTTTTATTTCTTTCTTTTAATTTCTTCTGCCTTCAGAGATTGCATATGGTAACCCAAAGATAGTTCTGGATTTGTACCTTCATAGCTGCAGATTTCTAGTGACAAAGTCTTCAATCTTGGGAACACAGCTGCTGCTGTTCCAATTTCTGTGTCATCCCACTGCTCCCTGAACATTCCTACTGTTCGATTGTCAGTGCATGAGGAGTCACTCACTTAACTTATACACCACTTTCCTGATGATAGATGTTTCAAGTTCTGTAGTGGAAGTCCATGCTGTGGAATAAGGTTCCTGTTGGAGTGGAGACCACATAGAATTAGAACAAAGAAGAAAAAGAAGACTTTCTCTAACTAAGAAATCTTGCAAATCTAAATAGAAATGTCAGCAATACAGACAGCTTGGAGACCCTGAGAAAGCCAGGATTGTTTCCTGGCATAACAGCAACTTGCTGTTCATTTATCTATTTTGTGTAAGAACAAAAGTGAATTTTTAGAAGAATCCTAAGAACAAAGTAGTTACTTTTGCTCAAACAAAAAGCAGTATTTTACAAAGAAGTAAATCTTCTTCCCAGTCAGTATACAAAGGCACATTTGAAATGTGGATTTCAAGAAAATGCAATGAGAATCATTTTAAGTTGTACATATAGCCAATATATTATTATCCCTATTTTTTCATAAGAATAGACTGCCACTTATGAAAACTTACGCTGTCAGCAATTTCTAAATTGTTTTGTGCACCTCTGCAAGACTGAGAAATGGTTGTGTTGTAACTGCCTATACATTTCCCCATTCATTGGAAGAGGTGGAGAAAATAACTACTAAATTGATCAAAGGAAAAAAGCTCAATTTCCATTGACTACTAAATGGAGGATTTGGTTTTGATCCCCATCACTGCTTTAACTCTTACCAGTTTGAAGCACTGCACAAATATATAGGGATGTAAGAGAAAAAAATTGCAATAGTCTGACTTTGTAAATTATACCTAGAAACTTCTACAGAAGCTTTCTCCCACCTATTTTACTGGAGAAATGTTTAAATTATTATGTCCATTTGAGTGGTTTGTTAAATCAAAAATCTATTTCACTTATTCTGTATTACTCTGTATCTAACCTAAGTCTTTCCTTGGCTTATGAAACTCATGGATGTTGTGTCTAAATCATGAATCACGTAAAGTGCTAAAAAAAGCCTTTCTTATTTTAATATCCCCTTGAGTCCTGGAAGAAAGCTCTTATACCCAGACTGACACAGTGATAGATCCTGTTCCACTCATGCGTTTGATAGAACATGTCATCATCATTTACTATTTTATTTCTTTTCAGCTGGGGATGTGTGAATGTTTGTGGAGAAAGACAGGCTTAAAAAGAAAGTTAAAAATAATGTTTTCATTGTGTGTTTGGACAAGACATACATTTTAAGTGCTTAGTTTCAGAATCAGACAAAACACTGCTGAAGTTTAAATGACTTCTTAATAGTACTAGGCAATTTAGATGCACTTAGAAGTGACACAGCTTCCATTGCTGGCCAATTGTTAAGGGAAGTATCATTTGTCAAAATGGTCTCCAAAATGCTCCATTTTTTAAGTGCCTCCAATACATATCAATCTCAAACATATTCCTGAGTGTTTAAAAGTTATCTAATAAATTTTGCTTGGGTAGTGTATTCTGTTTGTGCCTCCATTACCAAACCCATACTCACAATGACAGCTTCATGGTACACAGTTTTAATTCTGACCTTCCACTTTCAAGAGAACCAGCTATTAAATTCTGAATTGCAGCACTTTTCAAAATCTGTTGAGCTGCAGACTTTGTAAACAAACTAATCCATCAGCAGATATCAGCACTGTATGCGAAAAAGGAAGAATGATTTGATGGCTATGGGTAAGAGAACAATAAGCATGTTAAATTAATACGAGATATTACTTGGGAAAATGTAAGCACTTTCATAAAAGTCCTTTAAAATTTAAATTCTTTTCTTTCTCACCTCTAAATCTCATGTTTTGACAGTGATTATAACAGCAATGTGGTTCCTGCTAGTTTTCCTTGTGTAGAAGGCCTGCATTCAGGCTAATGTCTGTAATTTTCCTCTTTGGTTGAATGCAAACATGGGTAGAGAGTTTGATTTTATAGGGTTTGGCCCTCTTTTCCACAAATTATATTGAAATTCTGTACCCAGAAAGAAGGCAAATGGAATCTTGAAATTATTTAACTGTTCTATTTTCCACAGGACTAGAGGAGAAGTAATATATGGGTTTGACTACAACCTAATTTGACAGAATGATTTATTCAAACATCAGTACTGTATAAGTTTACTGGTTCCTGTGCCCAGCTTCACAAGAAATACCAGGAAAATATCAACACAGTGATAGTGGCAATATTATTACTACTTTGCTGACACTTATATCCACCACTGAGGGGAGATTGTGTTGGTGTTACTCAAACACCTGACAAAAACACATGCCATGTACAGACAGGCTTCATTCAGCATGGAAAGGATGGTTCTAACAGACCCAGAAGTTCATCACCAGCAAGACACAAAGCAGCAGATCTGGAGTCTGGGCTGCATCCTAACAGATCAGAATTTCTCATGTGAATTGCATCATTCATATCAAGGGTTTTACAGGAGAAACAATCCTCCACAACCAGGTATTGAAAACCAGCACAGTCAAGTCATTAAGACCCTTGCCCAGGTGCAAAGAGAGTATTTCATGAGCTTTGCCATTGACTTGTTCTGTGACCTTTGGCAAATATCTTGGCACCTGTGCTTTGTCCAGCCTGGGACAATGTTGGAATCTGAAAACTCCCTTATTGTGAATCAGTGATCTCCTGCCCCCAGTGTGCACCCTTATAATATAAATAGCAAATGTGCAACATAGAACTATGAGCTGCACATATCCTTACTTCTGCCATCTAGCTAAAAATCCCCCCTTCACCAATCTTCAAAGGCTTGAAGAAAGCAGAAATGGGAGATTTATTTCCATATATAGTCATTATTGCAGCAGAGACAAAAGGAAATGAATTCTGATTCAAGATTTGCAAGTTCTGCTGGGATTTACACTGCCAGGGAGATTTTGCTATTAATACTCACCAAAATAAAGAAGCTGAAAGTCAGAAACTTGAAAATCCTTAGATTTCCATATTCAGTAGCCTTGTGCCTTTTTTTAAGGGTTTCTGTGTTCTATAATTCAGGTTTCCCTTTCTTTTCCAGATAGGTCATGTATTCCCCTGTATAAAACCTCAGTTATAATATTTTATATTTTCTTTATAATGTTAAAACACCCTAAAGCTTTCAAAGTTAAATATGTGTCTTTTGAAATGTGTGCTTTTTAATACACACGCGCAGTTGAATTTATATACAAAACTGTTGAGTAAGTTTAAAGTTTAAAAAGCTTATCCCAGTATTGATATTTTGTTATATAGTGAAGAGAAACTCAATTGGAGATATTACTAGAATATGTCCTATGAAAACTACTTTATAGTACAGGATAAAACAGAGACCAATTTATTTTGCCTATATTAAGCAAAATCATGTGTTTAGTTTCCAGAAAAGATTTCTGTCAGGGAAACAGACCACAGTTTCTTCCAAAGGAGTAACTTTTGGACGTTTTCTTATTTATCTTGGACTTTGGAAAGAGATTTCCAGATCTGCTCAACTGATAAAATCCAGCCTAACTTTGTCGTTCATGGAGCTGCAACATCCCCATGGCGCTGGGGACTCTGGGCTGGGGGTTGCTCTTGATTGTTCCCATCCCTCCCTCTGGTGCCCCAAGAATCCCCTGCTGATCCTGACTCCAGGGAGTCACCAAACTTTGCAGCATTCTGCCTGTGCAGTTGATCTCCCTAGAAGTTCTTTTGCAACACGTCATGATTAACAAATGGGCTTTACAAAGTCAATGGGAAACAAAATTCCAATGATATGGGAGGCTTTAAGAACCACCCAGCCTAAGCTGACAAGCAAAGAAGTCAGGGCAAAGTTTTATAAAAATAAAAATATGTGTCACTTGCCTTATACTTCATGTAATAGCAGCAGGAAGTGGGCAGACTCAGTTATGAATGCTACAAGTTGGACTGAATATGATGTGAGGATTGAGAGTCATTAAACACTCCAAAGAAACTGGATAAGATAAATTAATTCTGAAAAGTACATAAGAATTTAAACAGAGTGGTGATAAGGTTTAGAGATAGAGAGGAACAAACAGTGGAAACTGAGGCCCAAAACCTCATTAAGGAGCAGCATTGGGACCCCAGAAGCAACACAAGAACATAATATTCCCTCCAGGGATGAAATCTCCTTCAGTTGCAGTTTTGTTTTCTTTGAGTAGACATATTTGATTTAGTGTATAGCTGTTGATAATAAAATGATTCCTTTGGGGCTGTATTGTGCCATTCCACTTGTGCTTTGAAGGAAGCCAGAGTAGGGTTTCATCCTCTCAGCAGGGTTTCCTTTGCTGTCTCATTTTAAAACCAGTTTGTGAGTCAGACTGTGAACTTCAGCTGAGTGGCCTGAGAGAGGCAGGAAGCTTCAGCTGATGTGCAAAAATTCAAGTGAATAAGCCAGTTTTGGTGAGTATTGTACAAGCACAAGAATGCAAAACCACCTAATGACCACCTTGGAACTTAAACAGAGATCACTGCAGTCTACTGCAGACGATCATCTCAAGATTATCTTCTTCTCCTGAAATATATCACTTATGTAAATATGTAAGTTAATATATGTAGTTAAGATATAAATCTGTAAGTTAAGAAAAATGTCATTGAAAATAGAAATCAAAAAGATATCTGGGCTATAGAAAGCCTTTAGGGAGCTCCTTTAAACTCAGGAGTAGAGCTGAGCAAATAATTAAATCTTGGGTTTGTGTGAGCTCTGGAAAACATTATTTTGGACTGAACAAACTATGTTGCTTTTCTCAAAAGTAAAAATTTTTTAATCATTAAGTAAAAATACATTTTATTTCGAGATCCACCAAAGAACAAACACTTTTATTTTGCCTCAAATGCTTTCACAAGTGCATTTGCAAAAATAACTTCAGGAAAAAATATCATTGCTATTTTATGTCTTGAAATAAAAGGCATTTTTTTAAGTTACTTTTTAATTACTTCTATGATTGACACAAGTCTGTACTTTCAGAGGAAAAAACACTGAACCTATCTTTACTCAAGAGACCTCAG
This sequence comes from Cinnycerthia olivascens, assembly GCA_035048155.1. Taxonomy (NCBI): domain Eukaryota; kingdom Metazoa; phylum Chordata; class Aves; order Passeriformes; family Certhiidae; genus Cinnycerthia; species Cinnycerthia olivascens. The sequence goes on from JAWWMU010000106.1 coordinate 144,979,628, forward strand.
CTCAAAATAGTCAGTCTCTTTCAATTTTTTTCTTTTGTGTTTAAAATAACATGCTTTGTTTTGTTAAGTCTTTTAAATTTTAACTAATTCCTTGCATTTACTCTACTTCTAGGACAACTAAGTGCATATGAGAACCAAATGTGCCTCATGAATCAGTTTTACCAAAGGGAGGAAAACAAAAAGGATAAGGCAAAGTCAAAAATGCAGGAGAAGAATTTTTATGAGGGGCATGATTTTCTAAAAAGCAATCAAGAACTTAGGTAGAATATTACATATAAGAACAGGTCTGTCTAACCAAAGCTGAGAAATAATTTCTTTTTTTTCTCATGTTTGACATTTAGAACCACAGAACATCGGTCTGTGACCCCAAAATAATGCATTGACACATCCTGGAGAAACTCGGCATAGCACATCTGGATGCTTCACTTTTAAAAGAACTATTCTTTCAAATAACTGCTGCACATCTAAAAAGCAAGCTGCTGTCTCAAAAATAGTTGCAGTGAGTAGAAGGAAAGCTAACAGCAGTACATGCAGATTCCTTGCAAAACAGCAGATGCAGAGGTTCTCGGGCTACCTGAATTATTTATGGTTGATTCGGCACATCTCTAGTAATGTCTGAGGCTTTATAGGTCTCTGAAACACATCCAAGAAAAATTCACCCATATTCATGCACCTGCATACTTTCAATTACAAATTCTATGGATTGTGTGAGCCAGTAATTTAGAAATTTTGGCTGAACCATTCAGAGGGTAATTCGACATACTTTGTGCAGTGCTCTGCATAAGCCTCACATTTGTTTGTAGGGATATTCATTTTAATTCAATGACTTTCAAACATGATGTGATTCAATAGCACAGAGATATAGGAATCAAAATACAATCATGGATCAATGTTCCCTCTATCTTGACTTTGACTCCAATTCTGCACCTGGATCCAGTAACACAAAATCCTACAAAAATCAATGAGACTGCACTGACACAGGACGCTCAATAGCTGAGCTGTCTGTTGGGGGTGGCCCTTCAATAATACTCAAAGAAAAGATTTCTCAATAGTAAACTGTACTCAATAACTTTCATGGACCATTAATAGCTAATGTTACTTAATTATTTTTCTCCTTTAAATATGCTTTTACTTCCTTGTGTATATGCATATAGATCACCATGAATTTTGTAGGTGTGAATATTACATAAAATCTCTATTACCTGTGCAACAACACTCAAATAGCTGCAATAAAATCCAAGTATTTTGTATATAAAAAAAAACCAACAAAACAAAACCAAAAAATCCCCAAACTTTACAATAAATGGATATCTAAACACGCAACAAATTACTGAACATCTGAAAAGTCCCAGATTTAAAACACAAGGATTTAAATTCAGGGGTCTGGATGAAACAATCAGGATGAAAAGAAAGGTGAGATTAACCTTCTGTTTTCTCAATGTTTAATTATGTTTTTCTTTCCCAGAATCATTTCCTTGCCAGAATGATCTAGGGTTGTATTTAGCCCATATATGTTCTGTGTTCATGTGTAATTTTCTCTTCAGTAACAAGTACTTAGATCTTATTTTTTAGGTGTCAAATTGTAGAGAAGGTCTTTTAATTATTACAGTTTTAGGGTCAAAAAAGCTGAGTCCCTAAGAGCAGGACTTCACCATGTTTGGTCTGTACAAATACCAAATAACTCCTTCTTCAGAGACCCAGAGTATTTGTAGTGATGCCATTCAGGGACAGGATCTGGTGTCTAACACCAAGGAGAGCTGGGACTGCCTTCTTATTCAGTCCACATGTAAGAAAGAGCATGACTGTAAGTCCAGATATCTCTTGCTCTCCAAAATGTCCCAAATATTCATGTTAATCATAGAAAACAAAATTCAGAGCAGCAGTCTAGAAAGTTTAGGTATATTTAAAGATTTTTTGTTAATTTCTTTGTTTCATGTTTGCGTGGGAGGGTTGTGTGTTTGTTTTGTAATATACTTATTGGTTGGCTTGTTTTTAATATTGACCCTTGGTCTTTCTGTGTTTCAGGTCTTTATTCTTGAAATAATTATCACTACCCTACTTCACAGTGAAGCTGTCAAGAAAAAGTCCATTAACAGTTTTGAAGTGCTCAGGTAGCACAGTAAAGATATTTTACTTAGATTTTTTTCCTCAGACACACTTCCTTGCTTTACTCAACAACTGGTTTGATGATGTGAGGATTAGAAAGAGCAGTAACTGAAAGTCAAGATTTCTAGTCCTGATTTGTTCATTAATTTCAATACAAGAAGGAATCTGCTATTTCAGAGCACAGTTAGTCTGTAAGCCTCACTGAAAAGAGATGACTACACCTTGGAAGTTGTACCCTCAAAATCCTCTGCTGGTTTACTTGAAACAGTCAAAATCAGCTTTCCTAGACTGAACATAATCCAGTTTAATTTCACCCACAATCCAACCGTCACAAGGCTCTGGTGAAACACTTTTCACTCAACTACCAAAACGCAACAACAACAACAACATGCAAAATATTTCAGGAACTGCTGCTGTTGCTGCTTCCTTGTTTTCTCCCTAGTTCAGCCATCCCTGGTAACTCCACATGAGCTGTGTGGAACCAGCACTAACCCAGCACAGTCTGTAATCTGAGCTTTGCTAGCTGAGGCTCTGTTCATGGTTATGAATTCCCACACACATCCTGCTATTGAGTGTTGGTATTCTTTGCTAGTGTGAGGTGAGTGTATCTACCAGTAAAAAAAAAAAAAAATATATATATATATATATCTATATATACACACAACTATAGGTATGCTATTCTAAGAAATCTGCCAATTGGCAAAAGAAACAATCCAAAAATAATGTAATAACATAATCTCCCTTAGACGTGACTGCTTTGTAGTACAAGCACTTCTGACCTCACTTAATAGGCAATTAGAAATTTGGAGTTGTTTCCAGTTATTGAAGAGAAACTATGAGGCTTTTAAAAAACCCATGAAAAAGTCTGTAAACAGAAAAAAAAAAAAATCTGGAGTGTTGCAATGGATTCAAACAAAAGGCAATATGTACCCAAAAACTATTTCTCAGGGGATGTTCTTTTAAAAGGGTCTGGAAATATCTGTTTACCGAAATGCACAAAGAACTGCTTTCATGTATTCAAAACACAGTAACCCAGTGCACTTCGTATTATGATATTAGTATAGATAAATTGGCATTTAGATACCTAAAATAGATCTCCACTGCCTAAAGTGGGTTTCCTATGAGCTAGGTGCTTTTGGAGATGGACTCTGATCATTGGAGAACAGTTATTTTTATTACTATTTTTATTTTTAGGGGATACCAGCAGTATCAATTAAGCAGGAATTGAGACCCCTTTTACAAGAGGTCTTCTAGGAAAGGAACAAAAAGTAATGGAGATGATGCCTATTTAATCCAGAAACACAGTAAAACAAAGTGGGTGTTTAAGAAACTGCAAGCAATTTCAGCTATATTCAGTTTTATTCAATGTAGAAGTAGAAAGGGATCAATTTAGAGAATGGCCTCTGTGATCTTTTGAGGCAGCCCAAGGGTGTTTTCCAGAAGGGAAATATAAAAAAGTCAATCAGCAAGAATAAAAATATTCCCTGAAGAAATATCAATTTTGCAGGGAACATTATGATACAATAAAATATTGTATGACATTAGGGTATTTAATAATCTCTTATTTATGTTGTATGACATCACATCATATGATATTTCTATTCTATTCTATTCTATTCTATTCTATTCTATCCGATTCTATGCTGCTTGATCTCCAGTTACCAATCCCAAAAAGGCCTCTGTCAGCTCTGTGTTGCACTCAATTTCTTTGTGAATATTTTGGTTACTCTCTACCTTTTTAACCAACACTGGATGAATTTTTCTTCCAGACAACAGAACTGATCCTCAAATTTGTATATGAAAAACGGGCTATTTTTTGTTTCAGTACTTTTGGTATCTGAATACTCTAGTCCTCCTAGCAAAGTAAAGCAAGCTTTGGGTTTAAGAAACTTGGCTGGTCAGCACAGACTTCTCAGCTGTTCAATTGATGTATCTTTTTTTTGTCTCTAACTTTTTTTGCAAACCAGAACATAAATGTCAGACTTTGCAGGTGATTTTTATTTATTTAATAATTTATTTGACTATGTTAACTTCATTATCCATTGAGAAAATTAATAAATCTGGTTTTGCTCTATAGTACTTCGAATATGGTATATTTAATTTTATGGAGTTAATTTTAGAATTTTTTCTCTTTGAATCATAAAATAAATTTTTATTTTTTCTACATATTTGCTGTTAGAGATATGATGTGTCAGAGTTGCCTCCCCTATTCTGCACTCCTGCAGTTGAAGTCACAGTTTACTTGGAGTTTGTGTGATTTCTTTTCTATTTTAGATATATACAGCTTCTCTCTTGTTTTTTGAACAATTTACAGATCCTTCTGCAATTATCTTTATTATCCAGTACTGCTCTGCTTTGTCCAAGAGCTCTTTATGGTACCTCTTCCTTGCCTACTTTTGGCTGGACAATACCTTGAGTCTCTACAGTTTCATGCAGAAAATATATTTTTAGTTCATTTTGAGGAGAGAATATCAAGATAAAAAAAAATAGAATTGAAAGTAATGGACTGGAAAGAAAACTTACACATCTATACTTGTTTATGAATAGTGACTTTGAACATGTCATTAGCTCATAGAGACTACAGAAATGTGCAGCTGAAAAGGGATATATTGGATACAAATTCCTTACAATCCTGTGTACATATAATTTCATTGCCTTTTGTATAATACTGAAAATTTCCTATGCCTGTTTTAGATTTAAGTCATAAAGCTGTTATAGTTGTTCAATATTTTTCTAAACAATTCCTCCCCACTGCTCCTGGATTTTGTAAAACAAAGCAAAACAGAGACTTTTTCCAGCTGGCATTTTATATGGAAATTAAAGAACATATATTTCTCAGTCATTCAATCTTTTCAACACAATATATCTTCCTGCTGCACTGCATTCCAAACTAGAATGAACTAGAGACACACTGAGAACAATTTGAGCAAAGGATTGCTTAAGTCTTGGTCTAGCAAAATGAGATGACCTTATCCTCAAAAATCAGATATTGAATTTGACTTGATTACCTTTTATTTAGTATTATGAAATCTGATGAGTCCTATTGATTTTTAAGTCTATAACTTTATCCCTTTAATTCCTCCTATTATCAGCATTAGGTACTGATTGATAATGTTAAGAGATTTCATAACTGTAGAAACTGATTCTTATGATTAATTTGATATATCTGATGACAATCATGAAGTTTGATAATTTTAGTATCTCATTATTTATATGACTACCACATTGATTTACCTGTGCTATGAAAAATAACCTGACAAATACAATATATCAAATGAGTTTTGACTTCCTTGTATAATATTTAGTTATTAAAAAAGCAAATGCTTTTCAGTCTGTTTGGGGCAAGGGGCCCTTTTGAATCCTCCTTTTTGACAGGGCTAAATCAAAGCAAGAGGGCAAGAGTTTAAATACTCTTCTGAGATGTTGGGACCTGATGAGGCACATCCCAGGGTCCTGGGAGGAGCAGAAGTTGTAGTTGCCAAGTCACTCATATCTTCATCAGTGACCCAGACAGTGGGACTGAGGGCACCTTCAGCTCCCCTGCAGATTACACCCAGATGAGTGGAGGGGTACCCAGGTGAACCTTGTCAAATTTAAAAATGCCAAATGCCTGGTGCTGCACCTGGGTTGAGGCAATCCCCAGTGTCAATGCAGGAGAGGTGATGAATGGATTGAGAGCAACCCTGCCAAGAAAGACCAGGTGATGCAGGTAGATAAAAAGTTGGACATGGACTGGAAAAGTTTGTTTCTAGCCCAGAAAACTTATCATATCCTGGGCTGCATCCAAAAAAATGTGACCAAGGGGTCAAGGGAAGTTATTCTCTCCTTCTCCATTCCCATGAAACCCCCACTTTGAGTATTTAATGCAGCTCAAGAAAAATGAGTAGGTCCTAGCAGTGGCCACAAACAATAGGGAGAGCTGGAACACCTCCCTTCTGAAGACAGGTTTAGAGAGTTGCAGTTGCTCACCCTTTCAATATCTAGAGAGCTACATAATACATTTTGCATTTAATTAACAACATTACAAGTAAGATGCTTCTCTGAGTTCAAACTGACAACAAAACTGTGATGTTCCTGCTGGAGTTATGCCTTTATCATTCTTGAGAGGGCAGAGGGGGGAGATCAATAGAAAGCTAATTTTATTACTTTTTCCTTGTCAGATAAAATGGCCTTCTGTTGGTCTTACATTTTACATAGAAAATACAGAAAGTAATTATCAAGAGTGAGTGCTTATTTGATATCACTACTTCCAGACACCTTCAAGTGCCAAGAAGCAGAATACTGTCATAAATTTGGTAAAGAAAAAGTGATAGACTTATATTACTTCTGTGAATGAGGAGGGGATAATTAGATAAATCAAAATACAACAAAAGTATTTCCAAATTACCTAGGTCCTAATTCAACACAGCTCAGAACTAGTGAAGCATGATCAGAAATACTATACTATCCAATTTTAGGAATGACTCTTAACTCCCATAAAGGAATCTTTAGTATTTGCTGTTAAAGTGTAAAAAAAAAAAACACTTATATTGTGACAATGGTTGGTATGCAAATTTTATATTGTGTTCGAATAGTCTTAATTTTTCCAGTGATTTACTATAAGATATCATCCCAGTCTTGATTTTCTTGTGGGGTGGTTTGTTTGTGTTTTGTTATTGTTGTTTGGGGGATTTTTTAGATGGTGGTGGTTTACTTTTCCCTGCCTCAAATTCTTCAGAAAAATTGAGGCAAATACACACTGCTAATTGCACACATTCCAACTATTTTGCAGGAGAAATCTCATTAAAATTGCTGCCCCTCACTCTTCAGTTTTCTGATGCTTTCAAATCAGGGATTAAAAAACTGCAGGCAAATTATTAAGACATACACATTGGACAAGCTTCGTTTATGCCAAGCTTATTGGCCGGCTCACTGGAGACTAACAGCTCTTTTCTTCTACCTGCTCATGAAATTATTCCTTTGGATATATGATATAATGTGATAAGTTATTGATGGAGGCACAAGCAGATTATTTTCCCAGTGTATGACTGATTTTTTTTCAAATATTATGAGATGCCTTTCCCTTTTTGTGATAAAATTAAGGTTCTTAAAAATATATGGAAGAGTAAAGAGGGATTTTTCTTTCCAGGAGAATTTCACAGCCTTACTTTTAATATGTAGCAACCCTATATCTCTGAGTGAGAAAAGGGTTTGAATATATGTCTCCAATTTTATATTAATGACTTTAAATATTGGCTATTGATTTAAAAAATACAAACATACAAAGAGTAATTCCCCACAAATGCACACTTCACTTTATTACAGCCTTGAGATATTTTGCAGAAAATTTTTAGTTCTAAAGAACTAAAGTTCTTTTTTATATTTGCTTGCAGTTAGAAGTGCAGTGAAAATCTTTTTCTCTGTGTGTCACTCCAACATGCTCAAGATTTTTTTCTTTTTGAGTATCAACTGTACTTATGTCACTTTGTTGATCCGATTAAGACTCTAAACCTATGCTCAACCTGAATTCTATATTTTTTTCCAACATGAAGCAGATCAGAACTCAAAAGTGTCTTCTTTTTTTCCTACCCACAATATATAGCAATAAATTTAGAAAAAAATAATTTAAAAAGAGGTATTGCCTTCCATATAAACTTTGTTTAATGGATTTGGATTTTATCTGTGGATTAAAATTGTGTTGGCTATCCCTTCATGGATTTGTTAGAAATACCCCTTAATTACCAGTCCTGCATAATGTATACAGACAAAATAAATTTAAAAATATAAGGTTTTTAAAATAAAACTGTTTACAATAATTTTTACAAGATTTTTTCCCTTTATTTTTTTGCAAACAGTCTTTCCCAATGGCTTCAGAATTCAGGCTTGTTTAAAATGAATGCTAAAATAGCTCCCTAACTGTAGTATCAATGTGTTTGGGAATTTTTTTTTAGTCAAACATGTTTGCTCATCCATGTTAAAAGGCTTATTTTATTGCGATAAAAAACACACTTTATCTGACCTGGTGAATATTATGTTATTTAAACATGAAGAGAATTGTTGGACCTGGGTCAGCCTGGCTTCCCAGAGCCTCACCCTGCCCAGGGAGTCTCCCAGGTGATCAGTGATGCC
>JAWWMU010000106.1:144987941-145003126 GCA_035048155.1 Cinnycerthia olivascens
ATATATCAACTGAATATAACAGCGAGATCTTGATATAAAAGTATATAAATAATCATTGAACATACACACCACCACAGAGAATGAAAGAAAAAAAGAATGATACAATATCAGTCTTCTCTCAAATAAGTCAAAAGGAATGTCAATTTGCTCTGAAATATATTAGAGCTGTGAATGGAAAGAACAAACCTAATAGGCTTTGGGAATGTTTTGTACATTTCTGTAATTAAAATAAAACAAAGAACATTTTGGAAATACTGATGGAAAAATGTCACAAGTAGCAGGAAAAATGAATCTCTAATTTCTGAACAGACTTCATCTTATTAAAAAAAAATATACCTGAGATTTTTTTTTTTTTTTAATTTGAGATTTGCCATATAAAGATTTCCATGCTGAACTGAAAATGTAGTGTACAAAAGGAGAAAGTGGTATGGATGTGCAGTGCTGCTTAGACACCGTTGAATTAGAAAGTACTCTAGATGTACAATAGACTTTTCATGGTCTAGTGGTTGCTCTTGGCAGATCACCTGGATAAATGTCCTGCAGTTATAGTACAGCAGCATTGTGGATGTTCCAGATACAACCTAGTAAAATTTTGTGTACATATCACCTTGCTCACATCATCTTTATCTCCATCCTCTTTTCTTTCTCCTTAATTTTTAACCTCAATAAATCTAAAAACTCTTCTTCTTAATGAGTATTAAGGAAAAATCAAGAAATCTTTCACTGGGAAAATGAAACGTACTGAAGTGGAGGCTTTAGTTTTGTTTACAGAGGAGAAACATTTTTTTTAAATGTGTGACTTATGAAATAGATCACCATTAAACTAGAATACTGTGTATGTCATCCTTTTGTCATTTACGAGACTTCAACAATATCAAGTGTCAGAGAAGGCTGGTGCAAGAGACAATGACTTTGACATTCTCATTTTCAGTCTGTTTCTCATGCTTTGCTTAGAAATATGGTGAGATTGTCAGCAGCATTGAACTGTGAAAAAAAACAACTCTAAACTTAATACAGACATGGTTCATGGCTTCAGATCCTACTTGGGCTCATCAGAAACTTCTGAGGGATCTGGTGAACACCCCTTAAAATATTCATTTGTGGAAGCAAGCCTTAAAGTGAGTCTGTGTACAATTAATCTTTTGTAAAGACAAGGTTAAATTAGCCCCAGGAAATACACTGCATTTAGGGACATCAGCTAGGGTTTACAGCCTAGCTCAGACACTCACCTGGCTGTCCAGCCAGCCTGAAAGTTAATAAAGAAGCCATGGAGTATCCTCAGCAGTTTCCCAGCTAAGTTTTTAGTAGGTTATATTGAACTTAAACAATTAATATTATACAACAGAGAATCCAGCAGAGAAATCTCCCAAAACCTCTCAATGCTGAAGAAAGCAAAAGAGCTTTAACTTCAGCCAGGAGGCAACCTGTGATCTTCCCTAGTAGGCTACACCCCAAAAATGCAACATTAATTAGTGAATGATGAACATATGCTGAAGGGAGGTTTCATAAATCCCAAATTTGCCTCATGGTGTAAAAAGAAACAGGAACTCCCCTGGATTAAATTTTTGTTCCTCCATGTTGGTTTCTATTAGTGGGGAATCTGAGCATGGCTCTCCCAAATGCTAAGGATACCTCTTTTGTGAGGTCCTTGTAGCTGCAGATAAGAACACCACTTCCACACAGGGAATCTACAGCCAAGGGACAGGGTGACGTTTCCCCCTTTGCTACAGGGAGTGGTGCCATAACCTGCAGGATAATGCTCTACAGCTGTCAGTATTTACAGCTCAGCACTGGTATGGACAGAGTAAACAGTTTTTTGTGACATGTGAACATAAACTTCTCTCTTTGGTCACCTTATAAACCCTTGTAGCCCGGCAGAATTTCTCTGAAAATGGCCAGCTGCAGATTCTGGGAAAAAAAGGAGCAGAATGATTTTGCAAAGAGAAGCTTGAACAGCAGAGGATTTAATTCTGTATGGTCATGACTGGACTGGAGAGGATAAATGGGAAATGATAGTACATTGTGTCTGCTATTGCAAACAGATCATCTGTTAAAGTTGATGCTGCAGAAGCCAAAAGCTTTCATGTGACCAAAAAATAAGTTAAAAAAGTTAAAGAAGGGAAGAAAAGGTCATCAAAACTCTTAAGAAATAACTTCTGGTCAAGGAAACCTCAAAATCAAAATGTTGCCTCTTGTCCCACAGCAAATTAAATTCATCAAGTGTGTTTCTTACGGGCCCTTGTCAAATGCCTTTGGAAAATGCAGTGCTCAGTGTTACCAATAGACATTTAATAATGGCCATCTAGAGGATATTTTCAAGATTCTATTGTAAACAATAAAAGCTAGTATCCAACTGAGCACTGCTTGGAAAAGGTATTGTTGTAGGTTTTGTTTTTGTGTTGCTTTTCTTTCCAAGGACAAACCACAAATCTGTAGGAAGCTGTCAGGTACTTTCCCAAACCCTCCCATGCTTTTCTAAGGAGCAGTGTTAGCAGATTTCACTGTCAGCCATTTAATTTGAGCTCACAAGCTTAACCAGCTTCTTGTCTTCTTCCAGACTTCACGAAGTCAGTCTGGCTGCCACCAGCCAGGGGGCATTCAGGGGCTCTCAGGCTCACAATTCAAGCAGAGATTGAAATGATTAAGGCATGGGGAGATGGCTGGAGTAGCACCTGAGGCTGATAAGTCTGTCTGCCAGAGCTGAGACTTAGAAAATGCTAGTGAAGAATGATTGTTTTCATATTTTAGAGGTCATCTGCTGTAGGGGCTTGTAACAGAGGTGGTGTATTCACAACAAAATCATGTAACTGTTTCCATTATGGAAAAAACTTCTATAAATTTCTAATTAAGAAATGTATCTTTTTTTCTCCTCTCAATACTTGTTTCTCTAATTTGCATTATAACTAGATGAAAACACACCTTCATATAAAGGTCATGCCTTTATGAAACTGTATAGTCCTGCTGGAAATCCAGAAAATCACTCATAAATCAGTCTAAATTCACTTATCTCAGCAAATATTTTTCCTTCTCAATGCATTTGGATGTTATTCCATTTCTTCTGAACAGTCACCCAGAAGCTGTTAGTCCAGTAACATCCATTTCATGCTTAGCCACTTTTCAGATTAAAGTATTCAAACACCCTTGAGGAGTTCCTTTTATCACAAAATTTTAGCACGAAGGCAAGAGAGTCTATCTTATTTTTTATTGCAGGTTTCATCAGTTTCTCTCAGCTCTGGACAAAGCTTTGTGAAAGGACCCTGGATCAAGCCCTCAGTCAATGCAGTCATCTTCAATCTCTTTTGAGCCATGACTCTACCAGAGGCAATCTGGTGGAGTTAGGCAGGATTACTGGTAAACTTTGGATTTCTTTTTTATGCTGCTGCTCTCTCCAGTTTTCATCATCTATGTTTGACTCAGGGTTCCTTCTCCTTTTTCTGTGGGCTTATTCCTGGATTTGGAAGGCTCCATGGCTTCCCTAAATCCCATCTCACTTTTCATATGGAAAGACCAGGAGTAATCCCTGCCACTCCCTCATGTAACAGCCCTGCTGCCTCGGTCTTGGTCTGCTGTTTCTGGAGATAGATGACGGGTTTTTCAACAGTAATGGAATAAACTTACACCAGCTGAGGATCTGCAGGGGTTTTACAGCTAAATAAATATCTCACCAGTGCAGCCCCACACCTTGGACCCACTGCTATTCCAATTTGCAAAAAATACCTTCTGAGCTTTCTTTTGGAGTGAATCAATTCAACAAAATATTTAGTTCTAGTTTTTGGCACAGTTCACTGTATGAACCCTCCCAAGATCCAGAACGGGTGAGGTGATATCAGGTTTGGGTGCCCTGGGCCTGCAAAACCCTCTGACACTTTCAAGCAACCCTTAAGCTCTGTTTTCTTCCCTGCACTGGGCATATTTCTGTCAAAAGAACAGACAGTATGGTACAGGATTTGCTTTCTGGCTCTGAAGGCAAGTGACATAACTGCTCACATTCACACAGTTAATTCTCTCCCCCTTCAAAACAGTGTAGCCTCATCCACACAGCCAATTGCAACAAATCTCAGAACATACCTGAGCTTTGCCTGGAGCAAAACCCATTCCAGCAACTGTGGTAGCAATTAATCTGTAGTGACAATCTCAGGACAGTGCTCAGAATTCTGCTCTGTCTCTGATTTATCAGCTAAGACATAGCTGGAGAGTCTGCAGAGAATTTGAAGGAGAACTTAGTAGTATGTGCATTTAAACCCTTTACAGACCAAAACCACTTTTGCCAAATTCCATATAAATCTCTGTATCCTTGCCTGGAACTATGTCTGCCCCAGCCACCAGTGCTTAGCAGTGCTCTGGTGTTTTCCAACACGTGCAGGTGCAGCAGTCTGTCAGCACCTTTGCTAACAGACACGTTTATCACATGGACAGCAGGGCATGGAGCCTCCCTTGGATGCCCAGGAGCAAGAACTGTGCTCTGCAAGCATGGCATCTCTTTCTGTAAAATACCAACTTGGTGTTGATTCCAGTTATTTTGGGAAAAGGGGAATATGGTAGGAGAGTGAATACAATGGAGGTGATATGTCTGAAGGATCAGGGACTGTGTCTTCTGTGACAAAACAGCACAGGGACTGTGATTGCTTTTGTAGAGAGATCCTTGTGCTGTTTGAGACGCTTGTGTCAGAATGCAGCTCATGTGTTGTGGCATATTTATCCTCTACACTTCAACAAATGACTAGCACAAACTTTAGGGCCATAAGAATGGCCACAGATACAGGCAGATAGCTTAGACAATTTTAAATTGTCCTTCTTGAGTGGCTCCTCCAGAAATCACATATGTCCTTTAATTCTTAATCCTCTATCAGAGGATGTCAGCAATTTTTGTTGCAAACAGTGCAGCAGATAAAAGTGTTGTCTCCATCCTGAAAAGGCAAGCTTGGACTCTCCATTTCTTTTCACAGAGCAGTTGAATTTTAGCTTACCAAGCATCTTTTTTAACTCTATTTCCCAACGGCAGTCAAGGACTAATTCCCAGAGCATTGTAAACTTTATAACAGCTTTTAAAAACCTCAGATAAGAATGTACATTGAATTACAGAAGGGAAGGCCATGCTGTTATCCTCTTGTAAAATATTTTGGATTTTTATTATTGTTGATGTTGTTTCCTCATCAGGAATACAGTAAAATCTTCCAAGCTTCTCATGAAAGGGGGTTGGAAAACAGTAGAATAAAGACCAATACCATAACCATAGTTAGCAAACTATGTGTATAGATTCTACATTCAACAAAGCCTCTACATCTCTGGTGAATTGTTCCACTGTCAAATTAATTCTGAAAGTATTCTGAGAGTACTGAAAGAGTGTTCTCTTTTATCATATTTATCACTACAAATTCCACCTGGGTCAGAAGGATTTCTACTTCATGATGAAGTGGTTAAGAGGAGGAAATTCTGATTTCAGTGATCCAGGGTATCATAAAATAGCTTTTGCTGGGTAGTTCAAATCAAAATGTGCTCAGCCCTCAAGCTGAGGGGGAGCAGAAAGAGCGTGGGGAAAGTGAATCTCCTGATCATGTGGACCTTCTCAGCATTTTACCAGCTGTTTGTCTTAATTACATCTTCTTTTCTTAATACATCTATTCTTTTATACTCTTTGGAAATTCAGTTTTCTACATGATTAAGCTGAGCCTGAGACAGATGGAAACATGATGAGTTCTGAAGAAACAGACTCTGTTTCTTCTCTGAGGAACCAGTGGTGTGTGGAAGTTGGAGAAGTAACTTCTGCTGCTGTTATTTTTTAACAATTAAAATAATATCCCTGAGAAACTTGGTATTTAGCAGCATAAAGAAAGCAAAATGGGCAGGCAAAGCATCAAGTGACAGCTTACTTTCTGAATTTTGTAAGAATTTTGCAATTTCATGTAACAGAAAAAAAAGAAATTAAATTTAAAAAGAAATTAAAAAAGAAATTAAAAAGCAGAAAGAAATCTGTCTTCTCTACAGTACTGGAATGATCACAAATGCTTGTAGGAAAAGGACTAGTCTGGCAAAAAAAAAGCAAAGATACAAATATTGAAATGGATGAAAATTACATTTTCTAAATAAACAATTTTAATCTTCTTGGAATTAAACTTGTTTTGATTTTGAAATATATATTGATCTACAGACAAAGAATTGTAGTCGTTAAAAAGAATGAAAATCAAATCAAACATCATGAAACAGTCCAAATGTATTCTTTCAGCTCCTGAAAGCTTTACAGGTTTCAGTGCACGTGTTTCAATATTTTCACATTAACATCAATTTTGAAATAGATCTTTTTGAAAATCCATGATATCTCCAGGTGATACAAAATGAATCAAAATAAAAATATTTATTCCAGGTTGTCTTAGTGTTTCTTCTAATTATATTTGGGTTGTATTTTTGGTTCCAAGCTAACACTTGACATATATCATGTACAAAAGTATTTTTTTCAGCTGATGCCAGGCAGTTTTATTTCATTGGCTTCAGTTTGTTTGCTTTTCATTCTTTTCATTTATTTCATTGTCAAATGCTTGTTTGCATCAGCTGAAGTTCTGGCCTAGGAATTTCTATATAAATAAATACACCACTGAAAAATTCACTTGTGACTATATTAAACAGATGGGGACAAAACAGAAGGATTCAGAAAATTAATCACAGTCCTCCATAATGCAGCCTATGAAACATGCAGGAAAATGTATTGCAAAAAAAAAAAAAGTTGGAATAGGTGCAATATTGCATTAAAGGAAAATATTAATTTGTGCCTTGATTGTTCCATGGGTAATAGGAAGAAACCAAAGGATCTGTGTGGACACAGCTGTATTAGGAGGAGGTTGCTGCTACATTATTCCAAGGGTAACCATGGGAATATGTAACTTAGGCCAAATTCCTCTATCCTTTTTCACCAATTTAGTTCTGGATAAACTAAATTCATTAAGTGTCTCATTCCAGATTTCAATTGGTGATCTGTGCAGCATTTGGCTTCTTGTGTAAGAAATATACTCCCATCTGTAATTGTTACCATCTGTTTGGTATTCAGGATGTAAAAATGTAATGGAGATGAAGTCATATTTCATACTTTTTTCTCCATTTGGAGGTAAGAATGAAGCTATAACAGCCTGTAAATGCATCTGCTGGTGATAAGATAGTACAGCTGGAAATGGGATGCTGGATTCTGCACGGTTCAGAAAGCCTGTGTGTGGAAGCTGTTACACTGTGGTGTGTGCTGGCATTCTGGGATCCCATGAGATGATTGATGTATCACATAAATACAGTGACAGAAGACTACTTTTGCTGGTGTGATGGGAATAGGAAGTGCAAAATGTCAGTAATGCCCTGAAAATAACCATTCAAATTTATGCAAATTGCTTAATTAATTGACCTCATTTGAGCTTGCAGATTTTCTTTGCATTTCCTTTGTGAATTAGTTATTTTTCATTGTACACTGACACAATATTCCAGAGCTAATTAAATTCTTTAAAGCTATAGGTTAATATCTGAGTCTTATGTAAACACACTTATAAACATTAATCAGATCTAAATTACCCATTTTATAAATAATGTTTTATTCAGTTGCAGCTAATGGATGTACTGTATTTATTGTGCTTTGGGCTCGAGGAGTTAACATTAGTCTGTAAACGTTATTATTTAAATGGTGGCTTTCTGTTTAGCTGTGCATCTATTTCCAAGGGTCTCTGCTGCTCTATGATCTCATGGAGGTTATTGGGTAAGAGTCTTTTTGGAGCACAAGGACTGAACTCAGAGACCTTCTGAGCCTTGAATGCTGCTGATGGACGTGGTGGGTGCAGAGAGGGTCCAGTGAGGGAGATTGTAAAAGAAACAAGGTAGGCTGATCCTCTGGGGGAGAGGTGAGGCAAGGTGAACGTGCTACCACATGGTTTATACCCCTCTTGAAATATCAGTGAGTCACCTGCTCCTGGGAAGCTGAGCTCTTACCCTGGCTGAAACTAATTCAGCTTTCAGTGAAAGAACAATCTTTGAAGCATGAAGTTTTATATCCTCTCCACATTTACTTGTTAGCACTTGTCTGAATGTGGACAATGTAATTATTTTTGCATAAATATCCCACTCCCCTTGGAATTTGATGTGGTTTTTTGGCAAACAGTGCCAAATACATGGGAAACAGGGAAATGTCTCTTTTTCTACTAGACAGGATAAATTTTCTGTTTCTTATTTGAATGAATAGTGAATAAATGCAGCTTCACAAGGGAAACTGTGGATATTATTTCATAGCACATATGGTGTCCTCTTCAATCATACCATGATTCATTCTCTTGCTAGACCAGATGTAAGACAATTTTGACTGTTTGCATTGGTGCCATGATTTTACAAGGAATACAGCTGACAGTGGCTGTGATCTAGATCTTGTCCTAGAGTGCTGGGTGAGGTACAAATCCTGAATAGGAATCTTTCCTACTATGAAAAATTTAGAGCTGGCATTCATGAAATGGCCAACAACTGGAGGAAAAGGCGAGATTCAAAAACGTTAAAGAGGCCTTGCCCACCATCATGCCTGAAGTCTGCAGCAGAGATAAGATACTACTCTTATATTAATTATTTCTACTAATTAATTATATTAGTGTGATATCAATCTTATCTAATGTTCAGGTGTTATTGTTCCCAGTGTGGTGCCATGTTTGCTCATGCCATGACAGCATGTTGCCCTGTATTTTATGACATGGACATAGGTTAATTATTTGCTGTCAGCCTATACAGCTGCTGAGTATACCTTTCTGCTGGTATTTTTATTCCACTGGTCCTTGCAGCATCACTTGCCACAAATATCTTCTACATGCTGCTCACCTTGTTTTGTCAAGCCAGTGCTGGGGGGCTGGTGGGACTCAGCATGCTGCTGATTCCTGTTCTGCTTTAGATGCATCCCACAAACTTGCTGTTCCACTGCCATATTTTGTGGCCACATAGCCTGTGCTTGAGCTGTCAGTTTTTTAATTCATAGTTACTTTAATGATTATGTTGCTATATCCAGTGTTTTAGTATAATCCAGGTATGTTTTCTGATCTGTGATAGTTGGTTTTTTTATTTAAGTCACTGATTCTTGTGAAAGGCAGTCAAGTTTGCTATAATTTCTCTTCTTACAAGCTCAAAGAGCTTGTTACTCAGAGATATGATATCTTCTACATGGTTAAGGGTTTGGTTTTGTATCTCTGTTGTGATTTTTTTTCCTGAAACTCATTCTGTTGTGGGGAAAGGTTGGAAATTAAACTTACAAAGCACTAATTACTAAGGTCAAATGCTAGAAGATTGATACCACATCTAAATTTCTGGAACTACTCCATAACATAGTCAAATAACTGTCAGTAATTCTCTGCATTTATTAGCTAATTAGGCAAAATCTTTGAATGCATATCAACTGAGCAGCTGACAATTTTATTCTAAACTTGCTATTTTTCCTTAAACCTGGGAGGTTTTTTGTTTTTTTTCTGGAATAGTCTGTCCAGTTCTAGGTTTCTCCATTCAAGAGGGACATGGAAGTTCTGGAACAGGTCCAGCAGAGAGCTACAAAGATGGTTAAGGGAATGGAGCATCTCTTTTATGAGGACATCTCCCTGGTTGAAGGAGGTGGGCCAGTTTAGCCTGGAGAAAGATGGATAAAGGGGAGCAAAGTAGTGAGTGTGTCAGGAGCATGGACCAGGCTCTACTTGGTGGTGCTGAGGCAATGGACAGGAACTGATGCACAGGAAGCTCCACCTGAACATGAGGAAGAACTTTGTGTTGTGGGTGACCAAACACTGGAACAGATTGTCCAGAGAGGGTGTGTAGTTCCCCACTGGAGAAATTCCAGAACCATCTGGACACAATCCTGTGCCATGTGCTCTGGGATGACCCTGCTTGAGCAGGGAGCTTGGATCCAGGTGGCCCCACCCTTGTTTCAACCTTACCCATTCAGTCATTCTGTTTTTCCAAGGCCATGGTCTATTTTATTGTCAAACCAACATGATCCTTCATGACATGTAATTCCTCTCTTCTCCTCCTCCTTTCTCTCCATATATGTACATATTGATACATACACATATTAAAGACACATACATGTATATATCTAGCACATTTAGGGGAAAGAAAGGGCTGAAATTGTATTACAGCCTCTGGGCCATCTGAGGCTTGTTTACAGTCTTGCTTCTTAGACAGCTGTGTACAGATAGCTAAGAAAAGCACTTATGAAAATCTAAGGAGACATGTCAGGCAAAGGGATCTTTCAGTTACACTTAGAGTTTTCTCCTCCATTTCATAGCTAACTGCACTTGTCTCAGGGAATTGTCTTGAATTTGTGGGCTTAAACTTATTTGCTAGGAAAAGACAAGCAAAAGAAAGAAGTTACATGTAACAGTCCTTTGAAAAATATGGACCTAATTAAACAGAAGCAAAGAAATTCCATCTAAGGCTGTATGAACCAGAGGATTTCTGTGCCAAAGGGTTTGGAGGACAGCTTTATGACTTTTGGTTTATATTCTGTATTCAAAAGTCTTGGATATCAGCTCTATTCTGAGTGGGCTCAAAAATACACCTCATCTAAAACTACTTAATTTCCGTTTGCTAAGTCTTTGTAAGCAGGAAATCAACCAGCTGCTGTGACTTCCAGGTGACCTTGAAAAAACCTGCATTCCTGTATGAATTTAAGCCAAAATCTGTCATGGGAACGTACTCAGAATATGGACTAAGTCTGAATGAAAACCAGCCAGAAGTTTGGCCCAAGACTTCTAAAAGCTTTTCAAATTATTTCTGGTTTGTTAGGAGAAAGTTGCCAGCTGCAGTTAGATGCATTGTCCAGCTGCAGTTACAGATGCATTGCAATAATTATTATACAAGTGAAAGGGTGTCCTGAGGTTGTAGAAAGATGGAAGGTACCTTTTCATCTTCTATACAACAGTGGAAGGGGTATCCAAGTTTCTCTTAGCAGAGTTCTAATTAGAGGCACTTACTGTTTTTTCACACAGTAGCCAAAAGAAACCCCTCTTGCTGGTTCAACAGCTGGTTCCCTCAGGCATTTCCTCCAGAGGGGTTCCATTTGTATCCAGTGTGACAACATCAGTCATGTGGCAAATATTTTTTAGATAGTAAGGAGCTGTATGACAGGATGGTTGTTTTCAAAGGGAAAAATAATACTTTGTTTGAGAATTGTAGCCTGGATCACTGCATTCTTCTTTTTGCCCCCTCCATTGCATAATGTTGTTTATAAAATTTTTATCATACATCATTGTGAAATAGGATGAGGACATGTTTTATTTGTGTGCCTCTGGTTGAAGGCTTTTTTCCTTCATTGGATATGAAAGAAATCCCCATGTAATTGATTAAATCTTCCTTTTCTATCATGTTTTTCATGCTATGTTAAAGTGGAATCCTAACAATGCTGGTTGTAAGGAACCTCTGGAGCCATGTGGTCCAGTTGCCTGGACCTGCTTGGAGCAGGACTTTTGTCAACATCAGTGTATCTGGATCAGGCCAGCTGGGCTTGACACACCCAGGTGTGAAATTCTCTGTGGATGGAGGGTCTGCAGCTGTGCTCTCACCTGTTCTTCTGCTGAACTTCCCTGCAAGTGCTGGGATTAATCTGATTGTCCAGTTTCAATATCCCATACCAGGCTGTTACCTATTGTTACATTCATGCCACTATGGACGAGATCTTGGCTCCATCACCTCTGTAGTTTTTCTTCAAGTAGCTGAAAGCAGATCTCAGATTGACCCTCGGCCACCTTTTCATCACAATTATCCTGATAATCCTCTGTGCAGCCTCTCCAGATTTTTAACATAATAGTCCTTATGTATCCAATTACTGTTAGCAATCTTATTCCATGTTTTTGGTGAAACTCTTCTGTGCTGTACTCTGTCTCTTTGGTTTGGTTTATCGGCTTTTATTTGGGTGAGTGGAGAAAAATGTAAAATGTCAGAAAAATGTTGAGAAACCTTGTGGGAATTTTCTTTAAAACCCAAGCAGGTTGCAGTTTCAATACTCCAAAAAATAAAACCTCACCAAAGCCACTGTAGCAGCAAACAAAACCCCCAAGCTTTCCCTGTTACTTCTCATCTCTATCTTGCAGCCAAAATTCTACAGTGATCTAATATTTTGAAATGACTAAGATTTCTGAGCAGAACTTTTGCTTGTCTGTTTTAACAGTGTTCCAAATAACTACATTAAGTTCAGCATATCAAGGCTGAGTGCAAAGAAAAGTTTCAGCAGTGGAAGAACTTTTAAAGGCATTTAGACTACACAAAAGCATGAATTGCTTTTCAGTTTCTGCATATAGCAAAGCTGGATGGCTTAAAAGATTGCTTCCAGCATGGACTGCTTCAGGGAATATATGACATTTATCAACTGACACATACCAAGCTGCTTTTTCTGTGATTGGTTCTCATCTTACAAAAGTGATATTTCTCTCACATGTACAGGTGCATGAACAAATCTGTATTTTCATGTTTTCAGCTGTAAAAAATTGCTAAGGTAGATATTCCTTCAGCTGATCATGTTCTGAGAGGACCTTGTGTGAAGGTACCTTATGGTGACCTCAAAACTAAAGAGCCACACAAACCACTTTTCTTGTTCACAGCCATAAGACTTTCATTTCCCTCTGGATTTGACTCTGCTCCAAGGAAGACAAAGAAAATACACTAATTTTTGCTTGATCTTTTTTTTGTCAGAGAGGAATTAGTCAACTGAAGGGGAGAGTGCAGAACCTCCTGGGCTGGAATTCCCAGTGCTGTTTGCTGATGAGGCCAACAGAATTATGATCATGTGCCAGGTGATTTTTTGCTTGAGTGGTCTCCCATGAAAGTCAGTATGAAGTCCCTATCAGAATCTTTTTGTTTAGATGATGGGATGATGGTTCAAAAACCAGGGAAAACAAAACAATCAAAAAGTATTGCTGCAGGAGAATAGAAGAAATGCAAAGACTGAGACTGAATGACAACCAAGGTCCTGTCAAAATTTAGAATATTAATTTCAGGAAGAAATGAGATACATTAGTTTGTTTTGAAACAACTTGACAAAAAAATATCTCTCAAGCAAAAGCCAGTGCAAAAGGATTCAAAGACAGATTAGAAAAGTATCAAGATAAAATGTCTGACTTCCTAAGAATTTTTTCATTCTAAGTTAGAGTGGAATCAAACATTATTTTAAGTTTCATGAACAATAAAATGGTCAAAATATAATTGAGATTCTAAAACATCTTGACACATTGATTTTTATTTGTGCATTTCAATCACTTTCACATCTTTTCATGGTATGTGATTAATGCTGTTCTATATGTTAATGTAGGTGACTTCTGGAAGTGACTACATGGCTGTTGAAATAATTATATTAATTATTTTCCAAATTGTAAAGGACAACTGCTGTTAGTAAAGGTTGAAATATCCTTTTTCCTTTGATGAATCAGTGTCCTCATATGTGGTTTTCTTCATCAAAATGTTCAACATTTCAATACAAATTATTTAATTATACCACAAATAGAAGATTCTTTAATCTTGATGCTCAAGCATTTCACAACAGGAAACAGGAAAGAAATTGATTATCAGGTAGGTTGTTTCAGTCGCTGTTAACTAGTAGATGCCCTTTATTTTTTTTACCAAGACAAACTCAAAGATTGGGGAAGAGGATGCTGAGGTGACACCTCATATCTGTCCACAGCTTTCTGACAAGGGGAAGGATCTCTGCTCTCAGGTGGCAGTGACAGGACCCAAGGGAATGTCCTGAAACTGCGTCAGGGGAGGTTTAGGTTGGAAATAAGGAAAAGGTTCTTCCCCCAGAGGGTGGTTGGGCACTGGAACAGGGGCAGTGATCACAGCACCCGCCTGACAGAGCTCAAGGAGAGTTTGGACAATTCTCTCAGGCACATGGTGGGATTCTTAGGGTGTTCTGTGCAGGGCCAGGAGCTGGACTTCAATGATCCTGATGGGTCCCTTCCAAATCAGGATATTCTATGATTCTGTGATTCTATTTTATATTGCATGGTATTATGTCAGCAATGGTAGATGGTATTATTTTGTGATACTATGAAATAAGGTAAAAAATAAAAATAAAACCATTGGATATGTAGATAAAAATCTGTTATCCTTACTCAGAAAGTTGTGGTTGCTTTTTTTCCCCCCCAGACAACAAATCCCCAAACAAATAAATACATGAATTATGCTTTCTGAACCTTTCTCTACCCCAAATCTTCCATTAGCCTTATTGGTTTAGTTTCCTCTGAAAGCAGTAGCAGAGTTGTGTGCATTTATACATTGTCCTAAAGGCAGGAAAGGTATATTTAACTAATTCCATTAGAAATTTCTTCAAGTCCATTAGAAATTTCTTCAAGTTCATTAAAAAGAAGAGCCCAGAGCCTGTTTAAAATACCAGTGTCCTTCTGCAGAGTAAAATGCAGTGATATATGCAAATAAGCTGACCTTGCTAAGGCTGAAGCTGTTGAATGTGCAGTCTCCAATATCTTTGCCTCCTTTCACAGCAATGTAACTTATGCCTAAGGGAACATTTAAAGGGAATGTAAAAATCTGGTTCCCACCAGAGAGAAGAAGAGATGTTCAAAGTAAAATTGAGAGTGTAGAGCTTGCAGACAGAAAATGGTATTGTTAGGGAAATCATGGCACATTTTAAATAGAAATCAATTCTCAAAAAGAGATTGAAAGATGCTTTAATTTTACTTCAATTTAATGTTACAAGCACAACATGAAAATGCCTACATGTAACAGTTTCAGTTCCTTTGGATAGGTCAGGATGATCTGGCCTTTCCAAAACAACCTACCTACAAGTTTTATGACAAATATTATCATTACTGAGATTATGAAGAGATCTTTTCCTATTCTCCTATATTCCACCAGATGAAAGATTTTATTCCAAAGGAATGACAAATGTAAAACTATTTCAGTTTTAAATCAGTAAGTTCTTTCTTGTTCATCAGAACTCCAGGTAGGCATTTTTTTTTTACCTCATTCTCAAAGAGGATAAATGATGAGAAATAAATGTAATACATCTCAAACTTTTTTTTTTTTTATTGCTTTAAACTTGTTCTTTGTTCCTTTCCACTTCTTCATTCCTTCTTATATTTTATAATGGAGCAGAAACAAAACTTCTGAATATTAAGGCAGAATATAATTATGTGAGAACAGCTGGTAACCCTACTCTTTTAAAAGAATATATTTATTTTTATGCCTCCGAA
>JAWWMU010000106.1:145003226-145014987 GCA_035048155.1 Cinnycerthia olivascens
AGGCAGAATATAATTATGTGAGAACAGCTGGTAACCCTACTCTTTTAAAAGAATATATTTATTTTTATGCCTCCGAAAACAATGGAGGATCTTGTGATAGACATCAGAAGTTTTCCATTACTAGTGTTTGGAAGATAAGACTGCAAATCTGGCTGTAGGTGGTCTTCTTTGAGCAAAGACGTTGGGCCAGATGACCTCCAGTGGTTCCTTCCATCCTGTGATTCTCTGAACAGACATCCATGGACTGCTTTGTTATTGAAGAAAAAAGTATTTCAGTGAAGAATGAAAAATTGTAACATGTCCTGACTAACAGAACTTTAGAGTGAGGTTCTCAGATAAAAAATGTCTTAATACAAGCCAACCCTTCAAATCTCTGCTTTATTTCAGCTCTAAGACCTTTAAGGAGCAACTCAAGATTACTCTGTATTTTTAGGAGAAATTGATCTAGGTAGCATTCAGTTTTGGAAGTACCTTGTCAATCCTACTTTCTAACCTTTTTCCTCCTCCTCCCTCAATCCTCTCTTAGCAGAACTCAACTACAATTAGTTGAGTAATATTTTCTCATAGGCGTCAACTAAAACCAGGTTAACATCAATTGTGCTTTGCAGGCCTTTCTGGTAGTTGCTATAGCTGACAATTAAATGCAAATGATACTCCAGAGTTCAACATCAAAATAAGAATCATCTGTAAATTCAGTTTGCTTGATTTTGGTTGAGGTTTGGTTTGTTTTAGTTTGGTTTGATTAACTGAACAAAAGCAAATGGTCCCTTTTAGGATTGGTCATTTCCCTTTGTGCTCCCTATAATCAGCAAATTAGGGAGACAACCTTTTTCATAGAACCATAGAATGTTTCAAATTGGTAGGGACTTTAGAGATAATCTAGATTATCTTCCCACTGCCATGCTTGGGAAGGGGTGTCACCTGCTATGAAAGCTTTCCCAGCGGCTCATCCAATCCAGCCTTGAGCACTTCCAGGGATGAGGTATCCACAGCTTCTCTGGGCAACCTGAACCAGTGCCTCACCATCTTGATAGAAAAAGAATTTCTTCCTAACATCTAAGATAAATATCTCCTCTTTTAGTTTTGAAACCATTTCCCCTTGTCCTATTACTATCTGGCTCTACGAAAAGCCTCCCTCCCTCTTTTTTTGCCATGCAAGCCCAATACAGGGGGCCACTGAGTGCAAACAAGTGTTTGAGTAAACGTGCCTTATCAAAAAGGGGCTGGAAAAAATAGAGACCAATCATTTTTTTAAAAGTCCTGGATGAACCTGAGACATCTCCCATTGAAAATGCTGATCAGAGGTTTTGTCCTTTTGAGAAACAACTTTCTAAATGCACTTTCACTTCAGCTGTAGCTGTCAGCTCAAGTGTGCATCTGAAAAAGAAATTGTCATCCTGCTTTACCCAGATAACTGTGGGATGAAAGAATCAAAAAATGTGAGCCCATAATTTAATTTAATTTGCTAACATCATGTATTTCACCTCTTTAGAAACTCGTGACTATTGTTAGTAATCAAGTCATAGGTCTTAACACATCAATAGAATTGAATTAGATAACAAATATTGCAAAACGTTAAAAACCTTAATGTTGAAGTCTAGGCCTTCACAATTGTAAGAATTGACTCCTTAACAAAGCCAGTGCTAGACAGAGGCAAACCAAACAATTTACAATAACTAAATTATAATAATTATTGTCCCCCAAAAGCCATGAAATTGCTGCTAAAACCTTGCAGAAATAGTGTGAGAGGGAACATAAATTTAATCCTGATTACAGTCTTAGCTGTTTGTTTTAGTGCAAATTAAAGGTATTATAATCCTCAGGAAAAAGATATTTTAATAAAATGTAAGAAGGAGTTGAAAAGCAAGAACAGTATTCCAATAAATAATAATGAACTGTGGATTTAAATATGCTTTTTTTTCAGGTGCTTATACAATTTTCAGGCAATAATTGGAAAAGATGTTATTAAAATTTGTGCAATTTGAAGTTTATTTTAAAAAGATAGAACCAAGTACCTTTCTCTCCTGCCTTGTAATAAAAATAATGTTTTAGATTCTCTATAGCCTTACATAGCAAAACAAGTGATGCTGGTGTAACAATGTTTTATATTCCTGATACTAATTTCTTCTGTCTATCAAAAATACTCAACAAAGTTAAATATCGAATCAATTTGTATCAGAAATTCAGACCTGCATAGCATAGCATGAACAAAAAAAAATAAATTTTTAAATATCACGTCAGGACAGGATTGAAAGTGTATAATCAACTTAGTCATCTACTGAGATAGGTAGTCTTCTGCTTTCCACAGAATTTGTGCCTTTTTCACTTTCTGTCCATGGTGTGTCAGGAGAAATGGAATGAAGAGAAATGGGATGAATTTGAAACAGAAAATCTTTGAAGAGAATCTGTGGAAGTTTTATTGAGAAAAATATTTTGGTCTAGTTGATCAGAATCAATGCAATATGCAATAAAAATTGTAAAATATAATTTCAATGAGAAGAAAAATGCCCCAGACAGCAGCTGTTATTCTCCTGAATCTCTGTGCCTGACTTTCCAAACAGTTGATGAAGATTTGATGTAGAATGAAATCTAAGTCTAGCAGCACCAAAACAGAGGTAAATGGCACCACTGGGCAGAGATTATATTCATCCTGGTAACAAACAACATCACAGGATGAATCTTTCCCAACTATTCAATGACCAAAATGATATTTATGGAATTTACATATTGCCTTTGCAAAGGGGTTTATAGTGAATATTGATATATGTTATGCTGGGTATGTGGGTGCTGGCCAAGTCACCAGCTGTCCCCATTTGCCCTGAGCAATGCTGGCACCCCCTTCCCTCTCTCAGACTGGAACATTCACAGTGTCAGGAGACAAAAAGTTCATGGCTTTATCACAAAGCCCTTCTTGCTCTGAGTCATGTGTCTACCTGGAAAACATTGGCTCTCAGTCTCCATCTGGGCTCTTCATGAAAAAAAACCCTAAAATAATCACTTGCACAGCAGTGTCTCAAACACCATTATGCATTGCCACAGCCTCCTGCATGTTATAACAACATTTGCTAGCCCAGCAGGAGCCATTCTGACAAAATTGCTGAACAGGGCACTTTGGGCCAACCTTGCCCAATCCAGTGCTGTCCCAGCTCCTAGGGAAAAGCACACTTTCCATATTTTCTCCTGCATCATAAAGAGACAATGTAAACTCTGAACATGAGTCACACAGATTGGGGTTACACTGCATTTTCACTCATGGTACATCCCAAAACAATCCTCTTACCTTTCCTCCTCACCTTTGCAGTTCTCTTATTATAAACTCAGTGTGTGACCACAGAATATTTTATATCAGACTCACTCAGAAAGCTTTCCCTACAAAGCTCAAATACATTCTTTTGAAGAATGAGGATTCTCTATTAATGGTCTCTCCTTCCCTGCACTCGCTGCCCACCAGGTCATCTCTTTACTCTTTTTAAATGTTATTCCTTTACTCTTGCTTCTATTTACTTGTATAATCATCTTGTTGTTGAACTGTGTTTATCTTCATGGCAGCATCCCAGAAGAAATGAGCAAATTTGCATTTGGTACAATTTATCTTATTTGTGTTTGGGGATATTAGAGACATTCTGCATAGTTCTTGTCTGTGCCGGTCTCCAAAGGAGCCTCATTTTCCTCCACTCCTCTCTTCTGCTGCAAGGTGAAGTATCACATCAGCACCAGAAGATGACTTGTATGAGTGCTAGCAAAACTCCCAGCACCATCCAATGTGCGTTCCTATCTGTGGGGACACATTGGTGCTTAATGACTTGACCTCACCATTGTGTGCAGAGAGGGAGAAGAGCCAACAACACATCTGGACACTGCCTGGAAAGATGCTTTGCTGACTGCATCTGCCCAGCCACCAACTGGGCATCTCAGGGTGCTGCCCACACCCAGTCCCTGTCCCTGTAGCCAGTGTGTGCCTCTGTTTTCCTGCCAGGAAGGCAGAGAGATGATCAGATCCCAGATAAGCACAGGACATGAGCAAACACTGGCAGTGAGCACAGGGAGCCTGGGTTGGAGTGCAGGCTCAGTCCTGAGCACCACCATGGTGAGGGCAGCCTCTGGGCTGTAATTTAGATTATCAAAAAACAGATGAGCCTTTAATGGGAATAGTGTCTGGGCCACCTGTGATGGATTATCACCTTCCTGGCTCACTCTTAGAGGCCGTGTCTCTGCCAGCAGGGATTGTCTCTGTGACAGAGCTTGCAGCGGGGATTGGCTCCGGTGGGTGGTGGGAAGGGCAAGGAAGGACATAAATCAGGATTGCAGAGTGTACTGTGGTTTGAACAAACAAAATGACACCTTGGGCTCCAAGAACTGGTGTCTCTAGAGGAGAGTAGCTGAGGTGTTGGTGAAAGAGCCAGCACACATCTGGCAGTGGCTGGTGTTTGGATGATTTGTGGTGGCCTGAAAAGCAGCAGCTGCCAGATGTAGCTGTATTTCCATTTCCTTCGGTCTGCTGGTTTGGGCTGCAGGGCTTCCATTTACGGGATTCTTTTTTTTCCTTTCTCCTAGCCACAGGGGAGCTTATCAGATAAAAGAACTTGGTGGAGTGACAAAGATTGATTAACACTGAGGTAAAATGGGATTTTTATTTCTGCCTTCATAAACACCTGAGTGACAGTCAGATGTGTGTGACTGTGGTCTTATCAATAACAATTTATGTGAGATGGGCTTGAACTAAACCATTTTGTATTTAAACATCTAAATCTTGGGGGGACTTGAATCTTAACAATATTAGGTAAAGGAATCAAATGCTGTACTATTTCAGCACCAGGGAACAGCTGTAAATAAACAGGAAGTGTTTCAGAGAGAGATGACAAAAGCTGTGCAACAAGATTTGGGGGTATTCCAAGATATAATTCCCCCTAAATTGAAGTCAATACATGAAATTTTGACTGACAAAATTAAGATGGTAGAAGGCATATTTCAGTTCCTTGGCCCACTTCTCTTCAGCATCTACATTAACAACTTCGACCTGGGTCTTGAGGGAATACTAAGTAAGTACTAAGTAAGTTTTCTGACAACACACAACTGGGAGGAGCTGTCAAGTCCCTTGAGGGCAGGGAGGCCCTGCAGAGAGATCTCAAAAAATCAGAGGATTGGGCAATCACCAAAAGTAGGGAGATTAACAAAGACAAGTGTTGGATCCTGCACCAGGGGTGGGGAACCCTGGATGTACAGAGAGACTGGGGAATGAGAGGCTGGAGAGCAGTGCTGCAGAAAGGGGCCTGGGATCCTGGTCAATGGCAAATTGAACATGAGCCAGCAGTGCCCTGGCAGCCAGGAAGGACATCCCCATCCTTGGGCATCAGCACAGCATGGCCAGCTGGGCAAGGGAGGGGATTGTCCTGCTCTGCTCTGCACTGGGGCAGCCTCACCTTGCGTCCTGGGGGCAGTTTTGGGTGCCACAATATAAAGACCTAAGCCATTAGAGAGTGTCTAAAGGAGAACCACAAGGATGGTGAAGGGTCTGGAGGAGAAGCCATATGAGATGTGGCTGAAATAATTTCCTGACGATGAAATCATCATCTGTTCAGTCTGGAGAAGAGAAGACTGAGAGGAGACTTCATCATGGTCTGCAACATCCTCATGAGGGGAAGCAGAGGGGCAGGTACAGATCTCTTCACTCTGGTGACCAGTGCCAGGACTTGAGAAAACAGCATGAAGTTGAGTCAGGGGAGGTTTGGGCTGGAAATCAGGAAAACACTTTTCCTCCACAGGCCCTGGAAGAGGATCCCCAGGGAAGTGGTCACAGCACCGAGCCTGAAAGAGGTCAAGAAGCGTTTGGACGATACCCTCAGATACATAATGGGATTCTTGGAGTGTCCTATGCAGGACCAGGAGCTGGGCTTAATGATCCTGATGGGTCCCTTTCAACTTAGCACATTCTATGATCTGATTGCTTTTTCTCATGCATCACTTTGTAATGGAGGATTAAAAGGGATGTGATGAAATTACAACTGCTTCTAAAATCTGAATAAGAAAATCTCTCCCTGGGGTTTTGGGAGATTTCTTTATACAATCAGGGCTAAATTTTTTGAATGCAGCAGATTATCTATTATTATTATTACAGAATAACAAGCTGAGGTCTCACTGGAATCCAAATCCTGGTTTTTAATCAAAGACTTGGATAACAAGCAGGCTGCAGGTTTTGCAATTTCGGCTAAGTAGGACCTTGAGAGGGTAAGTAACGATCCCTGTTTTCATTACTTTGTGCCATGTGTGGATGAAGGGAGCCACAAGACACCATTTAGATGAGTGATTGGTGTTTAATCCATTTTCTGCAGACCTTGGTAAGGCTTTCATCCAATATGGCATGTCAAGGATGAAATTCCTTGGTGGAATTTCTCCTCCTGATTCTGCCAGCAGAGCCTTTTGTTCATGCTTCTGCCCGTTGCCCACAGGCCTAATTGGGAAGCAAGGGCCTATTTATGATGAAACTGTGATCTCAGAAAGGGCTAAAGGAAAATTTCAAAGTTCAAAAGCAGCTGATTGGAGTCAGTTCACATCTCTTCTGTGCTGGATGACAAGAGAAGGATGAAATTTGCATGCACACACGTAGGTGCTTGCACCAAGTAAAAAAAACAGTATCTGTCCTGAATTCCTCTCAATTTAGAGCCAGAAATTTATATTGCCACTTTTTTTCTATGCTAAAAATAAATAAATAAATAAAATTTTTTGGTCTTCCAAGTTCTGTGTTGAGGCCATTCAACTCTTCTGAATAACAAAAAAACACCTTTTTTTTATTATTTGCCTTTCCAATTTTTTTTTTTTTCTACCATATCTTAAAGATATAATCTATGATGATCACATAGAAAGAGAAAAAGGCATTCAGTAGTTTTTTCTCTTTCACATTTCTCAGTTATTTTGCAATGGACACTTAACCAGTACCTCCATCAGGCTTCATTTCTGACCACAAGGTTGCTCAGTGGTCCCTGACAGATGTGACATTGCAATCCCCCTGTGTCATTTGGGGATGCTGCAGCATCCTCAGAAAATCCTCAGGCTTTTAACAGAAACTGTGTTGATGGTATTAGGAACTGGAATAAGCACCAGTGTGAGAGGTTAGGAGTATTTGAAGGCAAAGTTTGGCATAAATCTTAGAAAGAATGAGGGAGCTATAATGGTTTTAAGCAGTTAATAGAAATTTAATTTTCCAGCCATCGTCTAGAAAGTGGACTCCTGATGTAGAATACTTTGTCCTAAAGTTAGATAAGCCAAAGTATTTAATGTAAGTGATTCCTTGCTCCATTCTTACTATCTTTTTTTGCCATTATTTTCCATGAAGTTTGCTCGCCCAAAACTAGACTAGAAGACAAGATTCAGATATTGTAGGTCAGGCTGGAGGAATTATTCATATAATTTAGCAAATCTGATTGATAGCAGAACTTTCTGTTAAATAACTTATTTGCAAATTGGTGACTTTCTATTCACAGTTGAAATCCATCTGTGTGCAAAAGACCTCAGAGAAGCTTTATGTGTCACTTCCATCTCAGTTAAAAAAGCATTTTGAGGACTCTTGTGGGACTAGCAAGATGAATAGGCCATGTTCTGACCTGCTGCACAGGGGTGAGTTTTATCCTTTCTGACTGGCTAAAATGATAGGAACCTTAAATAAAACACATATTGACATTGTAAGACACTATTAAGGTCCTCAGTGTACCATGGTGATGAACCACGACCAAAGTACTCCCGGGGTTGTAATAATTCATTACTGAAATAGCTTCCTTCTAATGACTAAGACTGACTGTGTCAGAGAGCTTGGACTTCTAACCCCAAGGCTTGTTATATAGCATTAAATAAATCTCACTTTCTGTTCATTTACCTACTGTATCAAAGGTCATGAATCATAGCTGACAGCAAGATTTGGATAGGTATCTTTTAAGAATCTCCCTGATTATGGGATGAAGCTGCTGTCAGGCAAGCCTGGTCTTGAACTCCCAAAGGGATGACAGGCAAACATGGATGCTACTGAGAAATTCCTCCCCATTCACAACTGAGCCAATTGTCCTCCAAATGTTTTCCTTTCATTTCTAATTCTTACTTTCATTTTTATTTGCCTTTTATTTTGGAAATAGACAAACTGTTGCTCTTTCATGTGAATGCCAGCTACCAGAGAACAGTCAATTCTTCCTCAACATGTTTAAATCCACTGATCTTGAACTTTTTTAAGCTCTGCCAGGAAGTGGCATGATGAGAAATGGAGGGCTCATCCTCCCTCAGGCAGCACCACTGGGTATTACCTTGGAGCTGAGGGAGGTGGGAATTAGTTCCATTTAACAAAGTAGAAAGTGGAAGGTGGATGTCTCCCACCCCGGGTCAGTGCTCTGACTTCTGCATTACAAGAGAAAAGCACTTCATGGAGCACTCAAGCTGCTCTTCTAAATCAAAAATGACAGCTAGCACCTTATGAATATCTCAGATTTTTCAGTCTATATTTCATGCACTCTGGAAATACTCTAGCTTAGAAATTCTCACAGGACACCAGTCTTGAAAGAGTCAAGACTCACGACTTCTGGTCTTGGTCCCAAACTTTTTCTGTCTTCATACAACCCCTCTGACATCATTGAAGGCATGGCAGAAGAGAACTGCATGTAAACCATCATGTTACAGAAAATGTGAACATTCCTGACTAAACTACCACCATTTGCCTTTGAAATAAACAGGCGAATAACTATTAAAGGTCTTAAACGTTTATTTGCATTTTTCAAAATGTAATAATCTTCATGTAGTGAAGGAGATGGATCATGGAAATTCATGCATGAAAATAAATAACCCTTTCTCCACCAGTATCTAGCAATCACAAGGCCCAGTGATCACTGAATTTCTCTTATTTTCTTGAAATAGCCCTTAAATTACAGAAGACTCAAGGTTTTTTTGTTTGTTTTTCTTTCTTTTTTATGTTCTTCATTTCACTTTGCATAAGAATAATTTTACTTAATTAATAAATGAAGAGAAATAAGATTTAGAGAAGGCTTTTGAAAATACTTGTACAAAACATTTTAAGGTGTGACACTATGATAAAGCAATGAACTGGATAAAAGAGTGGGAAAACCAGGATAAAAGAGTAATTTTTCAATATAGCAAGAACTTAAAAATTAACTTCTGTGGCTTTTGTTTAGTTTATTTAGTAATTACCATCACAGGTGGTGAGTTAGAGAAAGGTGAAGGTGATAGAGAGGTAAAAGAAGAAAAGAAGCACAGGGGAATACATAACAAGAAGAATTATTTTGCTGAAAGTATTTCTGATTTTCTTCACAACTGCAGTGTCCAATGTAGATCAGACTACTCTGGAAAAAAAAATGTCTGAAGCACTAGACCATCAAACATTTCTACTCTTCTTTC
Source organism: Cinnycerthia olivascens (assembly GCA_035048155.1). Classification (NCBI taxonomy): domain Eukaryota; kingdom Metazoa; phylum Chordata; class Aves; order Passeriformes; family Certhiidae; genus Cinnycerthia; species Cinnycerthia olivascens. The sequence continues at coordinate 145,012,614 of JAWWMU010000106.1, forward strand.
AAATAAACCAGTAGTTAGAACATGCCATAAAGAGATGAAATACTCTAATTATTCCATTTCCCTTAGACAAAGTTCAATTATGTGAATACTCTAAGCATTAGGCTCTGACAAAAGGTGAACTGTTGGAATCTCTGTTGGTGAACCTCTCCCAAAAGTTTTGGGTAGCTAATGCTTTATTGATTTGAGTCCTCAAAATATGTGGGCACCAGAGTATTTCATCTGAGGTTCCGTGAGAGTATTGTCAACTACAGTAACCTACTCGACCCAGGCTTTCATTTTGGAAAGAAACAATGAAACATTTATATGCTTGTTTAAATGCTAATCAGTTTTTGTTTAGCAGCCAGACCAAAATATTAATTATTCCTACAACCTTACTCAAGGACAAAGATCCTGTTGATGAGCTTCAGAGGGACTTCATCTTGCATAAATGGGTTATTAAATGGCAAATGAAATTCTGTGTTAAAAAAAATTAAAATAATAAAGTACAAGGACCTCTTAAATCACTTTTCAAACCTTGCAGCATTCAAGACTAACAGCAGTGGATGAAAAAAGGAGCAAAGGCTTTTCTAAAAATCTCTCCTCAATGTTCAGCTGCAGTGAAAATGTTTATATTGGAATGCACAAAGAAGAAGGTTGTAGCATTTCAGACCATGTTATAGTCCCTGCCTGTGCTCTGCATGGTGGCCTGTCCTGTGTGATCTCATCTAAGGTGCTATGTGGCATTGGGGGAATATTTCTCCAGAAACACAACTCAAAACAAGAAGAAATTAAAGGAATCAGCAGGATTAATAAAGGACATAGAAAGTCTCCTCAAAAACAATAAAAAATCTTGTAAGATTGTGAAGGAGACAAATAAGAAGTAACTCCTTAAAATAATAAAAAAAAAAAAAAAGGAACATTGATTAGGAACATAATTTTTCCTCTGTTTTCCCTCAGTGATGTTACAAAAAAAGGACATTACCTCAGCCTACAATACACCTTTACACCTTCTGAAAAAAAATAGCAAAAAATAAAGTTATTTAAGTGAATAAATGATCAGTCATCCTTTTTTCATGTAACAGCTAATTAAATTTGTGATTTTTTTTCCATAGAAAATCTGTTTAAGATTTAACAATATTCTCAAAGAAATATGGCTGCTCAGACTACAAAGGTACCAACATGTATAATATCTTAGTTTTTGGAAGAAAGAGTATGTGTGATAATAACTGAAAGAATGCATTTGTTCATAATTTTCTACTGCAAGTTTCCAAAATTTCCTTATATGTAAACCTTAAAGCTGGATGTAAGGTTACAACAAAATAATCCTAGCCCTCTTTTTCCTGGTCTTGCTCAGAATAGATTTTTCTCTCATATTGGTTTCTGACTTTTACTGCTCTGAGAGTATAATCTAATTACACATCTTGCAGAATATCCCAGTTATATTTTGTGGAAGTAATTAATTGCATTCTCAACTTTTCCACATTCAGTTTTTAAGAAAACCAGCTATGGCTCATTATCAGTCTTTTCTACCCTCATCTTTTCTGGAAATCAGAGGGAGCTTTGCTTTCCCTGATACACATCTGCTGGTCACATTGCTAATAAGCAGAAGATAGCCACTGTCTATTAAATGAATAGCTAATTTTCATCAAGACCTTGGTATATAAAATATTCATTAGAGCGTGAATAAATTGCACATTTAACCATCCAGAAGAGAAGAACTTATTTAATAGCAAAACAGTGAACAGACCTGAAATATAAATAATGCTATGGAAGCTGAACACCTGGAAACATTTAATGGTCAGTGAACTATCTTTTCCTTCTATCATCAGAGATATAAGGATATTAAAGCACCACCTTGCTTTACCTCTACCATAAAATTAATAACCTTTCAACAGACCCCATTTAATTGCTTATAAAACTGATATGACTTTCCAGCTGTTTTAGCAACCTGTATGTCATCAACAAAAGTGCTTAGAAAAAATTAACACTCCATCTTTTCCCATATCCTTCATATAATCACAAAATTAAAAGTAAATAGATGGCTCAATGCATTTTGCTACAAACAGTAGTTATATCTCAAAAACACACTAGAACAGTGTACACACATAGGCTCTTTAACAACTTTCTTTTAGAAAGAACACATGGTCAGTAATATTCTGACACTGTTGAATCATTAGGATATCACACCATAAAGGCCACTGTTCTGAACTAAATGATGCTGAGGAAGTTGGTAGAGTTTTGTGGATTAAATGGTTTACAGAAATGGACATTTTTAGCAATTCCATGGGAACATTCACAGTAGAAAATGAAAGAATAGAATAGCATAGCATAGCATAGAATAGAATAGAATAGAATAGAATAGAATAGAATAGAATAGAATAGAATAGAATAGAAT
>JAWWMU010000106.1:145015087-145091785 GCA_035048155.1 Cinnycerthia olivascens
ATAGAATAGAATAGAATAGAATAGAATAGAATAGAATAGAATAGAATAGAATAGAATAGAATGAATAGAATAGAATAAATAGAATGAGATGAGAAGAGTTGGAAGGGCCTTCAACAATCACCTTCCTGATGAGTCCAACTGCCTGACCTATTCAGGTCTGATCAAAAGATAAAGCAGGTTGATAAGGGAATTGTCCAAATGCCTCCAAATACTGACAGGCCTTTGGCATCGACCACATTTTTAGGAAACTTGCTTCAGTGTTTGACCACCTTCTCTGTGAATAAGTGCTTCCTAATGTCAAAACTGATCCTTCCTTGATGCAGCTTTAAGCCCTTCCCATGCATCCTGTCATGGGATACCAGGGGAAAGAGTAGCTGTTCTGCCAGCTATATGGAGCAATAAATTCACCAAAATGTATTATTACACAAATAATTGTTCATGTTGAGTAGACTCATAAATCCCCTGGCCTCTCCACACCCACCAGAAAATTAATAGAGTGCATAAAGTTGTTCTGGATAAACATTTTGTGACCCAAAATCTGGAATAAAATAATTCTCTTGGAAGGGATAAATTTTTTATTTAATCCCATTGTAAAACATTAGGTGTTATTTTAGCTTTCTAAAACTTTTGGATATTTAAAAACAAAGACAAAAGCACTTCAAACTTTATCCAAATGCAGGTAAAAATGCCAAATTAATTTTTTAGATTTCTTTTTTTGAGATTTTTTTATTTGTCTAAAAGAACGATTGAAACGACTGTGAGACTTTTAAAACTGCCTATTGACTTTCCACAATTAAAAACTACCTATTGACTTTCCATAATTACCTCACTATTTCCTTTCTCAGGATTACATAAGTAGGATTATTGTTTAACCTACATATTTACATAGTTCATGTCTCTGGGTATAAACCCTTTTTTAAAAGTACTTGAGCCAGAAACTAGGGAGTCTATTTTAATCCAAACTACCTCCTCATTAGGAAATGCAGTTACAGGCATTTTTTCTCTAAAATCACCTATATTTAAATGCATCATTCTGATGCTTGTGATTCTCTTATTTTTGCACTCTGTACATTGTCATATCAATGTGAATTTGTATGATAGGATGCTGCCAAATGCATTATTTAAGGGAGTAATAGTGCTGGCTTTACTGAAGGTGAATTGTTGTACTGGGTTTGCATGGCCGTGTTTTGGGTGACTGTAAGGGTGTCTGGTAGCTGAAAACAAACAGATTTTTTAAAAAGGGGAGAATTGCAACAAATTTTGGACATGAGGCTAAATTTTCACTCTTTTGGCAGCAGTACCCTTCGGTTAGCAATGCTGCTGCAGCTTTTGGAGCATGGTCAGAAAGAAATGAGAGCATCCTAGCCCTGGCCCTGACCATGCTCTTCAGTTCATTTCTGAAGGCAGCTGGAAGACTAGAACTGCTTGAGTTGACTACGTGTCAGAATCACAAAACAGTCTGAGTTGGAAGGAACCCATCCAGTTAAACTTATGCTCAAGTGAATGGCCCATACAGGGCTCAAACCTGTGATCTTGGCTTTATTAGCACTGTGCTCTGACCAAGTGATCTGATGTCAGAATACAACCAACTTGTTCTACTTTATCCTGCTGCCTTGATTTTTGAAAACTCAGAACAAGCTGCTTATTCCTTCCGGTCATCATCAGGATACTCATGTTGTTTCAAATTTCAAGCAATCCCAGCCACAACTCTAGTTTTTGTAAGACATGAGGTCACAGCCAGCCCTCCTGCACAATCATAACAGAACTCTCACACCCACCTTGCTTTAGCTTCCAGAAAGCAGGTGTTCCTTTCAGGTAACACCAGCTCTGATACTGCAGATCAAGGAATAGACCTGAGTCACTGAGTGCTTTAAGTGTGCCAGGAGATCAGCCAAGCTGTCTCATGAGGGGCAGCAGTGATAAAATTCCCTGAAAATCAGCAGTATAGTGAGCCCTGGAAACTGGTGCACATGACAATTGCTGGTCCCAAGTGCACACTTTTCTCCCTCCAAGGAGTGGCCACATCATTTTGGAGCTGCAAACCACACAGATAATAGGAAAGCAGAGTAATTATTTTTATTTACATGCTGGGCATGAGGACCTCACTCTTGCCCTGTCCATCTCACCCCTGGACTACTCCTTCCCACTCCCCAGGCTGATAGTGCCTGATGACAATTTGCAGGCACAGGACCCCAAGGAAAGAGAGAAAGAATTTAGCAGGTGCCAAAGATCCAGTCAGGAGAGGGGCAGAATGCTCTGGGATGGCTCAGTCTGATCCAACAGGAACAATGACAACAGAATTTCCTATTTCCTTCCATCTACACGCCTAGACACAGGAATTCAAATGCAAACTTGCTCCAGTCATGCCCTATCCACTTCTCAGTGACAGAATATCACTGCCCTGACCTTGTCATATTTCCCTAGAAACCAGACTGACTTTTGTCTGACCCAGTTTATTTGAAGTTTTCCCAAGGAACGGGATTGGCACATGGTAAAGTGCTTGGGACATCTCTGGAAAAACACATCATCACGCTAACATAGGTGTCAGGACAAATTATCCCCACAGAAGGCTTTCCACAGCCCACACTGCTGCTTGGGTGAGGAGCCACGCTCCTCCTTCACTCGCAGTCAGCGCCTCAGTGGAAATTGCAGGGGCAGAAAGCAGCACAGCCAGAGCTCTGGGAATGTCGAGCAGCCGTGACACAGCTGTGCCAGAGCCTGCCAGCCACCCCTCGTGACACAGCTGTGCCTGGGCCTGGCACCACCCTTCAGAGGTCCCACTGCACCTTTGCTTCTCATCTTGGCAAGGTAGCCAAGCCATTCTTAAGATCATTCCTTTGAGTTGTCCTTAGACTCATTCCTCGCACTGCTGTACCCGAGAGGGAGAGAAGCTCCTGCCTGTGCCTCACTGATCCTGACTTCCAGCTAAAAAGCTTCAACAGTGACGCGGCTCACCGGAGCTCGGCTAGCTCGGAGATTCTCCGGCGCCTTGCCACATGGGGGGAACTGCCCAGGAGAACAGGGGTGCCTGTGGCAGAACCTGTACAGCAGCGCTCTACTGCGTGACGTAGCTGGCCCTGGCAAGGGCTGGGCAAAGGAGAAGGAGGAGACCTTTTGCTGTGAGGTTCCAGCCAAGGCTTATTGGAGCTGAACGGGTCAGGAGCAGAAAGGCCATGAACATAGTCGTGCAAAGGATTTTATACAACAACCAAACTAGGGATGGATACAACACACAAACCAATGAGGGAACAACAGGGGAGGCGTGAGTGGAACATCAATCAAGGGCAAAGGCAAACCAGAGTAGGGGGGAGGAGGAAAGGAGGCACATGCCCCAATGGGGCATCGAGGTGAGGGTGACACCCCAACACACCCAGGGGTTGGACACTTCTAGGATTGGGTCAGGGGAAGATTGACACAGAAGGTGCTGGAAGAAAGAGGCGAGGTACTCATGACAGACAGGAGGGGAAACATGACAGGCAGGGAAGGTGCTGGAATGAAGGGAGGGGAAAACCCATATAAGGGAGAACCGGGGGATGGCAACTGGGGGATTGACAGAAAACGAACTTTCAAAAAAGGTGGTAAACAACTCAGGGTTACACCAACAGGGGAAATGTGGGGGAAAACTAGAAACGTACCAGCCAAACATAAGAACAAATCTTCGATATAAAAATACACAAATGATCAACAAAAATACACACCGCAAGAAACAGGAGAGCAGGGAGTGAGCCTTGAGGATTGGATGTTGGGTCCCCTCTCTGCAGCATCAGAGTTTCTGAAACGTTCATTTGATTCAGCAGATGTCTTGATGACTTTCACTGTGTGCTCATCACAAGGCAGAGATGGAATAACTAATATTAAGGAATATTCAATATTAGGGAAGCCACATGAGTTTCAACAGAACTAGTAAATCAAATTTGCCTGGCAAGATTTTACTGTGATTTAGTTCCCCTAAGTAAAAAGCATATAACTTCTTCCCACTCCAATTACTTCATTTTCTTTAATTACATGGGAAAAAATGAAATTCCATATATTTTCTTTTAATAAATTTATATCTCTATTTTTTTGTTTCCAAGTTTCTTTTTACATGCTAAAGAAAAAAGCACCCTTGTTTCACTTGTCTTCCTGCAATTTGCCGTATCACATTTTTGTTGTCTTTGTCCTTCAGAAATAATCTTGCTATTTTTAATTTCTCATTGATTTTTTGAATACCTTTTGTTACACATCTTTTCATGTCTTTTTTTTTTTTTTAATCATAAGATGTCTACACAGCACTCAAGATAAGGATTTCTCATTGACTTATGTGGTGACCAGAGTTAGAGAAAGAGAGGACACTTGTATTTTCAGAAAGTTATATATTAGCTGTTGCCAAATGGCTTCAGCTGGACAAGCCATGGGAGCAGATTTTGAGATACCACCAGGTTCCACTACAGAGAATCTGGACTCCTTTGTGACCTCTAATTATTTCACAGCACATGTGAAGCTTCACAATGTGAATTGAAATTGGAGCTTTAGTTGTGATGCTAGCACCATCACTGTTTTTTCTTTCCTTTTCCCCCCAGTGGATTTTCATCTCACAGATAGACAGGAAAGCAGGGAGGGGAGCAGGGGAAGAAAAAGGAAAAAAAAGATCCTTTTTAATTCTCCATCTGTATGGGGCCACAGCAATGCCTTAAGCTGAACACAACAGACTGAAAAACGAGTGGGAAGAGATTATCAGAAGCCTGGCAAGAGGAGAGTGCAGTTGGTGGTCAGGTGAAGGCTGCTTTGGAGGATAAGCAATTTGTGTGTTATCAGTGCAGAAGAGAGAACAGTAGTTCCCTACACTGAAAGGAGATTAAAAGTAACAATAGTCTTTTCTGTACACCATAGGCCAATCTGTTAAATACATGGAAAGCTGAGAAGCTGCTTAGAGCTGATGTTTGTTTAATTTTCACCTGCACCCACTTGAACTGTGTAAATGACATGGTGCTTTTCAGAACATATGCACGTTTCCATGTGGCACTGGTTTGGGAAACTGTGCCCAGCTAATCTAGCAGTGCAAGATTAGCTGTGAATATGAAAGAATGTCCCTCCCTCACTGAGTAGCATTGTGGTTCCAGAAAAGAATGAGGAAAAAGTTATTTGGCTTTTATTTTGTCGTTGTTGTTGTTCAGGATTTTTTCTTTAAAACCAATAGTAATGGGTAGCTGACAGTAAAAAGGTGGGTGCACTACAGAATAAAGGACAATGTAAAGGTGATCTCCTTTACCAGAGGAAAAGTTAGGAAATTCAAGCATTGGCTCAGTTTATACCAAGATAATTAACACCCTTGATGAATCAGTGTATCACATGCACTAATTTGGAAGAAAGAGAGTGATGGAGGAGCACTACAGTCAGCCAAGACAAGAGTTAGGATACAGGAATACAGGATGGGTTTTTTTGCTGCTACTGATTTTATATCAGTATATATGTGAATGATTTTGTATAAAGAATGTAACTTCCTCTGGCTTGAAAGGTACTAAGTACATATTATTGATATAATTGTACAGAGGTGAATTTTGTTATTCCCCTTGTAAGCCAACTTCACAAACGTGGCTGGATAGGCATCTTAGCTGTGTAAGCAGAAAGCTCTGTGCTCTCTGAGGGTCTTTTGTTTGCTAAACAATGGCACAGGGCAGACCCAGGAAACCTTTCTGCTGCTTTCCTTGCCGAGTCACAGCATTTCTCAAAGTGCAGGCTTGTAAGATGTAAGCCAGCACATACTAATTACTCATAATTTAATAATTGCACATTGTCTTTTCTAGCTGAATAACTGATTTTTCATTCCAGCTGTTCTGCTGACTGTAGTCTATGTTACAATTACTGTTCACTGGCTGCTCACTGTTTTTATCTTGTGAGCATGATGGATGTTGCATGATGGCTTCAGCTCTGTTCATTTTTTTTTTCTTTCCATTTTTGTGTGGGGTTTTTTTCACAATCACTTTTGAATCAAAAGAAATTTTAAGGATTGCACAGTGAAGCAGTTGCATGAAGCAGAGTTTAACCATCAATTACCTCACCATCCATTAGCAGAGGATCTGGGATTTGCTTCCCCTACAGTATCCAAGTCCCCTTTCTAGCAGTAAATCCTGGGGTAGTTCTGAGGAGGAAGTATGTTCCCTGTCACATACATACATTTAACATACATTCTCCTTCCCTGTAAATCAGAAATACATTTTTCTTTAAATTCAGCTTAATATACAAGTTTTTCCAAATAGTCACCAAATACATAATGTTGGAAATATTTTCAGTTATATTTTTTCCCTCTTTTTCAACAGTGCCTCATTAAGGAAAATCTGTGGTTGCTATTTAAGCTTTTTTTCTATTTTTTTAATTAATAAATATAGTAAGGCTTTTTCTCTGCTTTTTGCAAGTTAAACATCTGATACCTGATATATCTTCTTTTTATCTGTGAGTCAAACTCCATGACAAATCCTTTTGTCCATGATATTCTGACACTCCTTTTCATCCAAGCTGTCATCATCTATTAAATTATCATCTCTATATTCTGGGTATTTTAGTCAAACAGGAAATTCATTCCATGACATCAGGAGTTGGAGTCTAGTGGACTGACTGACTCACGAGTTCACTTAAAGCATTTCTAAATGGAAATTTTCTGGCAAAATATTTCATTTCTTCAATTTTCTGTTGCTCTTATTTTCAGTCAAAAAACCCAAAAGTTTCACTCATAAAAATACTTTTTTTAACAAACCCCTAAAAATGTTATCTACTTTTAAAAAAGGGGAAAATATTAATTTAAGGAATGTATTTTTAAAATAACGCCTTACTTAAGACAATGGGAAATGTGCATTCACACCTAACACATCAATGACAATAAGAAACTGCTTCCTTAATTATATAGTTGATTGACTTTCGTATAAACGAATAACAGAGAATGTGAACTTCATCCTGCTGATTTAGTAAATCCATCTTCAGAAATACTTACATTTAACTGTGTTCTGGAATTGCTTGGCTCTTGTCTTGCCTCTGCAAAGTAAGCAATGCGGCTCTCATAGAGAACTTATCAGAGATGTTGGAATTAAACCAGAAACACTCTGATTCCATCTAACCTTCAGAAAATGCAGGTGCCCTCAGTATCTGATTTTATATCAACCTGTTAAAACAAGCCACTGGAATGTGTCTCTTTTTAAAACTAAGAAATCTGAGAGAAAGCTGTTGCTGTGGGGCACTGTTGCTGAAACCAGAGCAAACCACGGTTAATAAAATGAAGGCACCAAACACAAATGAAACACAAAAACAAACACACTTGTCACGGTTTGCTTGCAATCTCTCCGTGGCGCTGAAGCCGAGCTGGCCACATGGCCACATTAGCCATTCCATCAAGGTCAAGAATCCCAAATGAGTTGCTATGGGAAACAAATTACTGAGGTGTCAGCTGGGCTGAAGGTTTAGATATGAGGGAACTTTACCCATTATATGCTTGAAAGATTTCCGGAGCAACAGAAGCTGGGAAAGAGCATTCTGGTAATAACAAGTCCGGGAAAGCAGATGTTTCACCGACCTTTGCTCCGCACACTCGGACTCCCCATTTGCCAGCACGCCTGAGTGGACCAGAAAGGAATTGCAAATAAGGTGTGCTCTCCTGAGGCACAAGTCAATATTTTTTTAAAAAATCAGATATCAAGTGCTGTTTTTAGGGAGATGGGTAAAAGAAACTCAGAAGCTCCTGAAACCACCTGGGATTTGTGCCCTCCTATTAAGAATGAGGAGAGACAGCTCACTTTTACTACTACAGCATTAATTTCAGGGAAAGGAATTGAAAGCCAGAGAGGAGGCAACCTGCCATGGAGTTAAACCCCCCACCAGAACCTAGTTTTATTCACTCTGCTCACTTGCTAAATGATCACTGTGAGCATGACTGTGGCTGGAATTGTCTGTGGAAGGAGAACTGGGAGGACTGGACCTCCTATCCAACACCAACATTTGTCTTTGTGAAGACACTTTGCTGCTCTTGGCTCCAGGAAGCTTACCTCCAGATCTGTAGGAACTGGGATATTTTCAGTTTCCACCAAGCATTAAATCTGACAAAATAAAAACTTTATGCTTAATTATATACAGGTAAGTTTATAAAAGTTTGGGTAAATCTCTCTCTCCTAGTTTGAGAATGCTATGTTTGCAGACAGTAGTGCTATCATCAAAAATAAAATAAAGAAACTTTTTAAACTTTCTCATCCATTTTCCTTTGTTTTTCCATTGAAGATCTTTACATTATCTATCCAGGAACAGGAAAGGGACTTCTTTTTCTCTAGTGACAGAGGAAGAAACATCTGCTCTTGAGACTCACATTGGATGTGACTACTGGGTAAAAAAATAGGCATAATTAATTTCCATTAATGAAGACATTTTACTACATACACAACAGATAAAAATCTAGCCTCTTTCCTTGACTTTAGGATATTTTTCCCAGGGACTGTCTTTTCTTCAGCCAATTGTGCCTACTATGGCTTTGCATTTGAGGGTTACTTTTTAAATGTATTAGAGATGGGGCTGGGAGAAATAATTAGGCACAGACTTCTGTTTGTTAATGCCTTGCATCATTTCTACACCCTCTGCCCTACTAAAACTCTTGAAAAGAGATGTGTTTGGGTAATTTTTCATGGAAATACTTTAAACAAAAAAACCTAAAGACCTGTGTAGGAGGTTTTCACTTTCCCATAGTACTTGTGTTTGCATTTATACATTGTAGCCAGGACCTCAGTGTTCAGATGACTCTCAATATAAATGTGTAACATCAGGATCAGGAGATATATTTTTGTAAAGGACAAAGGAACAGGCAGTGAAAATCTTTCCACTTCTGTAATAAGGCATTATTCCTCTCCAAATATTTGTCTCTCTGGCTTTTTCCCTGTGTTATTTGTTGGACTGTAATGATCTAGAGTGAGTTAAGCTGGATATTACATTTTATTGTGGCAGTGACGAAGCTTTGATGTCCTGGAAGACTTTTTTTTTTTTTTTTTTTTTTTGCCTTTGTATTAGGTTTTATTGCATTTAAGTATTGTGCAGGAATAACTGAAGGTAATGCCACTGACAGAACTGTGCCAGCAAGATCTGTAAATCAAACCAGAATTTATACACTGTCTGATAGCTCTCTTGAAAACATCTGCTCTGACCCCTAATTTCAAAGAAGGGGTAGTGGGGATTTTTTTGTGCAGTTGCAGATGTGAGTGGCTTTCACATTCTCAGACAGCCTTAAATGAAGCTACACTAATGAGAACAAGGAGATTTCTAAACGGAGAGATGCAGCCTCTGCCTGCAGCAGAAGTTGTTGCCAGGGGGTTTTCTTTTAAGCTTTCTCTAGTTAGTCTCATGGAGCAAATACAGGTATTTCTGAGAATTCTCTGTAGAAGAACTTGAAAATAATCTCCATCTATTTCAGCTGCTGTCTTTAGAGCTAAAGCGCAAGTGCTTCTGCATTAAGGAGCTCTATGCAACTGGAGATTGCTTTGCTGGTCCCTGAAATGCAAACGCCTGGGGGAAGTGGAACAGGTTTTCAACTCCACACTGCAGGCAGAGCAAAAGTAGGAAAATACCTTAATTGGTGGATCCAAAGAAATAACAGGAGACCAGGAAGCCTAAGCAGAGCAAAATTTCATTGTTTCCTAGGTGAAGGTGGGTTAGAAATGACTGGTCAATTAAAGTGAAAGAACAAAGGTAAGATGCTCTTGAGAGCTGGGATGCTAAGTGAAAGTACCCAGAATGTAGAAAAGGTAATTTTAACATGAAATTCTACACTGGGCCGGTGTCATTGCAAGAAATCTTGGAACTATTATCAAAATTACTTTTCTTGAATGATGAAATCTATTGTAAGAAAACTGAGTGCCAATCTTCTGTAGAAGACAGGAAACTGCTTGATTTATTAAGTCATATTCAATGGTAATTTAGCACTTGATTTATCAAAACACAGGTCCACTCTGCAGACTATGCCTGTGTTAGATGACCCAATGGCCCAAAATGAGACAATGTGGGCTTTGTGGTCCTGACTTGGAGATATGAGTAGCTCAGAAAGGTCTGCTCTTGTCTGTGCTGCCGTGAGAAGGGACAAAAGTGGTTTCTTGCAGTGCCGGAGAATAGACCAAAAAAAAACACAACAAAACAAAAAACAAACAAAAAAAAATTAGACATCCTCTCTATTTTTTTTTCTTATTCTCTTTTCCCTTTTTTTTTTTTTTGACAAAAAGGGAAAAACATTTATTTAACACACATTGAGTGTTTTAGGCAGCAGATGAGAAATGAGAAGAAACTGATGGACAGAAAAAAAGAAAAATCAACATCAATGCAATCAACTGGTGTAGTAGATCGGTGAGCAAAAAGAAACAGAGGAAATGCAAGGAGCTAGAGCAGATCCAATCTCACCACATGGCTGGACTGGGGCTAGAAGAAGAATATATATGTTCTGGATGGTGTATACTTAGAGTGACTGAAGTATAAAGGCATTAAATCACTTGTGCAAAGCCAGATCAACATAAGCATTCAGAAGATTGTCTCAACCTCAGCAATTTGGGAATCATTCAAGTCAGTGATGATAAATCTTGGCCACTCTTAATGTTCCTGTTGTCTTTGCATCCATTGTCCTCTAAGATGATGTCGGTCACATTCTGCTTCCCCCGCTCACCTTTCATCAAATGGACACCCCTTAGCCAGGACTGCTGCCATCCCTCCACTGCATCTTTCACCAGCCCTGTTACTGAGTAGGGGAAGATCAAAAACTATCATGTAAACACGAGGTTTTCTGTGCTGGAGGAGCCTGGACAGGGCCCATTAAAATCACAGCTAACCTCTGTCAGCGTTGAACACCACTATCAGTATTCACACAGCATAAGAAATGTTGACAAAGATGAAGTAACTGAACCATAGAGGAACCTTTCCCTTAACTCCATTAGTCTGTGATTGCCTTTACAGGCTGTAAGAGTAATTGTTTATCATATACATCAAAAGGTGAAAGGTTTATTTGGTTGGTTTTGCAGGTCTGGTTTTTTTGAATCCATGTAAGTCTAATTTGTGATGATTATAATGTATTTAAAAACTGTGAAGTTTGCTTTACTTTGAAAAGTACTATCTTAGACATCTTGTGGCAAATGTGGCAAACACTACAGGACAAGATGCAAATATTTAATAGGGAGAGCTTCTGTGGATAGCAACCTCTAAAGGCTAGGTTTTATGTTTTATTTCTTTGATTATTTATTCTGATAGATTAAATAAAACCTCACTTTTTCCTTTAATAACAGTCAGAACTTTGTCACCACATCTATGCCTGTTTTCTTAAGATCCATATCCTCTTCCATGTTTTTAGTTGTTCTCTTTGACCATTTCTGCCTGCTCTTGGTTCTCTCAAAATCTGTTTTAGGGGCTAAGGGCATATTTTTCAAAGCTGTTTAGGCTCCTGATTATGCAAATAGATACTTGCCAGGCTTTTCAGAGACATCTTAAATGCGGAGGAGACTTGCAATTGATCTTAATAATACTTCAGCACCCACCTGATTTGTAAATTTAATTGGGTACCAAATATCTTTGACAGCCTGACCCAAAGTAATCGGAGCCATGCACAGAAGACCAGAAGTGACATAGTTTTTGGACTAGAATATTACAGGATTCAAAATACTATTTTCTATGTCTATTGCTATTTTCCCTTTCCTCTTCCTCATTCTCTTTGAATTCTATAATTTTTTTCAGCTTTCTGAGGGATTACCTACAGCAGATAAAAATGAAGACATAAACATACAGTTCAAATGGTCCATTCCATTGTTCATACACTCCCCATGTATTGCAGCAACACTCCATAGGAATTGTTTGGATAATAAAAGAACTTTGAACATCATCCTGTCCAACCACCTTGACATGAGTAGGGACACTTCACTAGATCAGGTTGCTTAAAGCCCCATTACACCTGACCTTGAAAACTTCCAGTGCTGGGATATTCACAACTCATGTGGGAAACTTCTCCCAGTGTCTCACTGCCCCTTTTTGTCCTGTGTTATGTCCAATCTGAATCTACTCTCTTTCAGTTTAAAATCCCTGCCACTCCTCCTGTCACTATAGGACCCTGTAAAAAGTCTCTTTTGGTCTTTTCTTACCAGCCCAGTTTAAATCTTGAAAGACTGCATTAGTCACCCTGTAGCCTTCTTTTCTCCAAGCTGAACAACCTGAAATCTTTCAGCCCATCTTCACAGGAGAGGAGCTTTATCCCTCTAATAATTTTTGTTAACTTCTCTACAGATGCTCCAACAGGTCCATGATTTTCTTGAGCTGGATGCAGTGTTCCTGGTGGGGTCTCATGAGAGCAGAGGGGGAGAATCACCTCCCTCAACCTGGTGCCCCATTTGTTTTTATACAACTCAGGGTATTATTGGCTTTCTGCCTACAAGTGCACATTGTGAGCTCAAGTCCAGGCTTTTCTCTACCAACATCTCAAGTCCTTTTCCAACGTCTCTGTCCATTCATCACCCAGCCTGATGATGATTGTCTTGACCCAGGTGCAGGACTTTGCCTTTAGGTATTTTGAACTTCATGGGCTTTTTTGAACTTCATATGAGCCCCATCTTTTAAAGTACTTCTGGCTGCCATCTCTCCCCTCAAACCAATCAACTGCATCCCTCAGTGTGGTGTTATCAGCAAAGTTTCTGAGGCTGCAGTCAGTCCCACTGTCAGTGTTGCTTGATTTGAAATGTTATAATATTAGGTTGTATTGGTCCCAGTTCAGTCCTTGAGTGGTAACATCACTTCTCACTGGTTTTCACTTGGACATTGAGCTATTGACTGCAAGTCTTTGAATGTAGCCACTCTGACAATTCCTTATTTACTGAACAGTCCAATCCTGAAATCTGTATTTCCCCAATTTAACAGAAAGAATGGTTTGGGGAGCTGCATCAAAATTCCAGGCAGATGAAATCCTTAACTCTTGCCTTGTCTACCAATGCAGTCACTCCATCATAGAAGGTCACTAGATTAGTAAGGCGCAGTTTGTCCACGGTGAATTCACACTTGCTGTCTCTAATCACCTCCCTGTCTTCCATATGTTTCAAAATTCCTTCCACTGGGATCTGTTCCATGATCTTCTGTCTGCAGGGCTGACTTCCATACCTCCAGCTGAGCTCGTTTTCTTTGAATTTCTTCAGTAGACAAATGAGTAAGACACTATAATCCAGGCATAAAAAACGCAGTGAAGCCCTTCAGAGTTCTCTTAGGTGGTGAAGTTACATCTGATCTGCTGCTTTCTATCTTTGTTGAGGAAACTGACAGTACTGAATTTAATTAGCTTGGGGTACTTTGTGTTGCTTGCCAGGGATATCTGCAGGAGTTACATCACACATCAATGAAAAGCAGCCTAGTTTTCTTCCTCCAAACATCCTAGGTATAGGGTATTTAGTGAAATGATATCTTTCAAGATGAAAGAAGGATTTTCACTGGGGTCATCTTTGCTTTTTGAAAGTTTATGTGAAGATTTGGAGAGCACCAGCAGGTTAACCTCATACTCACCAGGAGAAACTAAAAATAGTAGAGGTTTTGTTTGATTGTTTGGTTTGGTATTCTTTTTTCCTTACCCTACCATAGAGAGGATTATTTGATCATTGTAAATATCTTTTGCATATGTATAATTATTGTGTTTGGAGGTTTTTTGCCTCTCCTACTGACACAGATCCATGAATTTATCAGCAACTATTTGTTGGAAGATTAGCAGGGAGCACTGCTCCCAATTCAGCAAAACAACCTGGAGGTGTGACCAACATGGACCTGTCTCATGCTTGGTACAAAAATATCAGAATGACCATTCACCAGACTGCTACTACCAAGAAATATCATGATCACCCCCTATTCACACTGTGGCTCAGTGAATTGTCTCCATCAGGATGACTCATGGCCAGCTGTACATTCTCTGTTTGTGTTCTGATTGAATGCTGGCGTGGGGGGGAAGGAGGAGAGGACTCAGGGCAAACACAATCATGATGAGGTCAAACACCCACATTCGCCACATTTGGGAAAAACTATCTGATCATTTAGGATGTTACATAAATTATTTGTGGAATTGATACTTCATTGACCTCCTGGAAGATTCATATAAAGTAGCTAATTCAGTTTAAAATTACATTTAAGGTACTTTAATGCATTGTTGACCAAGCATTTTCTTGTTTAACTAGGTTGTCAATTTTGCTATACATAATGTACAGAAATATAGGATATAAAGGAAAAGCCTACCATCAGCCACTACTAATCTCAATAAATTATAAAGGCTAAGAGCCACAAGTAATATAGGTATTTATACTATTGTATATATTTGTGTATATTGTACGTGTTAATTCAGTAAATGATCCTAAAGTATGTGTTAATTTCTTCATTTCGCAAAATTCCAGTGGATCCTTCTTAGAAAAGTTTGGCAAATAGAGAAACTGATAAATCACACAATGTTTTTCTAATTCATATTTCCAAGGTTGGAAGGAAGGTGTAATGTCTCTTATCCCTCTGGCACGAGCAGCCTGTACAATATCTTGGCTCAGTTTCCATTCTAAGGTGTTTAACACAGGACTCTGTTTACTTAAAGCCTGTTTTAGGGAAGCTCGGAAAACGGCTCCCTGTTCCTTGGATCCGGAGTTTCCCTTTCTGTTCCTAACAGCGCAGACAAAGCGCTCGCTGCCCGCGGCCCGGCCCGGGGACAGAGGCGCGGTGCGGGGACACGGTGCGGGCACACGGTGTGAGCACACGGTGCGGACACACGGTGCGGACACACGGTGCGGACACACGGTGCGGGCACACGGTGCGGGGACACGGTGTGGGGACACGATGCGGACACACGGTGCGGGGACACGGTGCGGACACACGGTGCGGACACACGGTGCGGTGCGGACACACAGTGCGGACACACGGTGCGGGGACACGGTGTGGGGACACGATGCGGACACACGGTGCGGGCACACGGTGCGGACACACGGTGCGGACACACCCGCCCGGTGACGGCCCCGCGCTCGGCCCCAGCTGGGCTCACAGCCGCTCTCAGGTCCCTCTAAAACAAAACTCGTCACTGTGGAAACCGCGATAGAGCCGCCCCCGCCTACAAAGGTATCATCAGCTTTCTGCAGTGGCTCTACACTGCCTTTCCTCCCGTCCCCCGCAGCTTCAGAATCGCTGCGGCCCAGGGCGGTGAGGCTCCCGGTCCCGGATTTCGTACTCCCAGTCCCGGATTTCACACTCCCGGTCCCGGATTTCACACTCCCGGTCCCGGATTTCATACTCCCGGTCCCGGATTTCACACTCCCGGTCCCGGATTTCACACTCCCGGTCCCGGATTTCACACTCCCGGTCCCGGATTTCTCATTCCCGGCCCCTCCGGGCCGGCCCGGGCTGCACTCCCGGTCCCGGTCCGCTCCCCCGCCCCACGCCCAAGGGGATGACCATGACCAGGGCAATGGCCAGAGTCACCCTGGCCCCGCTCAGACCGGCTGCTCCCGCTCTCCTGTCACGGCGGGCGGGACCTACCCGCTCGCGGAGGGGACTCCGGGAGCCGCCCCTGTCTAAAATCTTGGAACAAACTTTCCGTAGATGGAGCAAAGGGAGTGGAGGCGCTTCCCCCCTCCCCTGCAATGAGCGAGCCCAGCTCTTCTCGGCTACTCCCGGGAACCTGCAGGAAGTGTGGACTCCTTCCCTGTCTCCCACCAACCCATGGGAAGCGTGAATGTCTCCCCCTCCTCCCATCAGCCTGTAGAAAGTGGGAATCTCTCCCCCTAACCTGCAGGAAGCGGAGATCTCTCCCCCTTTCCCTACCAACCCGTAGGAAGCAGGGATCTCTCCCGCTCCCCCCCCTAACCTGCAGGAAGCGGGGAATCTCTCTCTCTTCCCCCACAAACCCGTAGGAAGAGGGAATCTCCCCCCCCTTTCCCTACCAACCCGTAGGAAGCAGGGATCTCTCCTCCTCCTCCCCCTAACCCATAAAAAGTGGGGATCTCTCCCCCTCCTGCCCCCAAGGACCGGGCCAGTTCTCCCCCGCCCGCTCCATGCCCGGGCGTCCCCAGGCCAATTCTCAATTCAAACCCCGCACGTGCTAAACACGAAATAAACTTTGTATTGTAATTTGCTTTCCTCCACCAATGAACAATCTCAGGCAGTGGCAAACACACACACACGCCTCGCCTCCCCCCCAGCCGATCTGGGCAGGTTGGAAAAGCGGCGTCGGAAAAAAAAAATAAATTGAGAAACCATTCGAAGAGCAAATTGACCCACCACCACGCCGGGTTGTCCCGGGATTGCTGACAATTCCTGACCTTACACAGATACACGGTACGCACACAGTACACACAGTTACGAACGACATACTACGCAGCAAAAAGCAGCTACCTTTGTATTACCTCCTGTGGGATCTTGGAACCAAGGTGTCTCAACCTCAGGCCCTGGGAGGGAATTCTTTGGATTGCCGGCAGGAAAGAATTAATTGCAGGATGTTTGGGGTCCAGAGGAAAGGTACTAGATTATCTTGTCCTGTCTGGGGTGCCAGAATAACTGTTGCCTTTTGCCCAACCTAGAATTGAAACTCGAGGTAATTTTCCTAAAGTGGTAATATGAAAGATCTTTAATGAAGGCCTTCAGGAGGAGCTATGGAAAGATGTCCACAAAAGCCCACCCCCTCACCGGGGGTGAGTACATTTTTGTAGGTTTTAGGAAATCAGCATAATTGATAAAAAGCACCAATTAGGAGGATAAGTGATAATGCAATTCCCCCCCTCAGGTCAAGCCTTTTCTCTGGAGCCCCCCTTCAGCACTAGCTGTGCTTTGTCCATGAGAATGTGTATCAAAGAGTTCTCAGCCTTGGCTCCCAGGAATAACCAAGATGGGATAGAGGCCTTAGACCTCCCAGGGCTTGGAGCTTTGAAATTTTTTTGTCCTTCTGCTTAAGGAAAGGCCATGGAAAAGTCCTGGGAAAACTCTAGTCACCAATACAATAGGTGACAGGGTTACAAATACATGTATGAAGAATATGGAGAACAAGGCAAGACCCAAGCAGCATCACTATAAGCCATGTCATTTCTCCATTCCTGGTTGTAGGAACTGGCTTCAAAACGAATTAAGATCTTCCTAGTCTTCAACAGATTTCTTTCTTGTCTTTTCTCTGTGGTTTTGCGGTGCTGCTTTTTTTTTTTTTTTTTTTTTTCATGTTTTAGCAAAAATTAATTGATCGTAACTATTTTGACTGGCAAAAAAAAATGTGTATAAAAGCTGTTTTTCTAGTTGAAAGCAGTAAATTATATCCAGTGCTAGATCTTATGGTGCAACTGCTTTAATACAGAAGACCAGGAAGGGTGAACAATGTCATAAGTCTTGAACTCTTGGAGAAATGAAAATAGGATAGAACATAAGATCCTGAACAAGAGGGCTCCTATTATCTAAATAAAGCAAGACCATTATAGCAAGCACCAAGTGCAGGAGTAAATGGGGAGATTATATGTCACATTATTCAAGTGTTAAGGCAAAAGACCCTGAAAATTCAAAATTACTAAAGATGTAGGGAAGTGTTCCAGGACAAGCTCATGGTAATTTTGGATCTTAAAAATATTCCTTGCAAATAGAAGAATATTCATGGAAAATTATCTTCAGTTTTGGGAAATGTGATCATAAACTGCTGTAGTAAGGGCAAGTGGTTTCTCCCTCTGTCCTGTGGCAGTGGGAGTGAACAGTGAACTGAATGGACAGTGAACTGAAAAATTCACTGAATTGCATAATACTGTCATTCAAGATAATTACTTAAACTCTACAATAATTTTAAAGACAAGACTGTCACAGGTTCATAATGTTAGGATTTTTTTTACTGAGTGGAAGAAGTGTGTTTGTACTTGAAAAGGTTGCAGAATTTGATTTTTGAATTAATGGAAGGAGTTGTTACCTGCTTTGAAGTGCTTGATCTTTCCTGTACACTGCAAAATTCAGCTGGAATAAGGCCACCAAAGTGTTTACAAATCTTGAAAAATAATATCTTCATTGGAATCAACCACTGAGGATGACTTTGAGAGTATGATTCTGATTTCATTTGGGAACATCTGCCCTTTAATTGCTGTAAAATAACTGCACATAGATTGATGAGGTCATGTAGAAATGTGTGACTTCTGAAAAAGTCATCTTTCTGCTACATTGCAAGTCTCAAATTTTCTAGGATATTAACTGATGTTAACATTTTGTTCTTATTGTAACACCACATACACTGAATAAGTAAAACCTCAGGCTCATTAGCTGGAGGAAAAAAGAGAAAAGAGTGATATGTCAATCTAATTATCAATTTACAGCTCAACTAATAAATGATTTTTTTCCAGCAGGACACAGGCAAACAATTTCCCTCCGTATTTATGAATACAGCAAAAAAAAATTCCTTCCAAGAAACTCAGGATGAAAGTTATATTAGTATTTTTACCTCAATTTTTCTGTAGGCTGGTTTAAAACAAAGCAAAACAAAAAGCACAACATAATCTTAATTAGTACATTTATGCAGATAACAAACCTGTCTCTTTCAAGAGATTATATAAACAACCTTTTCCTCTAATCTTTGCCTCCTTCTCGCAATATGATAAACTATTTATTTATTTTGTACTAAGAAAAAAAAGGAGAATAGATCCAGCTAAGGAAAGAGATTCATGTTAGGGCAAAAAGAAGCTTAGGAATTAATTTCTTCCTTGCATTCCTGCGAGCCAGCATTGAAATTATACTCCTAAAACCTCACTTTCAAAGCTATGACTAAAATCCTTGATTACAGTACCCTCTTCTATCAGGAAATTATTTCATTTTTCACATTTCCATTTCCGTGCAGTCAAGCAGGACTACTTATATCTTGCTTACTGAATTAAGTGTCTTGAAGGTCCCAGGTTAAGGTCCTGTTATATGAACACCATTAGAATTTTGCACTGTGATGAGCTGATTCAAATCACTCCAGTATTCTCCATTCTGCCTTTTCTAAGACGTGCTTAAAACCACAAAAAATTTGCATGAGCAAATTTAGTCTGGAAAAAAATTATGTCCATAATTTCTTTGAAAAGTTGAGGGATCTTTTCCAGCTCTGTATTTCTGTGAAACTAAACACAAGGATTCTTTATTTATTTATTTATTTATTTGTAATAAATTCTTTTTTACCTGACAAACACATCTATTTCAGCTTAGGGCAAAATTGTGAATAAAGGTGAAATTGGATCTGGTATCGTGACTAAAAGCAATTCCACCTTTACTTTCCCTAAATACCCCTTGAAATTCAAATGTAAATAGAAAAACTGCAATAAAAAGAAGACATGATAATCAGAAAACTGTGCACCTTTTATGAAAGAAAAGGGCATATATTCACTAGTTATGGCTTTTAAATTGAATGATCACAAAACATTTGAACACTGTTTCCTAGTACTGCCTGGATTATTAATTCATTTTTCTTACTCTTCAATGTCCCTCTCAGCAATGGTAGCAAAAATTGAGCCTGAGTAGAAATATAATTCAATAAACATATATTCTTGGAATGAGCAGATTACGTTTTGGTTTCATTAATGGATTTTTAATTTTATTTTACTGAAGCAATGCATTGGGTTTGCAGAGTGCTAATTGCAGAGACAAACATGGGACTCCTTTTGTACAGAACCGCCAGAGTAAAGAGAGGACAAGAACAATTTCTTCCCTCTAAGTAACAAAGTAGTAGACTGGCAGCCCCAGTGTGGTTCCCTCATTATAGATATTAAGTTAAATTTACCTTGAAATCAGATTGTAGTTCCTATTTGTGTCCTGCAATTAATGCCTTGAGTTGAGATTACCTTTTGATCTACATATATGGAAACAAACCTGTCTTTTGTATTGTCCTTTTGTTCTTATTATAATTGTGATTTGCATGGACTTTGACAAAAGGACAAACCTTCTCCTTGTGTCCTTACTTCTGCAGAGAGGAAGTTGGGGAGAAAATAGAAGGACAGAGTGCAATAATGCTAAGAATAGGTGATTTGGTGTTTGGGATGGCTCTTGATCCTGACACAGAGGAATGTTTTCCTCTGGCTGCCTGTGCTTTGCACTATTCAAAGCTGAAGAGATGCATAAAAATTATCTAAATGGATTAGATCAGTATTTGGGTTCTTAGGGTAGTTGGTAAGAATGCTAAGACACAGTTGAAGATAACTGGAGCAGTCATTTTCTATATTCTTTGATTTTCCAGACAAATTCAACTCTTTATTTAGTGAGTATAATCAACATAAAAATTGTGGGTTTTTTTAACATGAGCTTTGCATGGCTTCTTTAAAGGTTTTCTATGGTCCGGAGGAGTTTGTACATCTTTACAGACCTGGAAAATAACTAGGCTACAGAAGTCCAGGAAACAAGTTCCTCCTGGATTTTTAGTAGGTTTTTTTTTAACTTCTCTAATCTCCAGCATACATTGGCAGTTTCAAGCACTTCCTTTCTCAAATCTTAATCCCAGCTGTCTGCTTTCTTCTCTGGCTTCTGTGGCATGATTCCATCAATCTCACATTGCCTCCTCTTTGTTTTAGAGCTTTCCAGTTATTAAAAAAAGAAGGAAAAAAAATCAATCTCCATATTACCATCTTGTCATGTACTCCGTAAAAGAAGAGCTGGCTTTTAAGGCAAAGTTGCTTCCATGCCTTAACTATTTTCCTTTAATATGCATTTATTTATTCACTTTGTTAGTCCTTTTTACATGTGTTTAAAAAAAAAAAAAAGCAAAAAAACCCCCAAAAACCCAGCTAAACAAACAAAAAACCATTTTGAAATATTTGGTAGAAGTTTTCTACATACTTCATGGAATCTACCAATTCATAGGTCACATCCCTGGATCATCATGTTTGTAGTTTAACAGTGTTTTCAGTTACACGTTCCTCAATGACGCAACTATTAATTAATTAATTAATTAATCAAAAATAGCCTGTGTCATCTGCTACAATGTTCACCCTTGTGTTTGAAAGTGCTCCCTCTTCCCTGGGGAAAATCCATCCCTAGGTTGCCAAGCCCTTCGATCTCACCTCGATGATTTGCCTACAGGCAGCGATTGAAGCAGCACTGCTGAAGTGGTGCAGCTCTCCAGAGCCCCTAAATACCTTTATGTGATGCATCAAATGCAGCTCCACCTCCCTCTGACCCAGAGTTCAGCTCTGCCTCCCTGTCTGGGATCTGGCTGCTCCACAGGGAAGGTGGCCTGGGAGCTGACCTTGGCATGGCAGGTGCTGCTGAGGTGACAGCAAACTTTTATCCCTATCAGTTTACATTCCTTGTGGTCATGGGGAATTCTCATGCAGGAGAAGAAAGGAAAAGCTGTAATTTTATATTCACAGCCAGGGCCTTTCCCAGCTCCTGTGCCACTTTGTGGATGACCTCTGTGAGCTTAGGGACAAATTCTGTCCAGGTTAGCCTGGGCTTTGTTCAAAGCAGAGCATATCTAACATTCCCCTGTTTCCTTACAAGCTCAGTCAAACTCCAACATTTTTTCATCTACTTCTATCTAAAATACGTTATAAGATGCATAGTACTGAAAGTTTCCAGCTGCAGAATTTATACAAGATGCTTGGTTTCGATTTGGTACCAATTCCCTGTGTTTGTGCTGATGCAGAGCTTCAGGTGAATACTTGTTTCTCTTCTGCATGCCCCTTTTCTCAAGTGGGTCATGGTCCTAGACTACACCATATGAATTACGATGTGCTGTTGTTAAGTTCTGATATAGTACTGGAAATTTGCATTATATAAAAAGTCAGGATGTTTCTTTGCAGTTTTACTTAAATACTTTTAACAATATTCATCTTTACTCTGCTGCAAAAATAATAGTGCTTTGTTAAAATTTGAGGTCAACAAAAGTGTTTTAAAATAAAGGGGATAAGAAAACATGTTTGGAGAAATCTTAAAAAAAATAATTTTAATTTTAATTTTAATTTTAATTTTAATTTTAATTTTTTTTTTTTTTTTGCCTTCATATAAACCTTTTCTTTAAGCCTCATTAAAAAAAAATAGGATTTGTACTTGAGACCTAAGTTAGATGAAAATCAAACCAAATCTTTTGGTGAAATCTATTTTATTGGGCTAAAGAGAGAGACGTTGCGACATTGAATTAGAGGGGTTATCTTCAGCCTCGGTAGCAAATTGTACAGTGTCAGTTTGTCTCCTTCCCCAGCACACCTGGGTAGGTGGGCACAGCACAGGCTGTCATGTGGAGGAGACAATTCCTACCCTGAACAATGTTCATTCATTGTGTCCCACACTGCCCCATCTCTCTCACAGCAAAAAAGACTTTGAGGGGCTGGAGCTTGTCCAGGGAAGGGAACAGGGCTGGGAAGGGGCTGGAGCACTGGTCTGATGAGGAGCAGCTGAAAGGCCTGAGTGGGCTCAGCTTGGAGAAAGGGAGGTTCGGGAGAAAACTCATCTCCCTCTACAGCTCCCTGAGAGGAGGGTGTAGAGAGATTATCAGGATTCCTTTCCATTATTTCTGTGCAGCCTCAGTGTGCTCCAACAGCAGCGTTTCCCACAGTAATTTGGAGCTACTCCTTCAAATCACAGCTGGCATCAGAAAAAGCAGAGAAAGGAGGACAGATTTCAAAAGCAAAACTTCTGTACCTAAAATCCTCTTGTTCCAGTTCTAGAATACAGGAAGTGAAGCCTAGAACAGATCATCATCTATTTATATCCTCAGCTTTAAATATCACACCATCTTGATAAACTCTTTCTGCTTTTTCATATTTGAGAAAAAGTAAAACTGCTTCAGTTTTTTGGGTGCGGGATTTTGGTTTTGGGGTTTTTTGTTGTTGTTGTTGTTGTTTTTGTTTGTTTTTGTTTTTTTTTGTGAAAATTACAAGCTCCCAAAGCTCAGTAAGTTCTCAGAGTGGCCTTTAGGACCCAGACAACATCTAGGATGAAGAAAGATGTCAGTGACATTTTACCACTTGCTCTTAAGTTTTCATGGTCTTTCACAGTATTTTCTTGAAGTTTCTAAAACAAGGACCTAAAACTGCTGCTAACATCTTCCAGTCAATTCACTCTGATCTTGTAATCAAACAAGGCTGCAGAGAATCTGCCAGGCAATTTTTCTGTAAAGCGTTTGAACCTTGCAGGCATATTTCTAGTGCCAAAAATCATTACAGGATTGAAAACCTCTTAGTCAGGTACAATCAAGTGTGAATCTTGGTCTCTGGGTATATAAATTTTTACATTTAAGGCATGTTAGTGTTAACAACTTGACAGCTTGTCTGAAACAATTAAGTTTCTAAACCAAAGGATCTCTCCTGTCATAACTTTTTACCATTATCATAGAATTGTTTGAGTACAGCCTGACAGCAAGCCATCCATTTTCTTTAAAGTAAATGGCACGATGATGATGATGATATGATGATAATGATGATGATGATTGCAATTATATTAGTCACTCTGTGAAACAGGCACCATATTTTTTACTTCTTCCACATTTACGCTTCCTTTTAATCGTAATATGTTTAAAAAATATTTTTCTACACTTTAGTATTTTCCTGTTGATAAGAAATCCTGCTGACAGTTTATATGTGTGCAATCAATGTGTACATGTTTATTCCAAATTTAACAGATAATCAACACTTTTCTAGAATGAAATTGTGCCGCCTTGCTAAAAACTTTTCCCATCACTCCCTGGTTAAGTATCAGTAATAATAATAAATAAATCTGGAGCTGTTGTTGGTAGCCATTTGTAACCTTTGCTATTCTAGAAATGAGAATGACACTTTGAGGCCCTATCAGCTGTCTGAACATCTGCTTGGATCTTAAAGGGAACTGCTAGAAATAAATAAATATAAAATCAATTTTCATTTATTAATATATGTAAGGTTTCACTTTATTTTAGTAGTTTTTGTGAGGGTTTTTTCCAATAAGGCTATTTAAATAATATTTTCTAAAATTAGCAGATGTTGTAGTTCATATTTACTTGAGATTCATGTCAGGAAGTTCACAGAAACTCTGACTTTTAAAATGTGGGCTTTTTCTGAATTTATTCTGCTCTTTATAAGTTTGCCATGATAACACTGCCTCCTTTTGCCTGGGTTTTGTCTTCTATAGATTTTGACATGGTGA
This sequence comes from Cinnycerthia olivascens, assembly GCA_035048155.1. Classification (NCBI taxonomy): domain Eukaryota; kingdom Metazoa; phylum Chordata; class Aves; order Passeriformes; family Certhiidae; genus Cinnycerthia; species Cinnycerthia olivascens. The sequence continues at coordinate 145,039,151 of JAWWMU010000106.1, forward strand.
ATCTTTTGAATAATTTAATAATTTATTAAGAAATGAGGCTGCGCCCATCAAATCACTCCTTTAGGATAGGATAGAAACCTTAATTCAGCTAAAACAAATAATAAATAATTTTTTAACTTCATCATTTGAAGACACTTTTATTTCAGTATCTCAAACTTGACAAATTGCTTAAGATTAATAATTAAAAGAAAACATTTTAATTAAACTAACTAAACTTGATCAGCATTTATTTCTTTCAGTTTCCTGAGAAAGCTGTTTCTCATTCTCTTTTTACTCATGTCATCTTATTTTTAATGTAGATTTGCCAAACATTGTTAACCTGAATTCAGCGGTCACTCAACGTTCTGTAAGACATGACCCCACTAAAATGGACAATTAATGACACTGCCTTACTAGATTTAAAGTGGATGGAGAACAGAGATGCTGATGCTGTGCATTCCTGCACCCCTGCCCCAATCTACAGTGATTTTCTGTGAACATCTTTGTACCCATTTCTGTAAGGCCCATTCAGCTCCTTTTTCCCTTTGCTAATTTACTCCATGTTGCACCCCTAAAGGCTTTTTCTGACAGTCTCCATTCTCCAGTCTTTGTTTCATATGTGTATTTGACAGTCCTTTGGGCTGTTCTTGCCTCCTTCAAAATCTGGCTCAAGAGGAGGGAGCAGCTTGAGTTGATGAAGTGCTCCTATCCTTTTTTGTTTTTTTGCTGGATTGACTTTCAGTCATAATAAATTCATTGACATCTGTGGACTCCCAGTGCCCCTAACACACAAAACTCTTTTAGGGTGCCCAAGATGCAGTGATTGGAACTCTTCTGTGAGCATTGTGGTCGGAATTTTCTTTCATGTCTGACTTAACTAAAAGTTACAGAGGGCTTTGGTGGCAAACACAAGCTAAGAGCTTCTCTCTGGGTGTTTCCTCCTCTATCACTCTGTCTCTTACTGATGGCTGTAACTATTGGTTCAGGATGATTTCAGTGGCCTTGAGATCAGCAAAATTTATCTCTGACAGCACTGAGATGTGAATTATTACTGATGCTGAGGCAGACCGTGCATTTGTGGGAAGCTTGTTTCAGGGTTTCAGCACTGTAACAATGAAAGGGTTGTCAGACAATATGATTTCTGCTGCATTCTAGGTTCTCTAATTGTTTATTGTATTAACCTTGGGTGATCTTGCAATCTCCTGTCTGCAACATTAATCAGCTGACATCATCCTGTGTTCTGAAAGGACATTATCAAATCCAGAGACCAGAGTGCATCTCCAGTGAGAAGGGCATTGAGGCTTGGTGATCTGAGAAAGGGGATTACAAAGACCTTTACTTTTTATCTTTGCCATATAACCTCAGATGAGTCACTCCCATCTTTGAATTGTCCTGTCCTTTGTCTGATGGAGAATTGTCTGCACTGCTGTGCATGCTGCTTGGCACACAGGCTGTGGCTGCTCCTGGGCTTACTGCTGCTAAAACCAGGAGCTCGCCCAGCCTGGGTCCATTCCAGGTCCACGTTATCATCAGGAAGCACCTGCTTCTGCCGACGGGCAGACACTCAAATTACACTACAGACCTAAACAACATCCAGGTCATCTCAGGGTATTTTAAGAATTCTTGTTAGCCAGCCACTAATCCTAAATGATTTTCAGTGGGAGGATTGCAAAAAAAGATTTCTTGAAAGTTTAAGGAATTTTAGTTTGGGCAATTTGAGCTGTATTTTTTGCTGTTAGGTGTGGGTTTGTTTTTTATTTATTTGGGGCTTTTTGTTTGTTGTTTTTTTTTTGTTTGTTTGTTTGGGTGGGTGGAGGTTTTTTTTGTGTGGTTTGAGTTCCTTTCCCCCTCACCCCCAGCTGAAAATGGTCATATTTGTAATGTGAGCTCATATTTGATGGGAAGAAAGGCTGAAGTTCAGTGGAGTCTGGTAATGAAATATTTTGCCATGGACTGTTCTGTAGCATGATAAGCATATAAAAGGGAAAATTACACTGGAAGGACGAAAGCATTGTACTTATGAAATGCAAATGTTTTATGTAATACTCAAAGTAATATTTCAATAATCCTCACTTGGTAAATTAACTGGTTTTATTGTGGGATGAACTTCATGAAAGGTGAAGCAGATGTAAACCTACACAGAGATCAATTATTTGATTTCAGCTGCTAATACAACACCTTTCATAAATGGTTTGAATTCACTGGATTCCTGGGTTAAACTGATGGATGTTTACTTTGTGTATCAGTAACACAATCTTTTCCAGACAATGATGGATATGATTAAATGGCCTAGGGCTCTATTGGAACCAGAGACAAAATATTCCTCCAAATTCTCTTTAGGGGATGAAGCAGCGTGGCTCAGAATATTTGCTGTGGCCACTGACTGTAACTCAGCACTGCTCTGTCAGGTATAAAATGGGTCTTTGTGCTCCCCAAACTGAGCCTGACACTTTGGATATATTGAGAATGCTGAAACTTGTGCCAAAAAATCACTCCCATGGGCTACATTTGAGAGCTTTCTGGAGAGGGTCAGGCCAGGTGATCGTATGCCTGCACACGGCCCAGGCTTTGTGTAGGGGTTTGGCTGAGTCTGACCTGAGTTTGGGGAATTTGGGACCATCTGCAGCAGGTCTGCAGGGTGTTTGGGATCATCTCAGAGCTATGCTTGAGCTACTCAGCAGTACAGACAGACAGAAATGTCTCTTGAGGTATAAGATTTTAAAAAAAACCAAAAACCCCCTAGAAACCCTAAAAAAAAAAAAAAAAAAGGCCTGAAATCAGACCAGAACTGCTGACATAAAAGAACAAATGCAAAAAAATTCGTTATGTTGGCTTCAAAATTACCAATTGATCTGACAATTGGCTTAATTTGGGGTGACTTGAGTATATTACAGATGCTAATTTATGCTCTGGGCCTGAGCTCAGCACTGTGCCCAGCGAGAGCCCTGCAGCTCAGATTTTGTGCAGCCGTAAGCTCCTCATGCCCGAGCACAGGAGGACTCGTGCTGTCAGCACCTCCTGAGCAGCTGCTTTTCAAACTGAGCTGTTTGCTGGGAGCGACCTTCAGTCCTTCAAAAACATAAACACCTGCCCCCTGCTCAGAGTGGAAAAAAGAAAGAAGAAAAAAAAAATAATGGGAGAAAAAAGGAAACCAAGAGAGAAGGTAGATAGAAGAGCATGCACATCTTGATAGGAATCTTTTAGTTATTTATATTTTTCAGTGAATAAATTCTTAACTACTGCTACAGGTCTGAACCTCTATTCAGGCAGAGTGAGGCTGGCAAGATATTCATAAGATAACACTTACTGAGGAAAAAAATCTATTAGAAAACTATTCAGCTATGTTGATGTAGTGAATGGAACAGTTTTATTCCATTAGCATGCATTCAACAAAGAGAAGTTAATTAGTTTTGAGAACTTCTGATATTTCAGTAAAACTTTGGACTAATTTTCAGTTGGATTTTTTTTGCCTTCTGGGGATCCTGTCAGTATTTTCAATTAACAGATTTCCCTGCACAAGCTCTTCAAAGAAATGGTGTTAGAAATAGAGGAGGACAAGGACTGCATTTTTCATTTCACAGGAAATACACAATTCCTTTCTTGCTATAAAAAGCAACAAAAAAATAAAATTGCCAAGTTTTGGGTATAAATTAAGTTTACTAATTCTGAACAAAGTTATACAAATTAATTCTCAGTAATAGTTTATATATTAGAACTGAAATGGAAAATCACTGCTACTGCCCCATTCTATCCCATGGTAAACAACATTCAAAGACAGCTATCTCATTTGTTCCTCTACTAAAAAAGAGTTTCCTTTTAACTCTTAAAACATCACAGCAATTATCAGTATTTCTGGGAAAATCCTGCATCGTTTGCTGGTATTTAAGTACTTGTAAGAGTATATGTAATATTCAGGCTTTGGTCTAGTATTAATTTTTTTTTTTTTGTAAACATGAGGGCTTTACTGTAGTATATGTAACTAGAACCTACAGTCCACAATGAAAAAATGTGTCTTGTCTTTCTTTGCAGGAGAAACCTGATGTTCTTTTAAAAATGATATGTGAGTAATGGATGCTTATGTTCCATTTCCATTATACATTTATCTACAGTAAACATGAACTTTGGTCTATTAAATTAAATGATGACACACAAATTCATCAAAGAAATGGATTTTTGTCAGCTAAGTGCCCAATGTAAGGATTGTTGGTGATGTGTAAGGACTGGCTGAATGATCCCTGGGTCTGGTACACAGGAATTCTTGGTGCAGAGAAAAAATGTGTTCAGATTGCTTTTCTTCATGTTTACAGTCAGACAACAATACTCAGAGGCTGCAGCTTTACTGGCCTGTTTCTGCATTGTTTTCTCTATCCTGCAACACTGAATCATCTCTTGAGAAGAATCTGCTCTCCTCCAGATATAGCTTTCATTTAATTATTATTGTCCCACTATAAAAATCTTGATTTGTTCCCCAAAATCACTTTCTTTCTCTTTGTTTCCTCTTCCTCACTGACCGTGAGCTTTCCTCAGCTCTAAGAACTGTGAATCTCATACTCTTTCTTCTTCCTTTATTGATTCTCTCTTCTCCAGACAATTATCTCAACCTTCTCTCTTCTTGCCTTCAGGGCTTAAATTCACTAAAAGCTTCCTCCCTTTCAACTGAATGTTTGCAGCAATAATCAAACAAATCATAGCTCCCAGCTTGCTGGACTCTAAAATTAGTGTGTTGAGGCTGATGATTTTTTTCTTCTAACTTCCTTGGTATTTCTATACAGTCAAAAAAATACTGGCCAGTTCTTCTGCACTTCCTCCATCATGTGCAGTCTAAACTACATCTCTCTAAGTTCTCACTTCATCCCTGACTGTGCTTTTAAAGGATTCTAAAATGTACATTTGTAAAGTTGTTTACCTTTGGTATTGTCTAATTTCAGGTTATGGAAAGTAAATAATAGTCAAGGAAGGACTGTAGCTTCTGTGTGAGACCTGAGCGTCCATAAAACAATTAATTACTGGGCATCTGAAATCGTCCTTGAATTCTCTTGGACACTTCTCAACTGTTCTGTTTCAGCTTCCTTCCTCCAGGGATGAACTGTTCTTTGTTCTTTAGAGAATCTAATGCAGCCAAGCACTACCTTGAAAGAAAATAAATGGGCTTTCTTCAGAGGAAGGCACGGACAGCTTTTAGCATGGGTTCAAGATTTTTAAAAAAATAACATTTTTGCGTCAATATTGTAGTTTTGGATCATTTTGTAAGCATCCCATATTAAGATAATCTCAATCAGTAGAAATAATAGAGCTTATTTATTTCTTTTGTACTAATGTGTTAGAGCTATAGTGATTCTTTTAATAATTAGTACTAGTTTCTCAGTTAAATGTTATGGTAAACAGCTGTAGATTAACCCGCTTTGTATATATTTTATATTCTCTCTTATTTTTGGAGAAAAATCCTTCTGTTGACAGCAACAGCAATAAAAAAAGGTGGGAGTCACATTTTATGTAACAATTGTTTTACTTTGATCTGCAAATTTGTGTGGTGTGTGGTGGAAGACAGCGATGGAGGAATAGATATTAAAAGGAAAAATATTTATAGGCTTCTTAGCAAAAAAATAAGTACCTTCCAATATCAGATCAAGCGAAATAATGTGAAGTCAGTTAGGGGGATTATCATGTGAAATGTCAAATCTGATATTCCAATAATAGGAACCCTTCAGTTAAAGCAGATCAAAAAGTCTGCAACAAATCTTTTCTGACAGAGTTTTAAACAGATCTTTAATGAAAATTGTCTTGTACAGAACATTTTCATTTTCTGGGACAAATCCCACACATAGAAGCTGCTGCCAGAATATTGCAGCAGCTTTACTTCAGTTCTGTCATACTTGCACTGGTGTGAGTCCCTGCACTGGTGTGAGACACCTTTCCCAGGAGGTTTTCAGAGAGTGAAAAATCTCCCTTCACACAGCACAGACATTGACATTATATGAGTCAAATTCACACTGAAAAAACAAACAAAAAATGAGTATGAGGCACCTACTAAGTAAATATGATGTCTTTAATTAAATAAGATATTATTTAATAGATAATAATTTTTAAAAGTTTTCAAGTTTTCTCTGATAAAAATTATTACCAATTAGAAGTATTTTTAAAAAAAACCCTAACTTTTGCATCCTATACTAGAACTTGTTGACAAACAAACAAATGAACAAAGAAAGAGAACAACATACAAGATTTTTTTCACTAATTATGAATGACTTTTGGTTGATCTCATAACAATCTAGGAGACTTTAGAAGAAGAGAGTAATTTCTATTTCTGTAGGGTGATTGGTATGGATTTTTTTTTTTTTGACCAAATTTTTAATGCTGGATATTATGATAACTAAGCTAGAGTAATTGTCTAATTAAATTCCATTCTCAATGCAGTGCTAGTATCTATTTCTGTTGAGAATGTATCTGTCTTCTTTACCTAGAGGACAGCCTTGAAATTGTTACTCATTATATCTGGATTTTAAACTAGAAGTTATTTTAAAATTTCTGCTCATTTTTAACAATGAGAAGGATCTAGTTGCCTGTAGATATTTTTTATGAATATTTAAGTTCTTACATTTCTGAATTTAGGTGTTTATATTCATATATAGAAACTTGAGGTCTAGGCTTCCAAGTCTGAACTTTTAGCAATGAGGGCTTCAGTCAATTCAAAATAAACACCATTCCAGGAGCAGCTTGTTTCTGCTAAGCAGGTTACCACCTGGAAATAAGAAGATAAATCCATGGATTTTGATGTGATTCATGTTGATCATTTAATATTATTGCAAGCAATTTTGTGGTCTATAATTACACACATTCATCAAACAGCAAAGTTATGGGGGAAACTGAAGGTGGTTTTATGTTAACAAGTTCAAATTCAGAAGAATTATAACCATGATGGTGTGGGGCTATGGTCACATTACTGCCATAGTGAGGGGGTCTGCATGCAAGCTGGTTCTTGCACACTGCACTGAGATCTGCTCTGCTCTTAGAGCTGTAACAATTGGTATCTATTGCTAAAGGCAGCTCTGTGTCCCTTCTTACTTGGTCGTTTTTCCTCTGCTAATTGGGAAGGATGAGAAACCCTTCCAAGCTTTGTGTGTCTGGTGGTGAGAAAGTGAAATGGAATTACTCCCAAAATGTCAGGTGTTTTAATTCAGGTTTCTCACAGGCCATTCAGAGTCACATGCCTCTACCAGTAATATTTCAGACGTGTTTTGTGCTGTGATTTTGGCCCGGTGCAGCTGCACCTTCCCAAAGGGTTCCTGGATGAGATTTAGCACTTAGGCTGTTCCAGGGATCCCAGCAGGCAGGTTTGCAGTGCTGAGCTCTTTGGATGACTGACAGGTCATTAACATGGATGCAGGACTCCTTGCCAGCTTTCCTCAGTGTCTGGGAATGCTGCAGGGTACACATAGGTTATTGATGTAGATGTAACTACAGCATGCAGAGATTTATCCCTGGATTTCACATACCTTCCCACCAATAATTTTAGTGAAATATATGTGTTTCAGTAGAATATAGCCATAAATAATTAAATAATAATCAAAAAAAAAAAAAAAAACAAGAAAGAGAGAGGGGGAGAGACGATAAAAATGGTCATTTCCTTGAATATCAAATATTCTTCAACAATGGTAGAATCATTAACTAGACCCATTTTGAATATTAAAATAGAAATTACACTTAAAAAATCCACATATTTTTGCATGTTGCAGACTTGTGATTGAGGTGGATATTAGGGAATTATTATGCTCCCAAATGCTGTGAAGATTGGAATCAGTTATATGTCTTTGGTAAACTGGGAAAAGCAAGGAGCTAGTGACTATCTTGGAGAAATTAGATAATTTTCCTGTGTTACTTAAACTTCTTCAGGATTTTTTTTTTTTTTACTCTAATCCTTTGGGTACATGGCTAAGGAGATCTTTTCTGTGTTGTGGTGGAGGAAAGACTACTTTTATATGATCTATCACAATATGGAGTCCCAGAAGTGTGAAATATGTTTTTGGATTATGGGAATTACTGTATGCAAAGGGATTTCAAAATGAAAGATGCTCAAAAATTTTCCCTGCAATATTACCAGCTGTCCTGGGGTGACTTTATGATACTGAATTGTAACCCCATTTGTCTGTTTAGCCCAGAAATGGGTTCTGGACCTTTAAGGCTGGTTCTGAGAGTGAAGCACTCAGTTTGTTTGCAGAAGCTGCCCTTGCTCCCCTGCATCCTTCTCCTGGGCTGTGCTGTCTGCAGCACAGAGGGCAGCAGAGAGCTCTCCTTTGCTTTTAGTTGGATTTTTTTTTTTGGGTAGCTGAGGCAGAGAAGTTCCCTGGACTGTGACTTTTCTTTTTCTTGGAGCTGTTCAAACCTGTTCTGGGCTGAAACCCAGAAAAACACCAGCAGCTCACACCTGTGTCCCACCAGGGCCCAGGATGTGGCATTGTCCAGCACAGGAGGGACTGAAGAGAGTCTGAGCGAGCAGAGCTACACCCCACAAGGACTCTGAATTTGCCATCTCTTTGGAACAGCAAGAGGTTTCATTGTTTAATAGTACTCAATTTTCCATGTTTGTGACTAGTTAAATAAACAGTTTTTTTCCACTTTTCTCGAAGGAGGTTTATCTCCCAGACAGGTTAGGGGAAGGGCTGCTGAATTTTGCCTTTTAGGAAAACATCCCTTCGGAAGCTCCTTTCCAAATTTGTCCCAAACCAGGACACCAACATATATCAAAACAGGGAATACTTGTCAAGAACAGTAAGTATCTGTTTTCTCTGACAATTTTCCACCAGTCTGAGTGGAATTCCAAAAGTCTGAAACCTTTTTTCCAGCTCCTATTGAGAAGGATCCATTTGGTAGAGGTTATTTCACTTGTTCTGTGTTGCTTTCCCTTCTTACTACCTAAGCTCCTTGGAACCCCTCTGGGATGACTAAATCACTCTCTTAGTGCTGATAAATACATATCTCAATGTGTGGAAAAAGAAGGGATATAATTTATTTTAGTTTTTGCTTTCCCCCCTAGAAAAAGAATGTGTAAAATGTACATTGTGAACAGAAGTTCATGAGTGGAAATAACCTTAGGATGACAGCTGTTGTTATTTTCCTCTTTGTTACTGTGGCAAAGGCTACTTGACTGGTGCTATGAGCAAACTAGATAATGATTGTAAAACAAAGCACAAATTAACTTTAATAAAAGTTATTCTTATGAAACAAAATGTAGGACTTCTGTGCATACATCCATTATTCATTATATTAGGTGCTGTACAAACACAGGCCTACTCACTGGCCTCTTTTTTTAAGGTTTCCAGTTCTTAGAAATGTATTCATATTTATTTTTCATCTGTGCAAAGGGAAGGCTAACATGAGGCATGAGGCTTTGTCAATAGAAAGGAGGCAAGTCAAATTAGGAACAGACAACTCATTGTGCTGAATCAGTGGAGACAGAAGCCATGTGAAAAGTCTTTATGCTCCAATTTTTACCTCTTGCCCTTGAGATCCTCATTACAATCAGTGGGTGGTAGAGCATCATGCTTTAGGGGTACACCAATCTGCCTAGAAATAGCTGAGGGATTCCCATATGACACTTTAATATCTTCTGCAGGTATCTTTATGCCACTGTAGACATCACTAATGTCTTTAGTATTGGTATAATGGGCCCCTGGGGGGCTTAGTAAAGGCATTACATGGTCCTGTAGCATATTAAGAAATTTGTCAATTAGCACATGTTCTGATAAAGCAAATAACATCTGTAGTATATTCCAAAACATCACTGCCAAATAGAAGAAAGTCAATGATCTCAGGAGTGTTATTCAGTGGCTCTGGAAAGCTGTGGTGTTCCTGTTGTGGTCTGTGAGGCACCAGTCAGTTTTCAGCAGTGTGCTGGTTGCTGGGTAGTTTTTTGTCTCCTTAAACACCTCTTCCTCAGCCCCTGCTCTTTCTGTGTGCATTAAACACAGCAGATGCTTCATTGCACCCCTGTGCCACCATAGGCTCCTTCTGCATTCAGAAACGTTGTCCTGTGTTGGTCAGGGATTTATTTTGATGGGGGAATAAAGTGAATTAAGGTGAAGCTTGATTTGTTGCTACCTAATCTCCTTCATTTTATCCTGCTGTCAAGGCCTTTGTTTGTCTGTCTTCCCTCACTCTTCCTCTGTGAGGCTGTGAATCTGCCATGCTTGCAAATCACTCCACAGAACACCTCTGCCAGGATAAGGCAACTGAAGTTAGAGAGATGCATGAAAACCAAGACTTAGAGAAGCACACACTTCAGCACAGATGTGTTTGTGAGTTTGGAGCAAAATAACAGAGAATAGTTGAGCTGGGAAAGAATACCCATCTTGTCTAACACCTCTGTTCCAACAAGCTCAAAATAACCATGTCTTTCTTTCTATGCAAGGCTTTCCAAATTGTATTTGAATGTAAAATATGCTGACATGTACATAACACGGCAGAAAACTACAATCCTGCATATAAGCAGGGTAAAGATGAAAATAGTTACTCACATTTCTAAGGGAAGAAATCTTCCAACAAATCTTCCAGTTTTTTTCAAAGGCATATAAAAATAAATCTACTGATTTTTCAGGTAGGAATCTAAAATGATGAACATTTATGAGAAACATATTCTGGGAGCTTTAAGTCACAGGTGCCTAAAGACACAGTGCCTGGAGGCACATCTGGGCATAAAATACAGAGAAGGAAAGAAAATGGAATAGGAAAAATATAATTGCTCAGCCATTAACTCTCTTCAGTCTGTCCCATACATGTATATGTTGTCTCCTCTAAAACAAGTGACCCCTTGGTATCTGCATATTAGTGCCTCATTTGAGCCTACCAACAATTTTTCTCACTCAGTGGGTTCATTTTCTCATTCTTTCTCCTTTTGTCCTGGCTCTGCACTGTGGCTGAAGTTTCATTAGCATTTTAATTAGTGAGGCTAAATTAATAACATGAGTTTCTTGTCTCAGAGTGCTCTCAGAGCTTCCAAGTATAGCCCAGACACATGGTTTGGGCTGGTCACTCTTGAGTGCCAACAACTGAAAATAGGACTGAGAAGTGAAAGTTCACTCTTTTTCTAAGAGCATCCATATAAGCTCCATGTCATTAAACTTTAATTAAAATCTCAACTGTATTAGCAACTGTGCTCAAATTCTTATGATCTCAACTTGTCTTTTGAGACAGAATATCACTTCATTATTCTTCTGAGAGACGGAGTGCTCATAACTGTATTTTTTAACAAAATATGTGTATTTTCTTGTTTTCTTCTATATCATTGTTGTTTCTTTCAGAATGTGACTCCCTTCACAAAAATCTGGTCTTTCAGAGTATTTTTATTCAAGCACTGAATTTTTTCCTGTCATAGCTTAGAAACAATTTTATTTTCATTATTTGTACAAGGTCATTTTATGTGTCATTCTCAAGAAAAGGACAAACAACAACAACATCAAGAAAAAAAACCAGGGAAGTATTCAGTTTAATGCTGTCCTGAGCAAAGAAACATTGAGCTGTTCTGCCAGTTTCAGTAGTAAAGAGGAGGATTTGAAGACCTCAGCTTATATTTCCCATGTTTTAGATACTGACTGTTGCTTCTTACCTATAAGTATCTTCTGATCACTGCTTTTTGGTTGCCTTTGCTTCTCTAAGGTATGTAAAGAATAAGTTGAACAGTGTCAGGAAAAGTTTCTGTTCAATCACTCCACTGTTAGAATGGTCCTTGCTGTGGTTTCAGCTTTGGAAAACTGGGACTATCTGAATAAATTTTTGAACAGGGTTTAGTAGCTTTCCTGAATCTGAAAAGATTCCTAAATATGTTTGGATTTAGCTATACAACTTTAGATTTTAATGATGTGGATGCATCCAACTCTGCGACAGATCGTTTCAGTATCAGAGGATCATTCTGGAAATGTTTAATTTATTACCTGAATATCTTTAGAGATTTATTTTGGTCTCAGTCAGTTCCCTCACCAGAGGTCTATGAGTTCTTGTTATAATTTTTATCCATTTTGATATTTTGCCTAAAATTTTACTAACTGATCATTGCATAGAAAAGTTAATCAGTTGAAAAGTAAACTAGTATTCCAAGAAATTTTCGGTTCTGAAAACTAAGAACAAAATAGCTCTTCCTCCACAATAGTGGGAAGAGATGATTGAGTAGAATGATTTGGGACACTGAAGGTCAGGAAAATAGTACAGTCTAAATTCTTAAGCCTCAGTCATACAGACCTTTAAATATATACCTTTATTATCACTGTAAAGTTTATGTTGCAGGACAGAGCCTTACTTGGTACTCAGAAGACATAAATTCCAGAAAATCAATGGTAGAATAAATCCCTCCTGGATTCTAGAGGGGAGGCACTTTTGGATTGTTTGCATTTTGTTTGGCATATTTTCACAAAGACAAAGCATGCTGTAGGTGTTCAGATCATAAACTGAGGTTTGAAATACACAGATTCCATTTCTTGCTCCTCTGTAGATTTTCTTTCTGACCATGAGCATTAGTTACTGTGCAACATGGAAGAAAATGTAGGTAGGTACTTGGCCAAAACAGATAAAGCACTCAAAAGGAGGCATAAAAGTGTATTAGTTTCTCCAAATAACCAAAGAAAGACTGTCATTTTTGAGGGAAGATGCAACTAAAGCTGTGCAAAAAACGGTAAGAGAAGGGAATATACTTGGTTTTGTGGAGCTTAGGTATCCAAGTTAGGTTTGCACAAATTGGGACTTCTGCCTGCTTGGGATTCAGACACATCATCTCCTGAAAACATCATCTCCATCCTGGCTGAATACATAGAAGTATTTCTCCTTAAAAGATGACTGGAGGAAATAGCAGGGAAAATATCTGCTCAACTTAATATTGAAACTTTGAAACCAAGGATGTTCCTGAGTTCCAAAGCAGGAAGAGTTCCAAGAAGAACTGCTTCACCACCTCTCCAGGGAGTGTGTTGAATAACACACCTAAGACATCACCAAGCTGACTGGGGGACACACCTGGAAAACAGAGTGATACCATCAGAATAGGAATCTGTATCTAAATTCTCCTGAAATCCCAGTTTAGGCAGGCTTTGAGGTATCAGAAACCCTTGCTTTGTGTTCCCTGTGTAAAATGGGAATAGCAGCCTTTCTTAGGCAGATTGTGTGATACCCACCTCTCAAAGAGTTTTCTGAATACAGGCCACATGAAAACCTAAGTCTACTTCTACTTGATCCTGCTAAGAAAAAGTTTGTCCTCTATCAGCCTTACTACTTTTCATATCTAACAATTATGTCCATCTTTCTTTGTGGAAGCTTTCATTTTTACTGCTCTGTTTTGGGACCGTTTTCTGATATCTTGCCCAGCTAATCCTTGCCCCGATCCAAGCCTCGGTACAGCTCCTCTGCTGCTTGGCAGATTCAGCCCACCCGGCGGGTCCCAGCGTGGCACTCTGTGGCAGGTGTATCATGATGACAGGGACGAAGAAAGGAGTGACTCTGGCTGAGGCAGCAGTGTTGATTTTATTGAAGGCACCCAAAGGTACCTTCTCACCTCGAAACTTCTACCCAGACAGAGCAGAGAACAATTCAGTGCAGCACCTTTTAAGGGGAGATGGGAATAGGGGATGGGTCAAGGGGTCAACCAACCAGGACACCTCAGGGGGTGACCTGACTGCTGAATGACAGTTTTCACGGCCAGTGTCCCCAGGATGGAGGAGGATTCTCCGTGTCAGGACCTATCACCTTGGGCCCTCTCAGAGAATATTCTCAGACCTGGGAAGGGTTCCAAAGTGACAGTCCTGCCCTTGGAGGAAGGGAGAATAGGTTACAATAGGGTACAACAAAATACAAAGCTTGTGGGGCACATGGAACAGACTATTAATACAAAATTGATTACAAAGTACACCACTACACTGCTCCATTCATTGTGTCAATGACTGATGTATAACAATGCCCTCTACACTTCTGCACCAAACTTGTTGGCTTTGTGGTTGACTTCAATGATATTTCTTCCACAGCAATCCCACTTGTCTATAGAATTAGACCTCAGTCATTAAGTAAAAGAAGCAACAGTGAATGAGGCATCAAGACCTCTTCCATGTTTTTTGACTTCTCCAAGGGGCCTTTGTGTTGCTTTGGTCAGTCTTGCCATTGTCTTTATCACTAAATTCTTTTTTTGGATTTGATCTTTGTGCTCTAATGAAGCACCTAGAAAGTAAAAAGGTATTACAATCTATTGCAGATCAGTGCCGTACCAGAAAGAATTTTGTCTCTTGCTGACACTGATTTGAGTACCTACTATAAAACAAACACTAAGCGATGAAAATAAAATACTGCCTATAAGGAGTGTCTGATAACCACTTTTTTAGAAGCATTTCCTGGTCAATAAATTTGTGAGAAGATATTTATTTGCCTTCAGGTAAGTAGTTCACAATGCTCCCAGATTACACCATGTCAGAATTTGACTAGAAATCGTGCTTTGTTTGACTGGAGAAATTATCTCAAATTAGCTAAAATGTCATATTTTGCATGAAATGCTAAGCTAAACCAAGATGCATATCTGTAGTTATCACTACAGAACTTTGCACTCTCAGCAAAAAATACCACCAGGACCACAACATTATGGCCAGACTCCAGGTTTTGTTAATACATTGTGGCAATGAAAATTATTCTTCAGGTTCCATTGTTTAAAGGGTATTTATGCAGCGTTACTGAGGGTTATTAAGTGGAAGCAGGTGAAATGACTCTTACATTTTGGTACCCTCAAATGGATTATGAATATATAATGTGTAAAAAATATTACTTTGATCTTAATTAAAGGAATTTAATTGAAGTTTTTGTATAAAGATAAGGAAAAAAAAAGTAATCAGAGAAGGAAAACAGAGCTTTTGTCATTAAGATTTTCTGAAAACCACAAGAACCCCTGTAAATGAAGCAAAGTTGTTCTGAAGAATTCAACTTCCTTGATCTATTCGTTCACAATCTTTTTTTTTTAATTTGGTGAGTATGGTATTGATAATATCTTTGGTAAGATTTGATTCTATCTTGTTCATGGAGGCCAGAGTGGCACTGATGAAATGTAGAAAGAAGGAGATAGGGAGAATCAAATAATGGAGGGAGTCCAGTTTCCATTGCACAGATTTTCTCTCAGAGTGCATAAAGGTGAAAATGAAGAGGTCGAATACTGTCCTGAAAAAACTAACTAACTAACTAACTAACAAACCTAAAAGTAACTAGAGTTCTGGATGCAATATAAGAAATGGTATCAGGATGCAACTTTTAGTGCAATAAAATAATTTGTCCCCCGCCTTCTCCATCTCTCTATCTCTCTCCAGTTTTTCCATGGGTGACACATCAAAGGCACCATCAAAGCCTTAGTATTTAATGGGAAGGAAGATCAAAAATAAGTAATTTATCACCCTTATAATTACCAGATGTTATTTTGATACCAGGGAGAGCACAGGGTATTGGTTGCCCAGTTTCTTATCACTGTTGATGTTGGCCCTATGGGAATGCACTTTGGTCTATCTTTTCGTATTTCTTTTTTATATTTTCTATTTAGAATGTAAAACATTTTGCATGGTATAACCTATTCATCTCTATAAGAAACAAATATGTTCATTTCATATGTAACTGGAAATTCCCTTAAAAACCCATCAGCTCAGAAGATGTTTGCTTGATGACATTTGGTCAGGAAACCATTCTTTCTGCATAATACCCCCAGCCTGAATACCACTGAAACGTCAGGCACAAAAGCATATGCCTTTGTTAGAAAGCTGTACAAACTTTGGCATAAAAACAAGAAAATAACCCCAAAATATTTCATCCAAAACGGCAATTCAGAAGGGAGGGAAAAAAAAAAAAGCCATTACCAGGAATGATTGTGTGTTCAGGACCGCTTACTTCATTGGAAAGTAAAATGGGCCATATCCAGCTCACCAAGCGTGTGGAATATATATCAAACATTAGAACCTGACATCCTCTGTTGTCCTGCTTGATGAGAGCATGTGTTTGAACAGAAAGGTCATGCCCAGTCATGTGTGCTGAGTGTTTAGCTGGTAATGCAAAGTCAACACTTTTTTTCCCCTTCCTTCTCTCTTTGTTTAGGTGGTAGAATACTGACACAATACTGAGGGTTGGTGTGATTTGAAATCCTCACCTGCAGAATCCTAAAAGTTATTCAGATTCTGCTTCATAGCAAAGGTTTTCCTAACAATGTGTGATCTTGAAGTATTCCTTTGTTAGCAGTGTCCATCTGTCATTAATAATTTTGCTGGTGTACTTCCAGACCCAAAGAAAGTCTATGAGGAAGGGCAGTAGATATTTTTTTACTTTATATATATCTACAAGTCTGGTTTTGAATCATCCTTACCTACATCCATTTCTGTCACTTATGCAAAGACAGAAGTTGGAAAGCAAGGATGGTGGAGGTGAATAATATTTCCTTCAAGTGATAATAGGTAAGAAGTCAGAGAAACAGATGTTTTTCCTCTTCACACTAAATATTTCTGTCCCTTTACAAAATACAAGACAAGTGAACATTTCTAGGCATATAACCCTTTTGGCAGGAGAGTTTTTTTATCCCAGAAGTAGGGAAAATGGTGAGAGTTGACATTTGAGACACTATGATCAAATTGAGAGACCATTTGATTTCTGATGGAGCAGAAATTCTATTTTCTCCAATAACAAGTGTTAGATTCAATGAGTTATTATGACCTTAAGCAGTTCCAGTTCTGTCACTGATGCTTGAATAATTCTCTGTCCTTATTTCCCCTCCTATGTTTTGATTATCTTGGCTGCTCAAAAGGTGCATCTAGACTGCCGTGTATTAATTATGAGTACAAAATTTAGTAAAATGAACTTATTATGACTCCTAGAATTACAATTTCACATAAAATTTGTGATGATAAAAACTATTAATATGATAAAACCCCCGTCATTTTCTTGATGTTGGCACTCATCAGAGCAATGCAGAATAGGGAAATAAAAACCTTTGGCCTTGGCACTTGTAATAAAAGTTTAAATTATAATTCAAATCTTCCTAGAAAATGTTTATTTGATTCATTTATTAAGATATCTTTCCATGTGAAAGTCATTAGGAAACTTTTATCACTCTTCAGCTTGTTTGGGTAATATAGTGGTCTCTTTATCTTCTAGCAATTACCACCTATCACCTGAATGTTTTCCCTAGAAAAACAGGAAAATGAAATTTATTATTTGAAATATCAGATGGCAGAGTACTGTGTTGTTTTCCATACATTCAATTGCTACAATTTTGAAAACACTTGAAAGATTCAGCTCTTATGGAAGAAATAGGATCTTGTCCAAGGCTTCAGTTAAAAGAAAACAATAAAATCTCCATGGTGGTGAAACCTGCTGGTTTACTGCTCTTTCTTCAAGTTAGTTTTCAGAAATAAGACGTGTAATGCAGATATGCTCTGTGTGACGGGAGGGGAAAATTACTTAGGTATAAATCTGACAAAACCATTGATTATCAGATATTTCAAGTATAAGGTATCACAACAGAAGGATTAAATGTCTAAAGGTATTTTAATGGCATACCTAGTTATTCAAGTTAAATATTGCATGGCTTGACCATTCTTTGATATTATAGAATAGTGAACTGTGATCAACAAACCCTTTTCACACTTGCTTTTTCTCAGAATCATACATTGCAATAGAAGCCAAGTGTTGGAGAATAAATACTAATTAGGTGAATCCCAGGAAGCTCAGATCTAATCTTTATGCCACTGTATGTGTTTCCTATGTCATGTAGACCATTAAATGAAGAATTTATCAGTATCTCCTCAATCTACATCTGTACAAGGTTTACTTTGCAGCAAGCTTGGAGGCTTTGGCAGAAAATGTAGAGTTGGTATTGCTCCATTTACCTGATCATTTATCCAGCATAATTTACTAATTTTCTTTTTCTTTCTGTGAACCAGCAAGGGATTTTCCCTGTTTCTTGCTTCTACACCATTTGTGGTCTTGTATGTGTTTGTTTTCATTTGTTAATTTTTTTTTTCTCTATTTGGTGCTTCTGGACTGTGTGCAGAAATCTGAAACAGAGAGTTTTATTTGAAAGCCCCAACCTCTTCTGAGCCACAGGTAGGCCCCTTGTGAAGGCATAGGGTGAAAAACTTTTCCTTAAAGATAAAAAGCTGAAATATGCTCTTGGTACATTTTTTGTCAACACTGAGTTTTGTGTAATCTCAAGCAACTCTTTAAAAAGTGTGCTCAGATGAAAATATTTGCCTGTTAGTTGTAAGTTTGCGCACCTTGTAAGTAAAGAACAAACAAGCTACAAAAATAACAACAATAACAGCAACAACATATATTTATATTTACTCCAGAATTCAGTGTATTTTAAAATTCTGCTAGTATAGCTTCTTTTTGAAAGCAAACAGGACAATCTGTTCATCACTGCAGAATGGATTTACTAAGATAAAATGATCCAAAATGGCTTCTCCAATCAAGACAAAAATATTTCAATCTTTTTCATCAATATGTGCCACTAAAGCCCCATCAGGTCTCATGCAGGAGACTTATGTCCAAATGAAATATTTAATATCACATATTTGACTCTAAGATTAAAAAAATATATATAAAATGTACATAAACTTTCATTTTTTATAACAAAGTGGGAAAAGAGTGAAGATATCTGAAGAAGTAAATGTTCTGGCTCTGATATATTTTCCGTGTTTCCTTTGGTATGTTCTTACTCTTATTGACAAATATTGAAGAAGATCCAATTAGCAGTAGAATATTTGTGTATCAGGAAAGGCCATCTAACAAGCTCACACTTGGCAACAGAAAGAACGTTCATCCAATTCTATAGGAAGAGAATTTTTAAAAGAAAAATGACTCTTCAATCTGCGGTTTCTAGATGGAGGTGCTGGAGTGTGTCCAAAGAAGAGCAGTGAGGCTGCTGAAGGGTTTATAGCAGAAGTTTGATGAAGAGCAGATAAAGAAGGAGCTGGGGGTGTTGAGCCTGGATATTCAGGGGAGACCTTATCACTTTCTAAAGCTGCCTGACAGGTGGTGGTCAAGTGGAAATGGTCTCACGTTACAACAGGAGGGGTTTAGATTGGATATAAGAAAAAACTGAAAATATTGTCAAGGACCAGGACAGGCTGCCCAGGAGAGTTGTGCCGTCACCATCCCTGGATATATTTAAAAGACACGTAGATGTGGCACTTAGGGACATGGTGTAGTGGTGGACTTGGCAGAGTTAAGTTATTGGTTGGACTCAATTATTTTTTTTCAACCGAAACAATTCTATGATTCTATGATTTATATTATCTTTGTTCAGGTGAAAGTCTAGGAAAGGAGACTCATCAATGACAGGATATGGTGGGTTTCCAAAATCACCACTGGAAACCCTAGCTTCCATTAAAAGGAAAGAATGTATCTCTGTCGGGCAAAAAAAGATTATTTTTGTGTTCTTAATTAAGTTGTACAAACTCCTCATTTAAAATAAAGGAGAGAAAATGCAGAATTCTAATCCTTAATTTTTATCTATGCCAATTATGACCATGTTCTGTTAACCATTTGACTTGTATTAATATTTTCTTATTCAGCTCAGTCATTAAATTCAGTGAGACTACATTACAAGGCACTTCTGTCTGAGTAAGGGTGATATATTTTGTCCAGTGGATTAATTTCTAGAATAGCATACTTCTCTTAAAGGGAAGCATAGTTTGCCAGCTGGATTAATGAAGGAGTGAGGTCAAAAACTTTGGTTCAAGCACAGCTGTCAACTAAAAAGCTTCATACAATGACACACATCACAACTCAGGAGGGGTTTTGGAAACCGGCAGTAGAAGATAAAATGTGGAACAGCTTTATTCATACCTTGAGCCTGGAGACTAAGACAGCAAATGAATCAAATCACGTACTGAAATAAATTTTCACTTGATTAATTGTTCTCTTCTAAAGTCCTTAAAAAGCTTCTGGCAATGAACAAATCTCAGCATGCACATACTCTGCATGAGTGCAGAAAGTGTTTTATATTGAATTGTTGACATGAATCTTCGACCCAAGATGATTCACAAATTAGACAAGGAATTGAAGTAGGAATTTGGGCTTTGCAGGGACAGTTCTCTGTGTCTGTGAGTCAAACTGTTCTCATATCTGTGTTGCCAAAGGCTGTCTATATCTGTCACAGATAGCGAGGCAAGCTTTCTCCATGAAGATGAGCTTTGGTCATTTTTGTATTTATTTTATATTTTTGTTACAGACAAAGAGCTAAGTGTTTTAGATTGATGATTTTACAATTTGCAGAATAAATTACTTATTGAATTTAGGTGTGAAAGGAGCAACATTTTAAGCATAGTTGCCTGACACATGTTCAGTGGAAGTTCTCCCCCTGTCTTTGGTCAATACTGAGTAAATGCAGTGCCTAGAAATATTACTGTTTTTACGTACAGAGGATTTGAGCTTTCATTCTTCATAAAAATTACATAAGACTATGGAAGGCAGATTGGGGGGAAAAAATGTTTGTGCTATTCTTCATGAATATTCAGATGATGTAAAGTTACAGACAAAAGATTCAACTGATTTGTTATAGTTAACAGAGAAAAATAAATTCCTTCTGATGATTAAATTAAATTATCTAAGGTGCATAAAAATTATTGTTGTTGTTAGTAGTAGTAGTAGTGGTTGTAGTAGTAATTGTAGTAGAGGTATTAATTTTCTAAAAGTGTCTGTTTCTCTTTAATGACTAGGGAGAGCAGAGGACTGGTGTAACAGTTTGTGAGATGAATCATACACTGGTGCTGAAGGTGCTGTTCATCACCCAGGGCTCACAGGCAGAAGATGTACTAATGTATTCAAAGATGTAATTATCTTTAATATCTTTTAAAATAATCTTAGAACCATTGAAGTCGGTTCAAAATCATTGAGTCCCACCTTTGATCAAGCACTCCTTGTCAACTAGGCTCTAGCACTGACTGCCACTTCCAAATGATTGCTTGAACACTTCCAGGGATGGTGATTCCATCACTGCTGGGCAGCCAGTTCCAATGCTTTACCACCTTTTCAGTGAAGGAATTCTTCCTGATGCCCAGCATGAACCTCCCCTGGCACAACTTGAAGTTACATCCTCTTGTCTTGGTGCCAGTTTCCTGACAGAAGAAACCAATCCTCACCCAGTTACAATCTTCTTTTGGGAAGTGGTAGAGAGCAATAAGGCCTCCCCTGAGCCTCCTTTCCTCCAGACTAAACACCCCCGGCTCCTTCAGCTGCTCCTCCTCAGACTTATGCTCCAGACCCTTCCCCAGCTCTATTCCTTTCTCTGGACATGCCCCAGCACCTCAATACCTTGCCTATAGTGAGGTGTCCAAAATTGAATCCAATCCTTTTTCACTGGGTCTCTCTCCAGCCACTCTGCCACCAGCCTGGAGCACTGCAGGAGGTTGTTTTGGCCCAAGGACATGACTTGGCCTTTTGCCTTTTTGGACCTGATACAGTTGGCCTTGGACCATCCATCCAACCTGTCTAGACCCCTCTGCAGAGCCCTCCCACCCTCCAGCAGATCAGCACTCCTGCTGAGCTTAACATCACCCATGAACTGATTGGGAGCATTTGATCCCCTTGTACAGTTCATCCATAAAGACAGTAAAGAAGGACACCCAGTACTGAGCTCTTGGAAACTCCACTGGTGATCAGCCACCAATGGATAAAGCACCATTCATCACCACTCTTCTGGGCCTGGACCTCCAAATAAATAAATAATTAATAGGAAATAGTAAAACCTTTTAAAAAAATGTGTAAAGAGCATATCTCAAAACTATGACATTAAAAAAGAAAAAAAATCTCATTTTGATGACTGTGAAAACTGAAGTTTATTCCAATAATTCAGCATCTGTAAGAGTGATTGCAAAGGCTGGTCTGGAATCAGATGGTCTGATTCCTCCAACTTTAGGAAGAAAAAAAAGGAGATCTGTTTCATGTTTTCATTTTGTCAAGAAATAAAATCTGATATCCCTGAGAACTGGTAGGACCATGATTGATTCATTTACTGAGTAATCTTATATGGCAATTTTACACAGCATAAAGTGCTCTTTGGTTGCCTAAACCGCTATTTTTAAGGAAAACAAACCACAAATCTGATAGTATAAATAGAGGAAGGGAACTACCATATGTTTCTTTGCTTTAAATAGTCCTTTATGTAGATGGTAGTGTTTCATAATAAAGTCAAAAGTTTGTGTGGAAAAAGAAGGGGGGAAAAAAAGCTTTCAAAGAAGCAACCTCCCTTGACAAAGACCAGTCACAAAGAAAAAAACCCTGTCACAATCTTTTTCTTAGTCTCCTTACTTACATCTGGTTTTAAAAAGATTATTTTAATTACCTACCTCTGTTAACATGAGATATATTCATACAGGAAGATTCATTCATGGCACATACTATCCATTCATCTAGCCTAAATTTTCCCTTCCCTAAAATACTTTCCAAAAGATGCAGAGTAAATGGGTTCTTGGTAATATGATCTAATAAAATAGTGTATATGAGAATATTGTGAACAGATTATTTTTCAATTAAATTATCTTTCCATTAGAAGTATATCTGCTGAATATTTTTCACCTTGGCTTTAATGTGTTTCATATATTTATTTAATGAAGATATGAACGACGGTGCATTCATTCTAAATTTCAGTTTTCATAATGGAGTGGTCTTTTCAGACCTCATCAGGACCCATAATTTCCTGTGCTGAGGGTTGTACAAACATACAAAAAGGAGATTGCTCTTACTCTGATTAATTTATTGTCTAAGAGATAAGCCAGACTAGGATACACCTACATGGGCTCTTGCCCTCTGAGCAGACATGAGCTCATTCTATTTGCATCCAAAGCAGATGGAAATTTTGTCTGCCTGTGCTCCACATTAACTGGAAGCCTTGTGAATATAAAAACATGGTGCTGAGCCTGAGCTACTGAGTGCAGATGAAAGATGTTATATCTTAACTTGTGTTTAGGGTTTCCCATGACATCTTCTCTCGAGCAGAGGCAAAGTGAGCTCTAATCTTCTGAAAATGATTGTCTAGATAACTCTGAAGAATACAAAATGGCAATGTGGAAGAGAGCAATATGATTTTTGGAGATGTCTGGATGGGTGAGACAAAGGAAAGGAGTGGCAGTTTCTTGGGGAAGGGCTGAGTAACTGCACGTTAAAATACAAAACCCTGTCCAAGGCAGAATCAGTGTGCATGTGTCTGCTAGAGTTAGTCATGACTGAGAGTCATTTAACTCTTGGAGTGATCATTTAGCTGTCTAATAATTAGCTTTATTAACTCAGCTACTCATTTATATTTCCTCTGGAGAGAATAGACAAAAGCAGACACTCCCAGAGAAGTTACCTATCCAATCCCCTCAGACACTTTAATTACAAAGGACTGAGTCACCTGTGGGTGTGGCTTTTCTCTCCTCTTGACTACTGATAAAAAGACTGCACTTTCCTTTTTAGGTTACAGGACTGCTTCCCCTTGATTTTGAAATGCTTAATGTTACTTTGAATTGGCTAAGTCTCTATTCTGATCTGAAACTGCCTTCAGCTGCTACAGGACACAGTTTTCCTTCTCCTTCAATAATCTTATTTTCTGGATATTTTTCCTTATTTTCTGCTGCTCTGCTCTGTAGATTTCCAGTCACCAGCCCCACTCCTAAGGAAATATAAAAAGAAGGAAGAAAAAATAAAATAAGAATGGTGAGAAAAATAAAAGTGATTACAAATCCATTTTACGCTCACCCTCACCCAAGCTGAAATTATCCTGTTCACTGAGGCACAGGTGGTGATTTTCCTAACTTGATTTGGTCATTAAAAATCCTCTAGCTGCTTCAATACTTTCTCCCTGAGGCCTCTATCAGCACTCTCTTCTCCAGTGATTAGAACAGAGCCGATTGGCCTTCTGAACTTATTACAACCCTTTTTCTAATGATCTCATAATGACTGCAAACCTGAGCCCAGCAACCTGACAGATAATGATGTCAATTATGCAAAACAGAAATGAAGGCTTTGAATCTAATAGACTGTATCAGGGGGAGTGGGGGGAGGAGGCTTATTTATAGTTTCACTGAATAACTGTCATATTTCAAAATATGTCAGTAAAAGTTAATAAAGGGGAGGTTGGGAACACACAAAGAGATGCTGGTTACAAGAGTTTTGATAAATATTAAAAAGAGGGTAAGTTCTTTCCTTTTTCTCTAAGTCTTATGATTTTTTTTGACTCTTATGCTAATCCAGTGAGATTTTACAGCTTTAGTCCTCTCTTACTCTTTTCCAGTGGAATTCATGTGGAGAATCCCAAGGTCTGTAGGCATGTCAGCAGTAAATGTCAGCGAATTTTATCTTAATGACCAGTTATCAGTAAAGTCACACTTTAATACTTTAACAATGAGGAATTTAAAAAAAAAAAATTGTGTGTATCTGCTTTTATTATTGTTATTGTTGTATGTTTATTTGATTTTTATTCTCTATTATGCTCTAATCCCATTCAAGGTTTCCCATTTCTCTTGGTTGTGAAGAGCAACCTCAGCTCTGTGGCATTTTGCATTAAAAAGTCACCACTCGTGGATTATATACGATGAAGAATTTTAGACACAATTAAAGGATGTGTCTAACTTTTAGAGACAACTAAGAATGATTTAGCTTTCATCCTTAAATGACAAAAATTTGTTCTGCTTTCTTGGAAAGCTGTAACTGTGTGAGAGCAGTGATTATATGAAGTGTGCCATGGAGCTCATTTGTGTTAGGACATCTCATCACACAGCCAATGATGGATTCCATGTCCCAGCCCAGATTTCTCTTTACTGACTTGCATTGTCCTGTCCCAGTTATTCCCACCTTCCCATCATCCCCAGGCAATGGTAACCTCCTAGCTCTTAATTCTCATGGTATTTTGACACCCCCTAGTGAGCTATGCTTTTTAGACCTCAAAGATTAAAATATTACAGAATCATAGAACCTCTGAGATCACTGAGTCCAACCAACCACCATGTCCCCAGATGACAAATCCACATCTTTTTTGAACAGGGAAGGTGATTCCACCACTCCCCTGTGCATCCTGTTCGAATGTCACTACTCTTTCACTGAAGAATTCTTTTTCCTATTAACCTGTCAAAACTCCTGGTGCAACTTGTAGCCTTTTCCTCTCATCCTCTCACTTGTTACTTGGGAGAAGACACTGATGCTCCATGGTTCTAAAATGTAATTATTGTTATCAAAATATTAATCTATCCCAGAGTAGTTAAAAGTTGTACATCCAGGACATTCTGTATGAGAAACCAGGGCCTGCACAAAGGAAAGTTCTAGAGACACAAAGAAGTCAATGATATGGAGCATGACACTTGTGTGGTGGGAATAATGGCATTACAAAAGAGGGAATGTGCTTTGTAATGGGGTTTCAGTACAAGGCTGGACCTGAGAAATGTGGAAATTGCATCATTTTTTCCTAATTTAATATGACCAGAGGCAGCAATCTTTCAAACTGGCATGCTACATTGCCCTTTCTAAAAAGCAGTGATAATACTGCAGTCAGTTCCAGGAGTGGGAATAAAAAGTGCCTGTAATCAATGCAAATAGATGCATAATATTCAGCAGGTCTGATACAGTACATAATGCAATTGACAGGAGAGCTTGTATTGATTTCCACAATGTTAGCCTAAACCTCGGCTGGCAGAGATGTATCCCAAAAAATCATTCAAACTTGGTTATTTTTCTCACCTTAGGAAAAAATAAACACATGGATTTTTCAAAATCAGATACTTTTCATAGGGCTCTAGGATCCGATAATTTGTAGTTAATCATACGTACTCTATATAATTTATAGCAACATGTTTGCAGATGAATATTTAAATGGTGTTATTTATAGTAGCATAGGAAATGTGCTTGCAATGATCTCAGTATTTACCGGTAGAGAGAGATGGTGAGAAATCCTGCACAGGGGCAAATGCAGAAATTGGAACTGAAAAAAACCAACATTCTACAAACTTCAAGCTGAAATATCACCTCACCATAAATGTCAGATTTTTCTTTACAGTGGTGCTACGTTGCCATCCAGGATTTAGCATGAAATGTGACAGTCTCCATCACTGACACCACTCTCATGAGGTATTGCCTGGAGAGAAGCCTCTCTTTACTCTGACTGATCACAATTCTGCTCTGTGCCAGCCCCACCTTGTGACACTGAGGAGAATGTCCAAATCATGTGACATCCTATGGAGATCAATCAACCAAAAAAAAAAAAAAAAGGAACAAACAAACAAAAAAACCCACATCCCAAAACACCAAAGAGGAGGAAGTGCTGAAAAATGCAAGCCCTGAAATTTTTTTAAGTTGTGTTTTGATGCTGGAACCAGAACACCATGAGTCATGGCTATCTCTCTACTGCATTGTCAGTAAAATGGAAATTTAATATTTGTTTCTCTGTATTTTTTCCAGAGACTGATGGGTGTTGTAAATCCTTAGATCATTTCACTGAGCTGATGGATTTTTGCCTATGTTGCCCACAAGTCATCCATTAGTAAAAGAAACAAACAAGCAAAATGTAATTCATTCTTCTATTACACAATTTGTATATACATACAGGTAATAACAAGGCATTTTTTTATCCAAAAATATTCTCCTTACTGTTAAATCTTTCTAAACTAAGAATATTATTATTCCTTATCTCTGGATCTCTGAAGTTACCCCATGCTCCCTACATGATATCTCCACCAAGAGCTGGGTTATTTGCAGGATGTCCCATGATCAAGGGAGATAATTTACCACTTACAGGCGTCAGCAGTTTGACAAATGAAAAATATTGAAGAACTTATTTCTAGAGAGCAGTTCTAGAGCAAATAACTGAATGGGGCATCATAACGGAATGGCGCATCGTAGATATTGTGTTTAACTTCTGTTGTTAATTAATTTTTTCATAAATAGAAAATAATTTAATTTTTATGTGATTTTTTTTTTTCTTTTTTTGTACTTGTAAATAGAGATAAGATTCTAGAGATATTTTTGGTTAGAAACCATCAAATTACTGCTCATATTTTCATGCCTGCACTCCAGCACAGTGGTACCAGTGTTTTGTGCTCTTGTAGTGCACGTTCCTGTCTGATTTGTTCTTCACTACAGCTTCTTAGTGCAATAAGCACACTAATCCAGAAGACACTTGCTTGGATTGCAGTGCTTTGGATTTTATAACAATTTTATTGTCTACAGGAGAAACTGCTACTTTGTGGAAAAGTCCCACATTAAAAAACTTTCCTTTGCATGCCCCAGTGCAATGAAAAATTATGGCACACGGAATATATATTGTAGTGCTTCAAAATCAAAGATATTTAATTTCCATCTTACATTTAATTGTTTATTTTATATTAGCACTTGCTGCTGACGGGTATGTTGACAGTGGTATTGACAGTGAAAGAACCAGAGATACATCTGTAATACCAATACTTTTATTTTCTCTGCATGTAGTTGCACCTTATCTGATGAGCAGGAGTATTACTCTTTCTGTCCAGAGAAAAAGATATAAAACAATGGTTATTAAAGAGCAACAGGGGAAATAGATATCACCTACTGAATGTGTCTGGCACTTTCACATTGTTGTAAAAGAAAAGCAAAATCTTAGGTACCAGGTATAAGTAACACTCTAGTTCAGCTTCTGTGCCTCACTCCACTTAATGTTTTATTTCCTGCCATAAGTGTTTTTCCTTTGGAAAATTACACAGAGTTAGTTGCTTTCTTATAAGCTAAAATTTCTATCTGGTTTAGGAACAGACTTGTATGTCTCTGAGTATGTGACTAACCCAGACATGGGTTTCTTACCATTTAAAAAACCCACAGTTGATTATTACTTATTTTCTCTATATGTCCAGGACTTTTAAAGTGAAAGCCTACCTTTTTCTGCACTTCAGAAATACATGTCAAAAGAAAACCAACCCTGAAGCGTTTTCAATGCAAAGATAAAACAAAACACAGCAGGCAAATATGACAGACAGATGGTAGGAACACAAAGTATCAAGAGGACAATCACTCCCGGTGTCATAAGCAGCAGTCATGACCCACCAGCTGCCTTCCTGCTGTCAGAAGTTTCACAGATACCCTCACAGAGAGCAGAAAAGGACAAGAAGTGGGGTGGAGATTGGCTGGAAATATTACAAAAAGACGTCAGTTGGAATTCTGGAATGTTATCATATCCCATGATTTGACAAAACTCTTGGGTGTGAGGGTAAATAGGATTGTGCATTCACCTTTCATCCTGCTGATCATCCATGGACTGTCTGACTTCATGGCTTTTGTTTTTCTTGCCCCACAATAACAAGACAGTGTTATTTATGATAGACACGAGCATTATAACTCCCTGAAATTTCTTATTTGTCAATCATAAAATAGACATCTGGGACATGGAAAATTGAAACCTTTTAAGCAGCAGCTGACACAACCATGAAACTTGAGGAGGCAAAGTACACTACATTCAGTGCTGCTCAATCACCACATGGTCTTTATTATTTCCTACCCATGGCAAATCCAGACATTCTTGTGTGTAAAACAAAAACACCTGAGGGGTCATAGATGTGAATGCACTTTAGGGCCTGGGTGTTTGTACAGCTGCTTGTGCAGTGCCAGTACAGCCCAGCCCTGGCTGGGCAATCTCAGTGGCACCCCAGCACTCAGGTCATCACCCAGTCCTCCAGGATGACCTTTGAGACTTGGAGAAAATGTGTGGGACTTAAAATAATTTGTGGTTGAGAGTGTCTCCCTCCCTTTGTCGATGACCACAAATTTCTTTTCCACATGCTTGCCAGCAGCTAATTATTTCCTCCCTCCTCCAAACCAGAGTGAGAAATTATACCTTAAGCCACAAATATGAGTTCATTAAAACAAAAGGGAAACCGGTGACCACAAGTTCTTGTGTGGCATTGCCTAGAGAGGTGATAACATTTTGAGACAGGATGCCCTCTAAGGGCTGATCTTCATGACACTTAATTACTTACTCATGCAATGGAAGTGAAAAAATGGATCAGAACAGTCACATGAAAACTTCCTGTGTCTGCTCATGCAGCTCTCTCACACAGCCTGAGGTTATAAAGGAAACTGCCACTTGCACAACTCTCCTGTTGGGAAATGTTCTAACAGTATAGAGCAATAGTTTGGGAAATGTATTTTGAGAACTATGAAAAAACGTGAAGGAGGAACTGGAGAATCCTATTCCTTCCCCCACCATTTAAAAAGTTCAAAGATCAGATCATCTAGTGCTAAATTTGCCCTGGAAAGCGTTTATCTTGATTTTTTGTATATTTTTTTTCTGAAGACATCTGAAGGATGCCTTATTTTATCTCATCGAAAAAACTGAGGGAAAAAGTCATGATTCAAGGGCAAATAAATAAATATTTTTTTGTCTCAAGTCTTTCTGGATCTATAAAAAATGCAGGAAGGACAAAACACTGAAGAGAATATCATGGTAGAGAAGAAAAAACAAAGGTGGTTTGGTGCGATCTTTGGAGGTCCTTTAATTCAACTTCCTACTTTGTGTGAGACTGCTGTTCTTCATGGGTTTATAAAGGCTTACTCAGACAAATCTGGAATACTTCCAGGGAGAAAGATTCCACAAGGATGGTTGTTCGATCTGAGAAGCTGATGTTTTTTATGTTCTTAATCTCATGAGTATGACCACCATTTACAAAGAGAATATGGGGCTGTGTGGAGCTGCTCCAGGTGCCAGAGCCGAGGTTCCCCTGCAGCCCCTGGGGCAGCCCCTGGTGAGGAATTGTGTCCCTGCAGCCCATGGGGGTCCCTGAGGGAGCAGAGAAGGAGCAGGGGGATGCCTGAAGGAGGCTGTGACCCTGTGGGAAACCCATGCTGGAAGAGACTCCTGGCAGGACCAGTGGCCCAAGGGAGGATCCCACACAGAACCAGATTTTCTGGCCGGGCTTGTGACCCCATGGGGCACCCACAGGACAGCAGAGTGTTCCTGAGGGACTGTAGCCTGTGGGAGGGACCAACACTAGAGCAGTTCCTGAAGAACTGCAGCCCATGGAAGGATTCATGCTGTGAGGGACTGTATCCCATGGGAAAGACTCCATGCTAAAGCTGGGCTAGAGTGTGAAGGAGAAGGAGAGGCAGAGCTGATTATGACTGACCACAGCCCCATTCCTACTTCCACTGTGCCATTCAAGGAAAGGAGGTAGGAGCATTAGGGATAAAGGTGAACCTAGGAAGAAGGGAGACATTGAGGAGAGGTGTTCTTAATTTTTTTCTTATTTCTCATTATCTTACTCTGATTTTGGTTTACAGTAAATTGAATTAATCTTCACCAATTCAAGTCTGTTTTTTCCATAATGGTAACTGGTTGATAATCCCCGTCCTTGTCTCAACCCATGAGCTTTTTATTGTATTTTCTCCCCCTGTTCTGTTGATGGAAGGAGAATTATAGAGCTGCTTGTTGGATATCTGATGTTCAACCAAGATTAACCCAGCACAGAACCAAAGTACAAATAACTACCCAAAATTCTGTTCAGAAATAAGCAGCAATCTGAACTCTTTATTTTACTTTTTTAATCCTTTTATCTTTAATTTTTGTAAAAGACTAGATTCTTCAGAGAAAAACCTAAATTATTACAATCATAACAGCTAAAAAAGGAAACAAACAAATTCCCCTTTAACAGTAACAAGACAACATTTCCTATGCTGTGCATATTTGGCAGTGGGACTGGGATAAATGGATCCTTCAGTTAAATGAAATAATACATGGTTTGGTGCATCTGTGAATTAGCTGCATAAAGATAACTGAGGCAGGTAAATGCTGAATAAAACTGGATGGTGTACATTAGAGAACCAATTGCATCTGCTAGCAAATAGCCTTTCTATTAGGCTGCCCACTAAGCACTGATGCCAAGCCAGCACTTGAAATGAATGGTTGCAGATCCTAATTTGATAACTGGTATGGATATGCTGGAAGCAACCAAAATGTGTTCATTTGGGGTACTTAGCAAGGAAGAACCAATGCCTTAAAACAGAAACATTATTCTGTAAATGCTGAACATCTGTGTTCTCCCTGTGACTGCCACAGTCGAGATGAGATTTTCTTAATCTAATTTCCAGGATGTATTTAAATTGGAAAATTAGACCTTCCATCTACTCCATATGTGCCTAAATGTCAAACTTTGGAACCTACAGCTTTTTAGATAGTTAAGGATATGACACACTCTGGGTCACGGTCTGAGCCAGGATCTTGGCACAAAATTCGTCCAAATTAATGGAGCTTTGAGGAAATTCCTTTGCCATTTTAACTCAGATGTCCTAAGTGAAACTTATCCTAGGTGACATCATTGTCCTGCACCCTCCAAAGAAATTTAGTTGCTATTAATAGCATTTTTTCTTTTACAATTTCACTCTGAGACATGGTGTGATCAGTCCTGTCACAACCTTTCTGTCACAGAAACCCTCATTTTTCTCTTTTATGAAGCATCAGGTTACTACAGCAACTTTTGTTCCTGATTCCAATCTAAATAGAACTGATTTAGATTGCTAGGGAAGAAGAGAAAGTAACAGACAATAAGTACCTGGGAATTATTAAATGTTGCTTAAAATTAAAAGTTGAACAAAGTAATTTTATGGTCACAGGAGAGAGACCCTGATACCAACACATACGTATCCTTTACTCCACTGCAAGGCTGTGACAAGCCTGGCTTCATTCTCCTGATGACGTCTTCATAATTTCCTGGCTGTCAGGTCCTTTGCAGCTGAACCTTCTTCAGAATGAACAACTCCAGACCCTCAGCCTCTTCTCACTGGCCAATCCTCTAACCCTGACCACCACAGTGCTCCGCACTGAACTTCTCCCGGTTTGCAGATGTCTTTCTTGTCTGAGGGAAGACAAAAGTAGACACAGCATTATAGATGCAGTTTAAAATGAGGGTTGATTCCGTGCTCTTTATCAGTCAAAAATGTGATCTTAGCCTCCAACTCAATAGAGTTCAAGTCTGAGCTGCCTCTAACTCAACGGGGAAAGATATAAACTGGAAATAAGAGATCACCTGTGCTGGATACCTCTGCTAAAGGCTTCTCTCTACACAGACTGCAGAGAGCAGTAGAGACTGTAAAGTCTAGTGGCTGGATCTGGTTTAGTAGGGGTGGCAAAATATTTGATGTGTAAGGACAAGGAAAATGAATATCATACTTGTAGACTGCTCTGTAATTTCCAGTCAAAATTGATTCTTCAAGTACAAAGTTGAGGCAGCAACTGAAGGCTCCTAATGGCACATTTTGTGCTTGGTCTATTGCAAGAATGAGGAGAGACCATTAGCTTGTACTGCTGTCAAGACAGAACCTTTCACGGAGGTTAAGTTGATGTGGAAACAAAAAGGATGTTTTCTCTTTTTGCTCCAATCAAGGAACTTCGACTTTCAGTTGATGATTCACAAAGGACTTCATGTGTCCAGCGAGAGGGAGGGATAGGAGGAAAACCCAGATTATCAATCACTTATAATTTATGAAATATTTTTCAAAACTGAGACTACAGGTTTACAGAGATCCTGAAAAATAACCAAAAACACAGAAATAAAATGAAAGAAAGAAAATGAAAGTTAAGATTTCCTGAAGTAAGAGAAATCTTTGCAGAAAGTGGGCATCATGTACAGCTGACCTGTAGATGTGGAGTATCTCAGTCTAAATCCCCAATATTTTCTCTTGCCAATACACTTTTTTCTTCCATTCTGTGTGCTTTTTAATTTTCTGCTCTAGTCCAAGAATGCATTTTCATCCACCGCCTGAACATGGTCACCACCAGCTCATAAGGCTCAGAGCTCATAAGGTCTCAAAACACTATAATTTTCTGTAATTAAAAGGTTCCATGACCCACCTGGGACCACTTGCCATGGGTCCATGAAACACAAACACCACTTGGATTTCAGTTAGAGAATCATTAGTCTGTGTCATTGTATCTTCCCATATATCTGGCCTTGATTCAGAAAATATTTCTAAATTTACAATTTGTTAGACTTCAGTGGGCTTGAAGATTGTTTTTAAGGTGGAGTGATTTGCTTAATAATGGTCCCTTCTTTGTGTGTAATTGAGGGGGGTTTTTTGATTGTTTTTTTAAGATTGACCCTGTATTTTTCATTTCACTTGAATTTTCTTTTTGATATAATTTCTTCCACTTTTTGTAACTAGAATTAAAGAATAAATTGGTAAATCTAAAGTTAATAAAGACTTGATTCTGCAGTTGAAAGGGAAAAAAAAATCAAACTTGGCATACAATTTCTATTTTATTAAAAGCTATAAAAATCACAATTAAACACATGGAGACCTCTAAACATTCTGTGATTTTATGGAACAAAAGACCTCAAAAATATTTTAAAATAAATTCTTCCCCATTCATTTAGTGTTTAAAAATAGGAATTAACCTCTCATGTTATTTAAGTGTGCTTTAGAAATATACATTAACTGTTGTCAAAATAATATGGCCTACAAATTCGGTTTAAGAAACTTCTCTTCTCATCCACATATTCTGCATAAAGTCTTTTCTAGCTGTATATTTCACTCATCTACTCTTCAGTAAAGCCTCCAGTCTTTCATCTTTGCAATTGTTTTCCCTCCAAATCAGAAAATAAACCAGCCACCCAGCAATTCTTGGATTTCTATCTGAATGCTTCCATTCCTGGAGCCAGATTTGTTCACTCTCAAGACAATCAAACTCACTCAGCTCTAAAAATCATCAGTCTGAAGCAGCAAGGGTGTTAATTACTTTCAGTGTTTGTTGGAGGCTATTAAGAAATTAATAAATTAAACTTGATCATGTTTCCAGGAAATGCTACAGTGCTGATTAACTGCTTGTTAAAATAAGGAACATAGATGAAGCATTTCCATATAATTAATCTTTTCTACTCCTCATTTTCCTCCTTATTTATTGACCAAGATATGCTTTCTGAAAGTAGGGTTTAAGCCTAGGAACAGCACTGATACAATATTTGGAACTAAGCACTTTGCCTGTAGAAATGTTGTATGTACATATTTGTGACACACTATGGTGGGGGACTTGGGGAACACAGGATTAATCATGTTTTATTCTCAAGAGTTTGCAGGTTGGTGGGAGATATTCAGCCTAGCAATACAAGAGCCAATCAGTTTTGCATAAAGTCAGATATCCACCTACATAAACCCCCTTCACTGAATCTGTGCTGCACTTCAGCATCTCACCATACCAGCGAAGCAAACACCAGCACATTTATCTCAGCTGTGTCCTTAACTCAGGAAAAAGGCTTTGTTCCCACAAAAACCTTGATAATAACACATAAGAATACAAATTCCTTTCTGAAATAAACTAGAACTTTGGGTTTTACCTAACTATAAGTCTTGGTGAAAGGTTTGTTTTTAGCTATGAAGTCACTGATTTGTTTCCCGTCCTGCTACAATCCTATTCAACGTGTCAGATAAAAGTAGCATCAGAATTCTTAGTGGAAAGCTTTGCTACCAGCTAATAACAGCCTGGTTATGGCCTAGTGATTCACACTGATGTATTGAGAGGTCTTAGATCTTCTGTCAAGCTTCATTTACAGTGAAAATGAGCCAATGACTCTTGTCTATTTTCCTTCCCAGGCTATCAGACCAGTCATCTCCTGACCATGTTTGTTATCCCTAGGGAAGGGCACAATTACGCTGATAATCACTTTCTTGATTCAGTCTGACATTCAATTTCTCTTTTTCTCCAAATCCAACAAGTCCTTTTTTAAATACACTCTTCCAAAACATGCTTAAGGATTATATCTCCCACACAGAGACAAGCATTGCCTGACTGATCCTGGAGTTAATGGATATGCCTTCAGAACCAATTAAAAAAAAATAAAAATGGATCCTTTCCAAGATGGTGGCATTACTTTCATTGTATTTTCTCTTATTTCTATCTGCTTGCCTTTGCTGGGATTTGCCTGTTAGAAATACAAGTTCCTCATGGCAAGGATGGTTCGCTTCCTGTAAGGCACCTAGACAGATGTAGTGACAAAAATAATAGTTAAGCAATAACTGCTAATGAGCACTGCTGGTGTGGGAGTTCTATTATTGTGTTAACTTTAATAAATAGCAACAGTTGAAATTTGTTCTGCAGAAATGATTTTGACAGAAAGTTTTTTCTTTGACTAAAGGCACTTTCATGGGATGGAACTGCTTCCTTCGGGGTGAAAAAAACCCACAAGCAGAACCCATTTATTTCCTGGAGAATGGAACTTCAAAAGCTCTGTCTGACATATTTGCAATCAAAAGAAAATTGTAAACATAGAGGGATATACACTGCACATACATTTCATTAATTCACTCATTCATTCACTCTGTCTGTCTGTCTGTCTGGTTCTGGGGGTTGGGGTGGAGAGTGAACAAAATTTGAGAGTCTGAGTTCCCTTTAGTTTTAATTAAACAATTTACTACAAAAATTTTAAATATCTGACTCAGCTGAGATACTAAATGTTGTTGCATTGCTTTGTATAATCAATAACGTGTATATATACATCTGTGTCTGTGTATGTATTTGTACATAGTGGAGTTAAATTTGGTTGATTTTCCTCTAATACAGTTTTTAAGCCATAATGTGCAGATAAGATACCAACTCCTCTGTCCCATCTGAACAACCTGTTTTAGGCAAAGTTGTCCTTGCCCATTAAAGAGGGACTGGAACTGGATGATCTTTTAAGATCCTTCCCAACACAAACCATTCTATGACTATGTTTCTATATCCATTTTGCCATGAAAATTTAAAATATTATCTGTACTGGACTGGAGTGGAGAAAACTTATTTAGCTGTAACAGATTTTGCCCCACAGCTTGTTCAAAATGATGGTGGCAGCCTGCACAGTCAGTTCTGAACTTCATAAACCTTCACCCTGCAAGCATAAATTAATTTTAAAGCCCCAAAGGAAGACTTTGTTGACACCATGGAGATTTCACTTGATTTTTGAGCTGAAACTACACAAAATGACCATGAATTCATCTTTGCATTAATTTAAAACTTCCACCATGTTCCATTATGACTCTGCAAAGACTCATTATATCCAAGGTGACCCTACTTTTAATTTGAGTTTTTCAATCCAAATAGAAAACCTGGAAAAATTTTACTGATTAATGGTTGGCTTAACAGTAAAAAGACATAAATGTCCCAAACCTATTCATTCCTCTTTTTCTTTAATTAGCAAATATTGCATCACACACACATGAACTAAGGGCATTTCTATTTTTCCTCTTTCTGCTTTTCTGCACCAACCCAGCAGCTATGTTAGGGGGGTTGCTGTCCATCTAACATAAATTGTTTGTTAAGCACATATCAAAACTTAATTTCTACCTCTGTAGTTTGTAGAAAACCTATTTTATGGAGATAACAGTTTATTTGAAGACTTAAAGGGAGTGTGTGGGATACACTGAGCTTTGAAGTCTAGACCCTGAAGGACACACTTATAAATGGTTTGTAACCAGTGGTTTTGCTCACAATTCAGACCATTTAACAGCTCAGCACAAGAAGGGCCATGTAATAAGGCCAGTGGTAATTTGTTGCAGGTGCCTGAGATTAAAATTTTGATTTATGAAATATGCCTTTCCTTCAGTTGCTCCTACAAGACTTCTAGCTATTGTAAATGTGCCTTTCTGGATTAGGCTGTAATGATTACAATTCTGTCTTCCACTGAAAGTAAGTGCTTAAAACTGAATGTGAAATGATGTACTTAAAATTTTCAATATGAAAATTCAATGATAATCACACTTTACAGCGTAAAACTATGGGGCCCGATTAAGTTTGACATTAGCACAAACTCTAACAAGACATTACTGAGAAAAATAACAGACTCAAATCAGACTATTCAGGTCTTGCCATTAAGGAAGTAATAAGATTCTAATATCTTTACTGCAAGACACAGCAAAAAATAGAAAAGTGTCTTTCCTGTCAGATGTTTTAACATAAAATCAAAACAGATAAAAAAGAGAGGAAATGTAGCTTAAGCAGAAGCAAAGCAAGAGTAGCCAGAGGCTGACCTACATTTGAAAAGTGAAAGAACCCAACAGCAATGCTCACTGTAGCTCCAAGAATGCAATTTCAAGTATTTTCCATGGTATCCTACAAAGTGGTGAAGATCCAGCCTGAATCTGTGCAGCAGCTGCTGCCATGATCTATGGGAATCATCATCAATAAGTCCAAGGGGAGCTTGAGAATGTGCCCTCTGAGGAGCTGAATCCTTCTCACCTCCCACTGGACAGCAGATCCTTCTTGCTCTTCTCCACATGCCCAGAGTACCACGGGGCAATGGAGTTGCCTCGTTATGTTCCCGCTCTCTGAGCAGCATTATTTTGTAATGAACCTCAATCAGACTTCATGATTTTTGCAAGTCTATTAG
Source organism: Cinnycerthia olivascens (assembly GCA_035048155.1). NCBI lineage: Eukaryota > Metazoa > Chordata > Aves > Passeriformes > Certhiidae > Cinnycerthia > Cinnycerthia olivascens. Next base: position 145,076,458 of record JAWWMU010000106.1, read on the forward strand.
TCAGAGAACCTGCTTTATCTTTCCCCCTTGTAATGGGATTTGCAAAGCAATTATACGTCGCTGTCTCAGTTGATGTGCCTCAGACTAAAACCTTACACATGACTGAATTAGTTTATCACAGTACCACACACACTCTATAACACACCTCTGCTACTTGTCACAACAGCCAAAGAAATGAAAGAAAAAGAGAGAACTGGGAAGTTCCTGACTGTTGCTGTAGCCATTTTCCTAGTCAGTTGCAATTAATTCTTTTAAGGGTGAGAATAACCTCTGCTCTCATCCACATATCTCCAAGTACATTTGAAAGGCTGGAAATGTGTTGATTATTCTTCTTTATGGAGTAACTGAGGAAAATTAAATTATTTTCTACACAAAGGAAGAAATTCTGAGTTCTTCTGGGGAAGCATCAGGGCCAGCTCCGTGATCAGTAATTGACTGCACCTGCAGTGCAGGGGAGATTATGGGTCAAAAACCACCTGAAGAGCCAGTGTTTCTGCCAGAGTAGCTTTACACACTAAAAACATCAAGAAAGATGCTTTGTTGAGCAGTTATTAGTTTTAAATGGAAGTGAAAGGACTGTTGACTAAACTGATAATGGGTTTTATGAGTGCAGATGAAAATAGATGCATACAATCAAAGAGTAGTTTAAAGATTTTTTTTTTCTACTCCTTGTTCCTTTCAGTCAGAAAAAAAAAGCCAGTTTCTAAAAAAAAATGAAATTCATCTTATGCTTTTATCCAGTTCAGTGGAATGTCCGCAGAGCAGGTTGCTGAGGTCCAGAGGCATCAGGAATGCAGAAGGGAATATATCCATGAATGACCAACATAGCAGAGATTGAGTTGAGTCCCAGCTAGTAACCTCAGAATTACAGAAGAGGCAAACCAGATAAAGCTTTGATCTTCACGTTGTTATACCCAGAGACTCTAAATAACTACCCCAAAATGCAAAGCTTTTTAATTTTTTTTTAACATTTTTCCTTTTTTTTTTTTTTGTTGGTTGGTTGGCTTTGAGGAGGCAAGGAGAATGGAAATGGCTCTGATTTTATAATGTTTAAAGGTCCAGATGTGGTAGCTTCCCAATCAGTGTATTTTTCCCAGTATTTTGCTCTGCTCTCTGTTGATGTCTTCTATATGCTACTGTGCATCTGTTCTCTTTGGTTATTTTCACTCCAAGCTGGCAGGATTTGTTTCTCTCCCAGCATGCCAAGTTAAAAAAAAATAATTCTGCATTGGGTATAAAATGCACTCCCATGAGATCAACCCTTTTCTAATGAAGTCAGATGTTTTAGTTTTTTCATATACCAGATCATTTACTCTGAGATAATATAAATTTACAACTGGAATCACAGTTGACACCTGGCAGTGCACTAAACAATACAGGGTTTCCAATCTACATCATTAGTTGCTCATGCTTTGCTGAATCTCTCCTCATTAAACTCCAAATCCTGTCTCCAGTGAAGTCTCAGCAGCTTGTTGGTCACTGGGGAGTTCCTTCTGAAATAAAGAAGTAGGGACACTCCACAAATGCCACAAAAATCGAGGCTGGAGCAGCTGTGCCTCTAGTTTCCTCTATTCCTGGCAGAAAAATCTTGATGATATGCATGATGGTGGATTCATTGTTTACACTTTCCATTTCCCTTATTTGCAGCAAATCCCTGATGCACGTTGGCAGACCTGGGCTTTAAAGACGAGCTGGAGATACTCATTACACACACAGCCCCCTCCAATCAGCAGAGATATGTTAGCTGTGGTGCAGGAATAGCTATCACTTCCCACAGAGATAAGGACCAAAGGGATATATTTCCAAAGCTATAAAACCAGAGTAATTTGATAGCGAGCTATAGAAAAAGAGTTCTGGAATCAAGCAGCTGCAGAAATCTGCTTTCCTGCCCCACTGCTTTACAAATTAGCTGTGGACATTGAACATCTATGACTCGACCATGGGACAAATCTGGGGGACATTCCTAGAGGCTTGGTTCTGTTTTGGTACATGTTTTGTGGTCATGGAAAAGAAAACAGATGCTATTTCATTTGAAATTTAGCCCTGTGCTAAGCAGGCCTAGTCAGCTCTGTGGTCTCCTGTCTGTCACTGGTGACTCTCAGAGCAGACCTTGCAGTGGCATCGAATCATTTCTTCCATCTCAGACAAGTTATTGGCTTAGTTGGGAGGTAGCTGTGCCTTAACACATCCAGCAGAATTTTTGACTGTGCACACTGTGTTGCTAGATTATGTTTACATGGAGGAATATAAAAGAACTGCTTATGAAGGGATATAAAAGAACTACTTATGTCAGTATGAACTACAGGCTAAGAAGCATCTTTCCAGCTCAAGCTCTCTCTGGAGTTTTGTACCACTGAGCAGATACAAGAAAAGTGACAGCAGGGAAGAAATTTGATGAGACTTATTTAATGTGCCCAAGTAATTCATGTTCACAGTAAAAAAGGCATTTGTATAAAAAATATAAAACCAATAAAAAAGTATTAAATAGCGATTGCTAAAGTGAATCAGGATCAGGAATACATAAAGGGGAAATTTTGAAAGTGCTTTCAGTAGCAATTGAGTTATTTGAGGACTAAAACTCTCAGTTGTTACACTGATCACCTTCTACCTTGAAAAACTCATCTTTGCAGCAGGAAAAAATTGGTGATGTTAAGTGTAGACAGTTCTTGAAAGTGAAGAGAATGGTACTTCAGATTCAGGAAGGAACCTGTGAAGTGTAGGAGAGATGTTTTCTATATGTCTTTGTGTACTTAAGAAATAGTACAGTTTGTACAGAGGAATTAACATACACTTTTAACATTCAGCAATGGCATTCAACATAAAAAAATCAACATTCCTATACTTACATAAAGACAAATCTCTCTGGACTTATTTTCACTTCTAAAAGAATAGCAGGAGTACTAAACTAGTTTGTGGTGAACGCAAAAAGCCACAGAGAAGGAAAAAGAGTACTTGGAAAGCTTATATTACTTCTGATACTGATCAAACTGACTGGGTTTCAATCAGTGTTCTGCGAGTTCCCTGGGAATATAATAAGAACATTTATCAGACCCATGAATGCTAAGAAAATAAAGATTTGCACTTGAGTTCAATGAAATTTTTTTAGGAATTTGAGTGCTGAGAAAATGTGAAAACAATTGGTAGGTTAGCTTGACCGCAGGAAAAAAAAATGGTTGCAGAAAATATTCAATTTTTTTACACTCATATTTATTGGTTTTCGAATCACCAGATTATCTGGCAAGAAGAAGAAAGGAAGGCAGTTCTCTGAGTGTAATACAAGTTTTGCTTTATGTCTTAAGAATTCTAGAAGTTCTTGCATAAGACGAATTTCATTATTTGTCTACCTGACACCTGTATTAATGCTCCTGACAGGAAAAGACAGGTTTTAATTTCTTTGGGAATGAAAATAAGGCCTTGGACAGAGCATGGCAGTGGGGTGTCCATGGAAATGCCCTAGCCTTATCTTTGTTCACACTTGCTCAAAGTCTTCCATTTCTCTTTGCTGTGAAAACAACCAAAAAAGGTTAAGACCTTTGTTTAATGGGCTTTACACAGAATAGTTTGAATGGGAATATTTTGGTTTGCAGGAGGATGAAGGCAGCATGGAATAAGATCTGCCTGAGAAAATGTAGCAGACATGATTTTATTGGTGAATAGATGTGAGTTATTGATGACTGGATAATAAATAAGGCAGACAATGTAAGTAATTGTACTTGTTTTGGCTGGCATAATGTTAATTTTTTTTCACAGTAGCTGGTATGGTGCCATGTTTTGGGTTTGTGACCAAAACAGTGGGGCTGAGCTGCCTACTGGGTTATATGACAACAGTAAACCAGTAAGATATTAAAGAAAACAGTGGAGCAGAACTGCTGCTAGGATTGAGCAGAGATGTTTACTTGCATGGTAACCTTTCAGTCATCTTTTGTTCCCATCAGTTTTCTATTCAGCATTTTCCACCCGACTTTGTGGAAAGCTCAGAGCTGTGTCTGGTGGTTGGTTCCAGCCTAGCTCTTGATGAGTAGCAGAGCCATCTGAAACACTCATTACACACAAAGTGGAAAAGATTATAGTTTTAAAAACCCACGGTGGCAACTGATGCATTCTCTTTCAGCTATTTCTATTGTTGCTGTTCCTGTCAATAGAATGGACTCCTACTGTGACATTTCTTTCCTTTTTCCATCAATCTTTGTCTTAAAAATGGCAGTTAGAGTCCTTACGTGTCACAGTCTCTACTGTGCAGTTGAAATAACCTCCTATGGATACTGAGATTTAACTGCCTACTATGGCAGGCTTTTTAAAAAAGAAAGAAAGCTGTATATAAACACAGGTTTTTGAAGAGAGGCTTTGTTCAAAGTAAAGTTATGCAAGACTTCAAGTTTTATACTTTGGATCTGATTTGAAAATAAATGTTACCAAGGGAAATTGAAGAAAGTTAAGTATCACGAGGTCTTTATAATTGTAACCAAAGGAGTACACAAGGAGTGAACACATCTCTTGCTTTGTGTAGAAAATGTCTCTCTTGAAATTCATACCTTCTTGAGAGACTTTTCCATAAAATTTAAGAGTTACTTTATAGCTAAATTATTCATGCAAATTTTCAATAAGCAAATACAAGTAATCCAGTATCAATAGGAACCCCACACTCCCTAACCAGTGTCTGCAATAATAGGGTAAATAAAAAGCCAAGTTTAAAATTTTTTGCTGAGGCCTGAATATTGGTATCATGCTAATGCAATCAAAATTGCTATTTTGAGTTTTTTTAAGCTTTCCAGGACAGAAAATACTGAAGAGTTATAACTGTACCCACATGAGATACCCAGACCTCAGCTCCAAGAGCCAGTGTAAGTGGAGGCAGGAGGTAGAAACAAGGAAGAAATAACTTTCTCTTGAACACAATGGGAAGGAGGAAGATCTAATGCTTCAGGAGATGGTTCTCTAACCCTTAAATATCTTCCAACCTCTAGAGAAGTCTGTAGATTTTTTACATTTGGTTGCCTCACAGTTTTCCCTCTCCTGTGTTTTTAAATTATAACTTTAGGACATATTTTGGAACTTTGTATTCCTGACCACAATAATGGATTCTGAGTGCAACCATTCATAATTTCTATCAAGAACAGTCTCTGGTGACTGTAGGGCATGGTCAGTATGAAACTACTTTATTAAAGAAAGTTACACCATCTGTTCTCATCTCCCAGAGGATAATGTTTTCCAGACATTTCTGGAAAGACATTTCTGTGCATAAATGGTGTGTCAGAAGCATAAAGAAACAGCCAGTCCAAGTCAGTTAATTCAGACTATATTCCAGTGGAACTGGGCTTAGAGATGTGATTCTCTGATTGAGAATGTCAGGACATTATCACAGCTTTTGGGTGTAGGGAAAATAAGGGTCACAACACACAGCTTACTCATAGCAACACTGTAGATAAAATATCTAGACTACAGAAACCATCTAGAAACAAGACATTGTCAAAGACACAAACCAAACCTTCAGTCAGGGTTAATTAGTTTCTGTTTACATAATTTCATGGGGCTAGCAGTACTGTGTTTGCTTGTGATTTGGAGAGTGCATATGAGTCAGAACCTTTTATTTCTGTGTGTCTTTTCTTACTGTAATAAGATTTTTTGTTCTATGTCTGAGAAAGGCTTTTCCTTTTAAATAACTTATTTGAATCATAACGAGAAAAAGTCACACCAGGTATGTGAAGATCACTAAAGAAAACAATAATGAGGAAAAAAAGAATATAGTTCACTAAAGCACTTGGCTGATTCTTTCTCTACCAACTTTGAAAACCGTTGTAGATAAGAGTTCTGCATTTGAAAATATTTTCGGAAATAATTTGAAAATAATTCTGCCACTGATTCTGGTGGTTTGGGGTCTGTGGTCTACTCACTATTAACAGTATTTCTTGTGATTTTTGTTATCTCTGCCTTGCCCTGTGTGCAGTTGCATGAAAGACCTTTAAAGCTCTGCCCTAGAGCTTGGACTTAATAATGAATGAGTGAAGTTTAGACATTTGTGTGCCAATATGACAGATAAACCAGCATTCCTTCCTATGCAGCCATTGGAAGTGAAGGCTTCCTCAGCCTATGAATTGTTCTTGTTCCTCTGCACATATACTTTATTCATACACTTCTTACTGAACCCCCTATCTAGATTTTTTAGGAAACTTCTTACAAATGATCTCTGCTTTAAAGACTCATGTTTTCACTAATAACCCTCAGTATTCATGTTTCTTCGACTTATCTTACCTTCAATTGCATTCTTAGTGTAGTTTTCATATTTCATTGCTTCTTTATAATGGTAGCTTAAGCTAGTATTAGCTGGGCTGAGTAGTTGGACACCCTGCCCAATATTAACTTTTTTTTTTTTTAGGTGACTCTTTAGGACCATTGCCTTTCTTATACCTGTTTCATCAGCTGACACCATTGAAACATAAGAACCTTAAGTGGTGATAGTAAGAAGAAAGGAGAAATAACAGAGTTTATTCTGTATAGTCAGATTTCTGATATTCATTATAAGTACCCAAAGTCCCAAAACGGCAGCAAAGTTTTTGTGTGTTTTGCCTTTTACAAATGTATAGCTTTTAGACTCTTTTGCATATGGCTGCTTGGCTGCAGTGTTGGGGTGTGCCTGTTTGTTCTGGGTTTGGCTTGGTTTGGGTGATTTTTAGGGTCTTCAACAGCTAAAAAAATAAGTAAGGAAAGAGGAGTAAGTGACAGAAAGCATTGCATTGTGATGCAAATTTGGTCATATGGCTGCTAAGGCCTAAAGACATCTTGCATCACTTTTCATAAGCATAACAAGGAAGAGATGAATTTGTGGATGGTGGAAATACAGCAGCAGCTTCCTGATGGTTTCCTTACATATTCTTTATCCAGTGTGCAATCAAAATACCTTCTTGCCTTCCACAAGCATCAAAATCTTTTGCCATTGTTTACCTAGGATTTTTCATCTGGAAAAATTCCTTGGCTATCTGATAAAATGTGATTCCTTCCTCAACATTATATTTAATTTGCCCTCTCTGACTGTCATATCACAACATTCTTATAAGTCAAGAATCAACAAATCACCTTAACCATGAAATTAAATTTACTCCATATAACTATTTGGCCCAGTCTCTACAAAGCCAATGAATCATAAGTATGTACTTTACAGTTAAGGACATACTCAAAAAATTCTCTAAATCAGGGACAGAGTTAATGATGTTATTTTACTCTCACATTTTAAAAAGTACCCTTTCCATAAATCACGTGATTAGACAGTACCTTTAATAACTAGACAGTACCTTCTTTAATAACTAGAAAAACAAGAACATTACTTTTTTTTTTTTTAATTTCTGTATACTTTAACATGTAGAACACTGTCTTTGTAACTGAATAGATGAATTACTGTAGAGACATTGATCCTGCTTAATTTCCCTACAGATTCAACACACTTTGTTCTTTAAACAAATATCTCCTTTGAGCTGAGAAATGGCACATGCATTGTTATTAAACTGCCATTGCTCTTGCAGTCACTGCAGTATTTTTCAGGTCCTTGGCCTTGAGACATCTCTATGGATAATACATTTGGTTATCATTTTAACATTTGAGCTACTTACCCCATAACAGGATATCTGCTGCAACATCATGATCTAGGAACAGGGAACATTTTCACAGTTCATAAACAATTATATGTGTCTCTTGCTAAACATTATCACCTTAGGGTATTTGGATACCTAATTTTTTATTATTCTTGCTGTTGTTTTCTTTTCAGAAAGGCAATTACCATACTTAAAATGCATAATTAAAAAGTAATAATAATGCAACTCTTCTGCCAGAACTTGACTGGCAAAGGAACTAGGTTCTAATGTGAAGAAATCAATATTAACACACTCATTAGAGCCTCCACACAGAAACATGAGAGCTAAAATAAGATTTCTGATGCTCAGTGACCTAGTTTTCCCCAGCCTCAAAATTAATTAGTTTAAGGAACAATATTTGTATTAAATGAAGAAAACAAACCACCAATAAGACAGCTAGGTAAGGCAAGCTCCAATCATACAATAATAGAATTTTGAGGGTTAGAAAGGATCTTAAACATCATCTTGTCCCAACCCCTCCATTACAGACACCCCCCACTAGACAAGGTTGCTCAAGGCCTTATCCACCGTGGCCTTGGACTGCCACAGATGGGATTCATAAAGTCTAATTGCACTATTTTCTAGTCTTTATCCTTTGTGAAGCAACAATTCTGAATTAGAGATTAGACAAAACGTGGATCTGCTACTAAGGGGGCAAGATACCCAATGACAAAGCACGAGGAATTAAATGGCTTTTCTAATCAATACTGATAAGACAGATTCAGGAATCCTCAGTCACTGAGAGCAGAAGTCTGGAATAAAGAAAACTGACTCTTGGTGGCAGATCAGTTAATGTCAGGATATTGGCCATACCATAGTTCATGCTGTGTGACAGAACACAGCTATTGCTGCTGAGGCAGGTCAGTGCTGCCACTGAGATATCACTGTTGACCATATTTGAAAGGCTATATCTGCGGGAAAAAAACTAAAAGAAAACAACAATGGGACAAAGAAAATGTCAATGCTGTCTCCAGTAGGGACAAAAACAGTATCCAAGGAACAGCAGACTGGTCCTCCTTACTTCAGTTCCTGGAAAAATAATGGAGTGACTGATCCTGGAAACCATTTCCAAATGTATGCAGGACAAGGAGGTGATTGGGAAGAGTCACCGAGGATGTATGGTAGGAAATTACACTGATACAGGGGACATTACCATTTAACATCTCCATCAGAGGCTTACATGATGGGATAGAACACACCTGGAGTGGGTCTGCAGAAAAACAAAGCAGGAGCAGATGATCCACAAGGCAGCTGTGCTGACTGTCAGAGGGACCTTGACAGGCTGGAGAAAAGGGCAGATGGGAGGGAGCCTTATGGAGTTCAGCAACAGGGAATGCAGATTCCAGCACCTGGGAATAGCTACACAGGCTTCTTTGTACCCCTGGTAAATTGTGAGTGGTATAGGGAGGTTTTTGGGAGGTGTGGAGTTTAGTAAGGGACTTGGACTTCTTTAGCATTAAGGGAAACAAATTCCACTTGCTCCAGTTGGTTTCCCCAAACACCTGGGTTCTATTTGTGAAACTAGCAGATTTTAAATAGGATTAGAAATTAAGCAAAAGAGAGAAGAATTCACTGCTTCAGGACTTTATGCACCAGAATTCTCCATGTTGTTTAATTTGTACTAAATCTCACAGCTTTATCAGTCACGTTAAATTAGCCAGATGTTGTTTCCTGTTGAGCACTATCAGAAAGTCTCACTGCTTAATAATCCAAATTTTCTCTGAATAGGTTTAAAGAGATAGAGACATTTACTTGCAAAGTTCGCTGTATATTTAACAAGTAATTGGTAGAACTCATAGAGCAATGGGGGTTTTTTTCCTATCAGAGGAAGAAAAATTCCTCCTCTGTGTCTGGTTGTGCTCAAACTTTCTTGCACTATTTCTTTGTTATCCTAAAGAGGAAAAGAATAAAGGAAGCACGGGATTCTGTCCAAAACCAGAAAGACAAAACACTGAAGCACTTCATAGAATCAGGGAGATGCTGTTCCAAGTCTAACTTTCTGATATGTATAGATCTGAACGTGTGTGTATCTAAATTGTATATAGCAGAAAATCTAGTAAGAGTATTTAGACATGGTAGAGTTTTCAGTGATGCTTCAGTGATGTTGAAACTGGTGGCAGAATTTCTATTGGCTTCTGTGTTGCCATAATCTTATTCAAAAACAGGAAAAGAATTTTTCTGGAAAATGAAGGAAACAAATTTTCTTCTCATTTTTTCACAAGGATGAATATGCGAACAGACATGTAAAGACATTGAATTTTATTTAACATTTTCTTTCATTTTGACATTTCATGAACCAAGAATCCCTTTCCACCCCAAATCTATTGTTTTGATGTCTCCCAGTCTTAATAAATCTTAAAATAGTACAGATTAGTGTATGAGAGTGTAAATACATTGAGCTAAATCCAATAAAAGATGCAAGTATGATGAAAAGGACTTACTAAGAATTTAGGCACCTACTCCCAAAGCTGTGCACCAGAGTCGTATTCACACCTGGCCTTTTCACCTTATCATCCACATTTCTCTTGTTCAGATCATATTTTGTTTTTCATTATAAACTGGTTTCCTGAGGTAGTCTGGAGGTAACATGCACAATAAATTGTTTAGATAGATGTCTAAGCTGCTCTCTAAGGCACTTTGTTGCAAAGTAACACCGTTTTCATAGAATAAATAAATTATTAGAATTTGTTTGAGGTTTTGGTTTGTTTTCTTTTTCTTTTTTTGTTTGTTTGGTTGGTTGGTTGCTGTCATTTTTGGTGGTTGCTTTTTATGGTAGTCTTGACCAGTTGGTTAGCTCATATTTGAAAACAGAGGGGAAAAAAGAAAATCTGGATGTCCAAGCTCATTCTTAATTCTAGTTTCTGTCAACAGCACTCAGAATTAATTATTATTGATGTTTTGAAAACTTAAAAAACCCTAAACCACCAAAAATGCAAATGATAATTCACATTTAGAAACATTTTTGTGTCCTGTGTGTACTTCATTGTCTTACACTTAAATGTGAGTCACAATTACCTCATTCTAAACTGAAATTTGCTGCAACATGATTAAGCCTCAAGTCTCTCCCCCCCATTCTTTACCAGGAAGTTCATTATAAAGTATTATTAATCCTCCTTTCTGAATCTTGCTATGTATTTGAGATTCTTTCCCCTCCTTTTCTCTCTGTATAGGTTTTTCTTCATCTATTTATTACAAACACTACTTACATTAGTATTTTACAGATTAACTTATTTACCAAACAATTTCTATACTTCTGAAGTTTTGCAAAAGTAGATTTTTGATGGCTGAAGCCTTCTGGCTCTTTGTTTCAAGGCTGTCTCTAATAACGTTCCTGTCTCTAAAAAAGTGTCCATTCCAGGCAATGCTTTTCCTGTACCTTTTGCTGGTATGGATTGTCTGAAGTGGTTTAATTTTGCTGTTAATCAAAACCTCTCAACATTTCCACAACAGGTTCACTATTTTACATCATTTCCCTTTTAATGAAACTTCTTTTTCCTTAATAGCTGTGAGATATTTTCCCTCTAGATGCTTGAAATTGAAAATTAAGTTTTAAAGATATTTTCAGGGATGAAAAAGGAATGACATAAAACACACAGTCTGATAATACAGGCATCATTTGCCAAAGAAACAGGCTGAAAAATGTCTGTTTTGAAAATGAAAAAATAAAAAATTCATATCAACATTGTAACTTTTTCAATAAACCTGAATTAATATTTTCAATACAGCTTAAAATGTGCATAAAGCAGTATCTGGCATTTCACTAGGAAACTTGAGATGTATAAATTATTATGTGACTATTATAATATTTTATGTTATATATATATTTGAATTTCCTGTTTTTTCCTTCTTCAACTCATCTTAAGGTAGACATCTAAAATGGGTTGGATACATTGCATTGTAGAAGTCAGCATTTAACACTTCACATAAGCAGATTTGCTTGCTGAAACATCAGCTTCTTTTGTCATTTGATATTCTTGTGGGTATTCAAAAAAATTGTGTTGGGATGACAGATGTGCACAGAACTCAGGACAGTCACTTGTGCTTTTCTGGTGCAATGTATGGAAGCTGGGCTTTTCAAGAGGACACCAGATGCCCACGTGCAGTCAATGAAATCCTACTGCAGGGGGTGGGATTCAGCTTGAGACTCAGACATCTAAATGAGGTGTCTTCAATTCAGGTGTCTGCATGTGAGCCAAGCATCTCAACTCCTGCCATCCTCAACAGAGATTTAGCAAGTGCAGTCACTGAAGGCTTAGAGACAAATTTAGCTGTAATTGGGATATATCTCAATTTTTCTATCTGAATTCTGTCCCAAATGTCTCTGTTTGCATGATAGATCCCTAAAGTTTGATCAGATGAATTTTCAATTATGTTTCACAAAGCTCTTGTATATTCTCATGGTCTAGGTGAGGTTGTCCTTCCTCTGTGTCCACACAAAGGAAGCCAGTTCAAAGGCTGGACAAGAGGTAATGGTAAACTAAAAGAGAGTCGATTTAGGTTAGATATAAGGGAGAATTTTTTTACAATTAAGGTGGTAAAACAAAGGAAGAAATTGCCCAGAAAAATAATGGGTGCCCTGTCTCTGGAAACACTCAAGGACAGATTGGATGGGGCTTTGAACAACTTGATTAAGTTGAAGATGTCCATCCTCATTGCAGGGGACTTGGACTCTATGACCTTTAAATATCCCCTCCAATACAAACTGCTCTACATTTCTATAAACACTCCTCAAGTGTTTATATATTTGCATTACTGAAATTACATTTGCTATGATGTTTTCAAAACAACTGTCAAGGGCTACAACTTTATTGTCTGGAGACAATAATGGTAGTGGTAATAAGACAATTAATACTTGGAAGCTGCTTCTTACCTTGTGTTTTAGATATCAATCTTTTCAGGGTAGGGCTGCTTCCTCGTGCAGCATAGGTTAGCAAGAGGGGCTATTTGAGTAACACTGAATATTGTTTTGAGTATTATTAATCTTGAGTGTTGTTAAAAATGTGGTTTATATAAAACAATTTTTACTTTCATCAAGGTTCTCTAAACTATATGAATAAAGTTCAGCTTTTTGGTAGTAGTAATGAATGATCACACCTTATATGGAGAAAAAAAAGTATAGAAGAGGCAGCTGCACTGACAAATCCAATAATGGGCATGTATTGATTGAGAATTGATAAATAAAAAAATTGCATATTGTAAGTTTTACCAGAGGAGTCTACAGAAATCCCATGGTACCTATAGCTGTAATCCATTTGCTGTTTATCCTTCTGTTTTTTGATGCTTTGCAGTCCCACCTTTCCTTTCATGGATGCCTAATGATGCCTCTTATTGGCTGCTGGCTTTGAAGTGTAATACATTTGTTAAACAGCTTTGCTATTTGCCCCCTCTGTAATGCAATAGGTTACTTTAGTGTGGGATACCTTTAGCTTTCCACCTTTATGAGGTCTGTGGCTTGCCTGATAAACTGCCAGCAATGACTTCATTACATGCCTTTTCATCTTGTATGTGCTTTTTCATCAGGGTGCTCTGACATTCAGCTGGGCTGGAGCTTGTTTAGCCTCATTGTGCTTGCTGGGGTTCACTCCTCCCTTTTTCTCCATTTCATACTTTAATTTAATAGTCATATTTATGGCTATGTTTATGTCTCATGGAGGCTTTTGATGCAGTTCAGCAGGAGGTGATGCTATTTTAGCAGAGTGTTTTTCTGATAGCGTAGCTTGTCTAGACTCCAATATTATGTGAAGTTTTCCCCTTACAGAGGACTGCTCTACATTTGCAAAGGCAGAGGCTGGCTGAGGTTCTAAAATAGGAGAGCTCTTCTTGGTCTTGTTACTCCTCTGTGATCCTCATTTCTGCTATTCTTGTGCTGATTGTTTTTTTTGCAGTGCATTTATTTATTCTGTGGCTTATAAATATAAATTATAAATAAGTCATATTTTCTTTAATATGGATGACAAGCTTTTGCCATGGCCTATTTTGATCTAAAGTGAATCATAACACTGTATAAAAGTTGCTTTGCAAGTAATAATGCTGCTTGAAAAATGAGCAAAATATACTTTAAAAATATCTTCCGCCTTAATGTCCACGCAGAACAGACACTCCAAGGTACAACCCAGTGAATTTGGGACTGTGTGAGATCAGCTGTAATGTACAAACCTGCCACTTGTGGACTGGGAGAAATGATGTGCTAAACAGTTCATTGCCCGGAGCTGTGTATAAATATTAGATTCAGGTCAATAGTATCTGCAGCTGTTATTTTACACGGCATGGTGAATCTGAGAGAGTAGAGGATAAGAAAATTAGAGCTGATTAAAGGAAATGTCTGACTAGCCTATGAAATTCATGGCCACAAGAGACCAAAGCAAAGGTTTGCAATTAAAATTAAGGAGCCTAATTTTCAGTCAGAAAGGAGACTGACCCAGAAGTTGGAATGTGTTCTCCATAACACAGACAGAAGACACTTTTTAACTTTTTAGCCTGTTTCTTTTGCCAGCTTTCTTACACTAAGGTAAGTTTCTGTCTGCTTTCCAAAATCCTTTTGGCAGAGCTTCACAGAATTTTTTCTAGGTTTGCGTTTGAATTCAGATTTCCAAGCAATGCATCTTTCTCTCTTTCTTGAATCCCGACCCTATAAACACTAAATCTTCCACAACCCTCAGATTCAGTAAAGATATATTATTACACATAAAAATGTAATTAAATCAATGGTCTCAGAATGTCTATGCTGAACAAAATTTAATAACAAGCACTTGAAGAATGACATTATCCCTGTAGAGTATAATGGTGTGTAAGATTGGTGGGTTGCAGCACAGTCCTCCAGGTGACAACACATTTAGAGGGCCATAAATGTCCTTCTGCTTCTGCTTTGAAATGAACCTTTTTCCTTCTGCTGAAAGGAGACTGGGGAATGTATTTCCATAAGATAGGGAGATATGGCAGGACATACTGTGAAGGAATGTACCATGAATGACAATTCTTAATGTCAATAATGACTCTCCAGCTGATGTTGCCAGATGGACAAGATGGATCAATAAGAGACAAGACCAAACTTCTAATTCCTCAATGCTATATTTTGATATTTTTTGTACTTGGCTTAAAAATCTAAATGTTTTTCCACTAATAATATATGTACATACACACACATATATATAAGAAAATTTCCACTTGTGAAAAAATATGCAATGCAATGAACTGCTGTTGATTATTTAGCTACATCATTCCCAAATGAAGAAATTATCTTGTTTCTTCTGCTTGTGATTTTTTTTTGTTGAAATATTTTGAAATATTTATTATTTCTGTTTTATGTAGTAAATTATTTAGACCATTGCACCATAAGTCTTAAATTTATGTTCTTCTATTGAAATCCACTATTTTTCAGCCCAAAATTTATTGATAGTCTATTTTTTTTGCTTTTATTTATTTAAAAAATCTTTGTGTATATCTTAATTTCAAACTAGAAAGAGCTTTACAAGAATGTGATTTGTTAAGATAGTTTAGAATATTTTGAAAGCAGTAGATTTACTTTAAACATGAGTTACAGTTTTTCTTCTATTTCTTGTGTCTGTATATCTAAAGTAGCTTTCACAACATCAGGAGGAGAATTTGACCTAACAGGTTAGTTTTCTTCCAGAAGTTTTCTCCTGGTCCCTTCCCTTCCCCTTCCCTTCCCTTCCCTTCCCTTCCCTTCCCTTCCCTTCCCTTCCCTT
>JAWWMU010000106.1:145098012-145113127 GCA_035048155.1 Cinnycerthia olivascens
GTCAGTGGGTTTGTTTGTTTTGTAATACTGCGTGCTTATTTTATTTTAGTTCTCCTAAATAAAGAACTGTTATTCCTGTTCCCATATCTTTGCCTGAGAGCCCCCTTAAATCCAAAATTATAATAATTTGGAGAGAGGGAGTTTACATCCTTCATTCCAAGAGAGGCTCCTGCCTTCCTTAGCAGACACTTGATGTTAAACCTTGACACACAGTAACCTGAAGAAGGCAGAGTGATGTCATTACATGTTTGTGTCCAGTCTCTGCAAGAATTCACATGCAGACAGACGGGAGTCTTATTGTGCAGGAGTAGCAAACATCCAGCTCTCCTCTTGCCAATCAGAGCAGTCAGGCAGATGTTAGAATAGTCAGCCTCTGAGGTCTGAGAATGAGAGTGGAGTGCTGCATTCAGTTTAAACTGTTAAAAAAAACAAAACAAAACAAAACAAAACAAAAAAAGTTTGAATTGGAAGGGTCCTTAAAGTTCACTTTGTTCCAACACCCTGCCCTGGGCAGAGACAAGTTCCACTAAACCAAAAGTCTCATCCAACCTGGCCTTGGACACTTCCAGGGATGGGGCAATCATGATTTCTCTGGGAAATAAATGTAATATATTAATTAATAAGTTTGTGATGTAATTACCAGAGGAAGTCAGTGAGGCATATGCTAATGTGCATATATATATATATATATGTATATAAAACTTGTTCACATTTATAGAAACACTGTAATCATTTTCTCAAATATCTGTTTTTAAGACAGCACAGTTTAGCTCCTGATTAGCAAATCCAACAACAATTCTCTGTTCATATACTTTGTAGAGGCTGCCTCTAAACAGCATTGCATTTTAAATAATAAACAGTAACTTTCCCCTCAACTAGCTAAAACGCATTAATTTCTACACAATCTATTTTAAGCAAGTGCTCATATGCAATTCACACTTTTTTAATAGCTTAGGATTTTGTCTAAGTAGTGTTATGCAAAGATTGCTCTGTGACAGATCATCTGTGTTTATGGTATAAATTAGTGAGAGTGTTATGTTAGCCGTTGTAATTATACCTTTGAAAAAGAAAATTGTGACAGATAAAATTAGGTACATTGTAAAAAATAGGTTTAAATTCCTGATACAGTTGCATATTGCTGGTGAGACAAAGGCTTTTTTTTTTTTTTTTTTTAGCAAGGAATTTTTTGAAATAGAAAGCCGGGACTTAGGGGGTGGTTAAAAATTATGCCTGCTATTAAAAAATAATTTAAAGTAATTATATTCTTTACTGTGGGGGTGGTCAGGCACTGGCACAGGTTGCCCAGAGAAGTAATGGGTGCCTCATCCTTGGAAGTGTTCAAGGCCAGCTGGATGTGTCCTTGAGCAACCTGGTCTGGTGGAAATTGCCCCTGGTCATGGAAGGAGGGTGGAAATAGATGAACTTTAAAGTCTCTTCCAACCCAAACCATTTTGTGATTCTATAATTATTCTATATTTGCTCAAACCTCATACATTTTTTCATGGAACAAATTATATTTATATTGAGAGAGAAATCTTGATTGTATTGATTAACTTCTCCAAGATGCTATGGGCTGTATGCAATTACACTGAATTTTAATTTACTCTGAGGGTAAGGTTGTTGATTTTATTGTAACTACTCAAATACTAAAGGGTTATGTTGTGTGAGCTGCACTCTGTCATTATGTTGGTGATTTAGATGTTACTATAGGACTTCTGCTACAGGCTGGGTATATAAAAGCTTAAAATCCTAAATAACTATTGAGAGTTTGAAGGAGTGTCTTACGCTTCCAGTATATGATCCAAAAGAGAAAGAAAAAAAAATAAAAAAAGTTTGACAAGAACAGCAGTGATCTCATTTATCATTGTGGGCATTTTTCATTTTTACATTCCATATATTGCAGAAACTCAAAAATTTCTTCACTGTTGACCAGGTCTGCAGCTGAAACAACTTTGAGGGCACAATCAGTTCTGGAAAGTCCTGAGTGTAGCTGTCATTTTGTTGATAGCAACGTGTTTGACTTAGCCCCAGTAGCATTTACAGGCTGATCCAAGGATCAGGGAGAGGTTTTGTACCAAGTTTCTGTTTACTGACTGCCTCAGGTTCATTAAACTTTTTAAGAGAAGAAAAATGAAGTTGAAGCTCAGGTAGATTTTCCAAGCATTTTTGTTCCTTTTACACGCTAAATCCGGTTTTTCTTTAAAAACTGTCTGCCTTTCACTCTTCTGCACACAAATCTGAAATGAAAATGATTATTTGCCCTATAATGTTTTCTGTTACAGTAATTAAGCATACATTTTTTTTTTTAATGATCGATATTATGGTCTCTATTTTTATCAAAGCCTTTAATAATCAGATTTGAGTTTTTAAAAAAAATTGCATTATTCTCTGGAAATATCTTTTCATCTCTCAGACTGTACCTGTACCATCTTTAAGGTGCCTGTTGGCAGAAATGTGTAGATGTCTTGCTATGATTTCATGGAATAATAGTGAATGTGCTAAACCCTATACTGCGAAAACAAGTAAAAAGAACATATCAAATGCCCATGTGATTAACCAGCATAGCACATTTTAATGAATTTGTAAGAAAATGGTAGTAAGATATTTCTGTTCTATATCAAGAACTAATAATAGGTATATTAGAATATTAAATTAAGTTATTGTGGCTGGAATTATTATGCAACAAATGCTATTAAATGTATATATATGCACTTGAAATAATCTCAAGATCTTCTGAAATTCTGAATAACATTAGGACATCTCCACAAAAAATACTTTCCTGAGCTCTAAATCTTGGCTGTGGTGTCTGTTTCTAAAAGCTTTGGTCATTTTAAATGATCAGTTCAACAATGTGTTTCTTTAAACATACTCGATGAAGACTCAGCATATCTGTCACACATTGTTCAAGTGGACCTGAAGAATAAAAAATGTTGATGACAACATTTCAGACTTGCTAGCAGCTGAGAAGTTTAACTTAAAGTCCGAGCATTAAATCCTGATTCCACTGAAGTTAATAGTAAAATCCTATTTACATTAGGAAAGCTACTTTCTACCTTAGTGTGAATTCTCCATAAATAAATATGTATTTTGATACTTATTTCTTAGATTTCTCTATATCTTAGGTATAATAATTCAGAGATCTGGAAGATTTAATTGTTTTCTTTGAAGCAATAGGTCTGCAAAACATTGGTTATGTCCAAAACATGAGACAT
Source organism: Cinnycerthia olivascens (assembly GCA_035048155.1). NCBI lineage: Eukaryota > Metazoa > Chordata > Aves > Passeriformes > Certhiidae > Cinnycerthia > Cinnycerthia olivascens. Next base: position 145,101,225 of record JAWWMU010000106.1, read on the forward strand.
TTTGAGGGTACACACATACTGGGTCCCTATTGGCTCTCCTTTAAGGCTAATTTGAGAGGGATCCAGTTTTGTTGAGAGAGAGGGATACCCTAAAGTACCCTTGAACCTGCTCAAGTAAATATTTCCCTATGCAGACCCTACAGTACTGTGGCTGATCAGTCTCACGTCCCATTTTTGTTGCACAGACATGACAGAGAATAAAGGGGACAAGCAATTAAACACCATGATGTGAATCCTCTCCATGATACCAAACACTGAGGAATATAGTTTTTTTTGCAAAGCCAGCAAACTTCATGTCATATACCTTCATGTCATGATTAGACTGAAAGGCTTTGTCATATCATATGCAGAATTCCACTTCCCAACACAGTTTAATAATTTTGTCTTAAAAAACAGATTTGATTAAAAATAAAATATGGTATTTCTACTGTTTTGCTGAATTTGCCAGTGCAGCATCATTTGTAGAAGCAGAGAAAAGCCAGAACTAGTGCTCTATAGAAAGAGATATAAAGTATTCAAACTACTTTTAATAAATTACCATCTCTGAAACATGCTGCCCAGGAGGTACTACTAATCAGTATTTCCTCTGGGAATTAAGAAAATAGGGCTGCTATTACTAAAGAAACAGAATTTTTCTGAGATTGTGTCCTGAGGGTAGATCAAGGCTACATTTTCTCTTTTCTCAGATATTTTCTGTCTGGTTTGAAAGTAGCACAGGAAAGTTTGCAGACAGAGAAGACACAAAGATGTGTGCATAGACATGGATGTTGTCATGAAAAAAGCCCATGGCAGAAATTGGTACATACCCTGCTTGGTGCCTTTACTTACATTGCTTGATTTTGTATCAATGAACTACTAATGTCAATATTCCCTCGGGATTTACTTGAAAAGCAGCATTAGAAATCCCAGCTTGAAATTTTTATACCTGTTTTTTAGGACATCACATAAAAATGCAGATTTAAAAAAGGCCTGTGATGTTCACAAGAATTAATTTTCAATAATCGTAGAGTTTGTTATGTTATATGTTATATGTTATTAATGTTTGCCATTAATCAACATATACATTTTTGTAACACTTATGATCAATAATCTATCCAAAATGCATGCTAACAGAGGTCAATAGCACTCTTAATTAGGTTTTGCTCACTAACTCACAGTCATGAACTGAATTGCATAATCTGTTTTCCCCTGTTATCCTTGAATAATCCCTGTTTCAAGTAACTGAGTGATGAACTGCTGCTACTGAATGTGTTTTGATAGCTGCAGCTAGAAATGATGTTGGAAAGTGAGGGAGGCAGCATTAATACAGTATTGCAGGCTGGAGAACATGGAGATGAGCACACTGATAAGTGAGATCAGATTTGAGGATGAGGAGAAAAGATTGGGGTGTACACACCTTGTGTCTGGGACTATCCAGGTATTTTTGTTTGTTGCTAACAAAAAATAAGCTGAAAAAGCTGGTTCATATTGCAGATCTGGCACTACTTAAAGCAAATAGAATGCTGCTGGGAGGCTGTGCTTTTTTTTGCTTTTTATTTCCCTGAAGCATTGTAAGATGCCAGGAAATTTACTGAAAACTAACAGATAAGCTTCTCTTGCAAGTCACAGGATATTCTTCACTTCCTCTAAAGATTGCATGTAAATAGGGATACTAAGATGTCCAAGGAACTTTTTAAATTGGTAATTGTTCCACTTCATGCCACTATAACAAAAACACGTTTTCAAGTTACTGTCTATTTCCTGAGAGGTATCAAGTCATTTATCTAAAAAAGCTCCCCAAAGAAACCCAAAAAAGCCCAACACACCAAACAATGAAACATGAAAGTTAAAATCACAATTTAAATATAAGAGGTTATTCTGTTGCCTGATAGTCTCAGGTAAGAGAAAAGAAGAAAGAAAAGTGTCCCGTGTAGTTATAAATCAATTCACTCTAGGAATTCCCAGATTCAGCATGAATTAAAAAGCAGCTTCTGCCCATAAGTTGTAAAAGCACTGTCTGAGCTTGGGAAACATGCTTAATTCCATATAGGCCCCTTCTCCAGACCAAAACCTGTCCTTTCTAGCAGCATGTTCTTTACCAGCAAACCTTGGTTGTCTCCACAGCCCTCCAGCTGTCATTGTTTGGGACATCCACATCGCCCCCTTCATATTCCAGGCTCCTGCAGTGAGATAAAACTCTCCTGCTGGTTTCACTTCAAGGCATCCAGCATGTTTTTGATAGAAATCATCATCTTTACTGTTGTAGGTACTTCTGTGAGCTGTCATCTCTAGGTTCTGGGCAGGTCTGGCGTTCTCATGGTTGGCCAAAGCTCCAATGCCATCAACAACAGCCAAGTTCCATTTCTAGTCCGTGTTGTTCTTACCTTAAATCCTTACTGAAATTCTTACAAATATCTTCAAAGAGAGAATGTCACTTGCCTTGTTTTTTTCTTTAACACTATGAACAAATGAAGTTGTATTTCCCCCTTCATGTCCTAGCTTTATTTTGGAAAGTTTTATAATTTACAAGGAAAAATGGGATGCTGGAATAGACAGTCATAAATATATATTATTATAAGGGTCAGATTCCTGAGTCTGAGAAGAAAAATGAAGCACTTGATGGTTACCACTCAAAAGTTATTAAAAACATTATGAACAAACATATTATATATATCACGTACAGAGACAAAAATATAGATGTTTGTTTTAAAATGGGTTTTACTTGAATTTGGCTGAAGATTTTTGAAGAGTGATATTTAAAAGTAATTTGAAAATAGAGGAGCCAAGATATTTCTTTAAAAGAAGAAAATGTTCTTATTTTCATTTAGGAGGTAGATTATGCAGACAGGTTAATCTAAAAAGACAATTTATCAAAGTCCACAACATCTGGACTGGAAATGAAAGGACAAGAGAATTTCAGGAAGAGAGATGAAGACTAATATCTAGGCTGCTGTATTAGGATTTTTGGTAGCTATATGCCATATCTTCAGGACAGTTATTCTCTGAAAAATAGCAGCTAAAATAAATATCCTTGACATTTCAAGAGCATGATAAACATATTCTGGGGGTTGGATTCAAAAGAAGTGATAGTGCATAAATCCAACCTGAAAAAGTTTCTCGGCTCTCAATCAGGATCAAAGAATGGCTTGGGCTGGAAAGGACCTTAAAGATCATCTGGTTCCATCTAGTCCAATTAAAGATTATCTGTTATTAAGGAGAAGAGTGACCCTGTGCTTACAGTCCAGGTGTAGGCAGCAGGAGTTACAGGTATGGTTTTCAGCAGCATTTTGTGCTGCTTTCCTTTGTGCTTCCAGAACATGCTCTGCTCTGGCTCAGCAGCTGTCACTCGCTGATAGGCTGAGGCTTTTTTGCATTACAAGGAGCTCAGTGCTAAGTGCCATGGTTTGAGATTTGCTGTTGTATCTGTCTCTCAGACCTAACCCCACTAATAACAGTGTCCTCAAATGTGAGTTTTAAAAACCAAAGTCAATTAAGAAAGCTACATTTTAAGTGGATTTTTTGTTGTTTTATTCCCAATGAGAGGCTGTTGAATTGAAGCATATTTGCCTGCAGAGAAATCCTACCAAAGCAGAATTACAGTACTGCTCACTTTTAAATTTCACAGCAAAGTAGCACTTAAGGCTTATTGCAGTGCCTTAGATTTAAAACCAATTAAGTACAATGCTAAATCAGTGTAAGCCACATTTCTGAATTTATCTACAACATAATGAATAACATCTGCATCTGCAAAGAAAAGATTTACACTGAGCAACAAAACAAAATGTGTTGACAATCTGAGCAGTTTTCATTCCCTTATGTCATATGTCTTCATTATTTGGTAGAGCTTCACTACAATCCTTTGTTGTTAGAGCAGTAAAAGGGGAAAACACCCAAATGACAACACATTGAGGTAGAATCTTTCTCTGTTCATTTCCTCTTCTCAGCAAAGGTACATTTTATTCACCTCAGGAGCTTTTCCAATTTGAAATCTATTCAGGATTTGACAAAGATCACCATTCTTCAGGTGTGTTGGAGGATCAAGTGTTGTCTTCTGACCTCCAATGATCATTTGTAGAACTGCCTTCTCCATAAAACAGACTTTCAGTAAAGCCAACCCATTCCATTCCTCTCCCTGGGTGATAACTGGGTGAATGTATGACAAAGGGAACCAAAATACTCCAGTGCTCTTTAAGGGACCAAAAAACATCTTCAACTTCACTGCTAAATCTGCCTGAAGTTTCATGTGTGACTTTTGACAAATAACTTATATACTACTCTGGACACAGTTTGCACAAATCTATTTGGCAGGCTTGACTGTTTAAACTTGCCTTCTTCTTATTCTCCACTCTTAAAAGGAAGTAGGAATATTGGTCTTTTTTAACTTCTTGGTTTGTAATGTTTTTACCTCTATACTTCTTCTTATTACAGAAGTACAGCACTTGAATCAAAGGGAGGGAGCTTGGTGTGGGTGTCAGCCCTGTGATGCAGGAGATACTATTTCATGTTTATGACTTTTTTATTAGTGTCCTGACATTGCCACTATTTGTTGGTAGTGTACATATTATAATACACAGCAAACCAACAAAAGCTCCCACTGCTGCTGCACTTCAGCTTTCTACAATATATTTCTTTGGGTAAAAGAGCAATTTTTTCTGCCGTTTAAGTTTTAGTGTCTCTTATTTTGGAGAACATAGGAGAGCTGTTCTTACTTGTAAGGACTTCTGTGAGAGAGAACTGTTGTCCACAGTGAGGTTACTAGTAAGAAAGTATTCATAAGGATTAGCCTTTTGTGTTCATAAAGCTGAGTCCCAATCTCAAAGAGGATTTCTGTTAATAGTGCCCTTATTTATTTTCCAAATTGACTCCTGCTCCTGTTGTTATGGGCCTGTAAATCCTCTCATGCTTCTCAAAAATAGAGTGCTTGCTGGTGATAATTGAGCTGCAGGAAGATTGACAAAAATTGATGTGGAATTATATTGTGAAGCTGAAGTCCTTCATCCATTATACTCTTACACCTGGAATTTCTAATCTTCAGGGTTTGGATCTAACTCAGACTACACAGTGGGAGTTTGTGTTATCTTGGCATGAAACAGAAGATGTAACATCAACAGAGCCTTTATTTATCTGTTTATTCCTCCTGGTTGGTGCCTTGAACTGAAAATAACCTAAGAAAAAAGTGATTATGGCACACTTGAAACCTCAGGGGGTTTTTAAATGTGTAGGGTAAGTGGTAGCATGGCTGGGGAGTTGGGGCGGGGGAGAAGATTAACAAAACTGCAAAGCCAAACAATGGAAGCAGCAGAAGAAATTGAATTAAAACCCCCATAAAAGAGTGTGTTATATACAGCCTGGTAATGATGCAAGAAATGCTCTGCTCTACCTCTGAGTGATGGGAGATGGGGCTTTCAGCATTGGTCTACAACACTCAGCACAGCTCTGGACAGACATCCCTTTGTTTTCTGCAAAAACCATTTCTGATCATATTGGATATGCTCACAGTGGGAATGGCTCTGCAGCTTCCAGAGCTGCAGCTGCTATTTCTGCCCCATGTCACATTGTGCTACACAAATGTGACAGGATATTTACTTATCCCATCTGCCACTGAATGGAATAGCCCAACCTCCCTATACCAAACCATTATGGACCAGCCATGAACCAGTCTAAGAGAAGAAAGCTCTGCCTGCACCACTATAACCTTTGTTCTTGTCACATATCCCAGGAGCTCACTGATGTTAAGAAATTGATCCTGCAGAATATGGGGGAGTTTAACTCCATTTCAGTAGTGAGAAAAATGAGGCAAGTATGGTTTCAGGGTAAACACTTCACAAAACACTTTTGTCTATTTTGGAAGTAACATTCCTCCAAAAAGTCAATCTAATATTTTCCTCTGTGGGATAATCTGTCATAAGTATTCTGACTGACATGGCTGAAATGTGAACATTGGTGACCTTAACCCCAATCTGTGGACTGATTTATGCCAGAGTACACCAAATACCTGCCTGAGACCACTAGCTTTAAAAACAAGATACCTGTGTTCTTCTGGAACTGAAGCAAGGAGTCAGGAATGTATTTCATAGCTTCTAAAATGGCACTGAATGTCCGTAATTTGGCAAACAGGTTCTGTCTGTGGTATTCTAGCTGAGAAATCCCCTGAGAATGAAAAGGAGGAAAATTACACTCAACAAGCTACGCAAGAAAATTTATCAGTGAAACTTTGAGATGAGTTTTCTCACAAGACACTGCCATGGAAAAAAGCAGTCTCCCTTTTGAAGGTGCTATTTCAAGTGTTAACCCTGCTATGGTGGTTTGTGAAATCTTGTTTGCAAAATACACAACGGCTTTCATGAAAAGTCTTATACTTTGTGCTTCTCCTCTGCAAATGGGCAGTCAGGCTATTGGCCAAAAAAAGCTGTTTTCTTCTGCCCCCAGAAGGATCCCCTGAGACCTGTGAACAGGCCTGGGTCTCTCAACTAATCCATTTTAAGTTTTATTGATTCTTCCTTAGGTTTGAATGGGGACCAGAAATTTACTTTTTCTAGTGACTTTTCTTGAATTACATTGTGTTTTATACCTCTGGGGCTTAAGAATTGCTTCATTTACCAATATCAGGTAATTGCTACTGCAGCAATTTGATACCATAGAAATGAGAAGCTGGGAGATATTGATGTCTTGATAAAAGGTTGTTATTTGTGTTAATTTTCCCTCCCTCATTTTCATTTTTGGCCAGCCAAATTTGGTATCATTTGCCATTGTTAATGGTTGTGTTACCTGAGGCTGTTACAAAAGTCCATGCCAAGTGCATCCGAATGAATTGAGGAGTGATATAGTTTTAATTTTAACTCCAATTATATCCAGGAAGATTAATTGTTGGGGGCAAATCCTTGCGTGGGGCCAAAAGAGAGTTATAAATCATTCATTTAGATTATCAGATAATTTTCAAGCTCCTGTGGGTTTCAGAAAATGGACAAGAATAGCTTAAACCTGTCTCTTTCACAAAGAACTAGTAGCTTTTGATAAATTAGAATCTGTCTTTTTCCCCTCTCCAGCGATCTCCCTGGATGTGGGTGAAATGTCCACTAGTGCTAATTTAATTGCAAGTGGAACCCTCTGCTGCCTGCAAGTAATTCACATTTTTCAGAAGCAGATAATGGCAATAGCAAAAGTGTCTCCTTGCTATCGGGTCATTTTATTTTTAAGTCAATGACAATGGAACTATTACGTATCAACTGATGAGAGCTTAATTTGTTTAAGTATAGAAGAGGATTTATTAGCAGTAATATATTAGTATTACTGTGGCCCTCTACTTGCAGCTCTTACATATGCATTAGACAATTTCACCTAATCTAAGAAAATGTAAACTAATCTGGCTAGATACATCAGTGTGGACCTCATTTTCCTTTCATGGAGACAAGTGTTAATTAGAAGACACTTACGAAACCTAAAGCAGAATAACTTAACAGAGAAGCAGATCTCATATCTTTTGTGTAATCTGAATATTTCACTATATGATCATGATTCTAAGCATAATTCAAATCATGAAATATGACTAATTGCATCCATGAAAGTGAACTCTCCCCTTTCAGCAAGGCATGCATCTGTGTCAGCTGCTAAACAGCAGCACTGTAGAGCATCTGTGACTCAGCTCCTCTCTGCTACTGCACAAATGGCCCATTTTCTCTCACTCAAATGGATATGAACTAGAAGGAATCCAGAAAAAACCCAGAAAAGTCAGGATGGGGCTGTGGTCAGTCCCTTCCAGTTGTTCTGGGCTGCTCCTCCCTCCTCCCTGTCCCTCTATCCCAGGTAGGCTTTTCTCTGGGCTGAAGTCCTCCAGGGAGAACGTGCTCCACCTGGGACCAGGTTGTGTCCAGCATTTGGAACAGGTTGAATACTCTTGCAGTGGTGAAAAACTGTTCTCTCTTCTTGTGTATGCAAGAGGTTTTTGGAAGGTTTGACTTGCTTTTTTATCCCTGTCTAAAATTTTATGACTGGGACTAGATTTCCACTAACCTTTCTTGAGTTGGTTACAAGGGGGAGGGGGTTGTTTGGGGGGTTTCTTTGTGGGTTTTTGTTTTGGTTTTTTTTGTTGCTTTGTTTGTTTGTTTTGGTTTTGTTTTTTGTTTGTTTTTTTTAATTGTTTGTGGGTTTTTTTGCAGGTAGGAGGTTTGTTACAAGAGTGAAGGATAAGTGGGGAAATGGAGATCTGTGAGCACAGAAAGCTCTTGCAAATTTTCCCAGTGTTGGGATACAGATCTGAAAGAAAATTCTGAGCAGGTGAAGAGTTCTAAATGTCACAGAGGTACTGAAAAAGCTACTCCAGAAGGGAGTGGATCCATGAACTTTGACAATTCATTTCTCCTGGATATTGTTCAGTTCCACTTGTTTGAAATTTCATCGACTTTTCTAGGAGGAAGCCAAATTTGACATGATATTGTGAAACTCATTGTCTATTTTGATTTCAGTCCTTTGTTAAAAATTCTAAGCAGGTATAGCAATCATTAATGTAAATATATTAATTTATATAGCCATAATAAACTAGTCTTATGCAACTGTACATAAACACACACTAGTATTTTGTCCTATGTTTTTCACCTCAGTATGAAGATTTGTTTCAAGTGTTAAAAATCAACTTCTGTTGGAACTGTTTTTGTTGAAAATGTACCCTAGAGAGGCTACTGAGAAATTCTTGTGGCTGTTTTGTCTCTCAACAATAGATCATTGCTGCAGAATTGGGGGCCACATTGTGACATAATTTGCTGTACACCAAAGGTGCTGAATTTACATTTATTCTTGGAAAAAAGAGATCAGAATCTTTATCCAAATCCTCTTGTCAACTAATATTTTAGCCTTTTCAAAGATGCTTTTGAAGTTACATTGTTGTGTCTATTCAGTAAATAAAAGAAAAGTTCTTTATTCTGTGTTGTCATTTCTGTCTTTCACACAAAAGTAATTTAAAAGAAAGGAACAAGGACAAGTAGTGTCTTGCCAGACTGCATTCCTAATCCTTTTTTTTTTGGTTATACAATGGTTTTTAAAGAACAACATACTTTTTCTGATGGAAAAAGGAGCAAAATTACTGAGTGATTTTCTAGAATTTCAAACTTTTGAATATTGGAACATTTACAAGATGCATAAAATCAGTGATTTCTATAGAAGTTATCAATTTGAAATTAAATTGTATGATGCATTGTAGTAAGGTTCTAGTTTTCAGTTTTATTTAAAAGGTTCAAGTGAGAAAGCAATACAGTTTAGTACAACATGGGTCTAATGATTTATTTCTAGAGGACAATTTGTTTGTTAGTTAAGCAAACAAGTGGATCTAAATGAATGGCTCTCTCTGCTCCAAATCCTCTTGATAATGATTTAAATTATCTTGATTTAAATGTATTCTCAGTAATAGATGAGTATGGATGAATACTTGCATGAGAACCCCAATAAGATACTTTTTAGATAAAGGCAAATATTCCATATTCATTTGACAGCCAACTTTTCTTGTTTTTTTCCCCTTTGCCAACGATTTCCTTATTCTGTCATGCAATCTTTGAGGTATCCAATTTCAAGTACAGAAAGTAAAATTTGGACCATTTAAATATAAAACTAACATCAAAATCTCTATTCAAAAGCAGTCAAATAGAATTTTTTGGAAGCCGGGCTTCATATTCACTCTAAAGCCCTCTACTGAAAAGGTGTCCTTTGCACTAAACCATAATTATTTATTAAAGTCCTTAAATATTAAGCATTTTGGGAATGAATATGTGGACATGTGACTTCTACTTCCCCTCACAGTCACCATGAACAGATCTCCCTTCTTTTTTAAAGGAATCAAATGGAAATAAATTTTAAAAGCTAATTGATCTTTTGTCTATAATGAGACATTATTGACCAGTTCAAAGCAAGTCCACAGGCAGCAAAGATAACTTGCTTTGAGAATTTCAAAGCTTTTCATTGTTGAGGAACATGTTGGAACTGTTATGCTTTGTATACCACTCCCTTTTCTTAAAGCAGATTGGCCAGAGAAAAATAATAGCTCTGATACCCTGGTACATCAAAGAATGATCAGTTCCCTGAGTGATGGTGATAGTTGGTGGCTCCTGGGGCATGCCAAGTCCCCAAATCCAAATTCAATTTCCTTTTCTTTTAATTATAAATTTTAATTAGAAACTCCAGGCTGGATCATAATTTCTCAAACTTCATTTTTTTATTTCTTTTACTTCCCAATTCTAAACCATATCTAACCACCAAAAATACCGAACAAAATTTATCTTAAACTGACTTCAGTTCTAGAACTAAAAGTCTATGGACCAGACTTTTTTGCACTGAGTTCATTCACATTTTTTAAGCGTCAAATAAGAAAAAGGAATCTGAGCTGTTAGTACTTGCTGTGGGTTTTTTTCTTTCTGTGTGTATATACATGTTCATATAAATATGTGGACCACCCTTTGATGTCAGGGCTCCATGCATAAAATAGTGACAAAACTGAAGTAGGTTGTAGTCCTTGAGACCTCCTCTCATGAGTATTGCTGCATTGAATTTCTGCAGTGAAATATGCTGCCTAAAGATGTGAATTTGTTTTTAAGTGTCTATTCTATTCTTAAGAGCACTGAAACAGGTAAAAATCAAACAACTTAATGGTTTCATTCAGGTCCTTTGAATGTCTCAATGCAGATGACATATGTGTCACAGCTGTCACAACAGCTTTGTCTGAATTCTTGAATTTTGATTTTGTGTGTTATGCATTGTGTCAGTTGGACAGTATTATCTTTGTCTTAACTCTAACATTCATTTTTGCCTTTTTTTTGTCTTTCCTGAGCTGTTTCAGGGTCATTCTTTGGTCAAAGTTGGTATTTTTTCCAAGAATGAGTTGCAAATAAGTGCACCGGGAGAAATGTTATTGTTTCCTCTTAGTGAAATGCAGTCTGTGAATCCCAGTGTGACAAAGTGCATAGGGGCAGAATAAAAAATGCAGAGCTCCCTGTTTGGGATAGCATTCTTTGGATTGATTTATATATTCATAATCCTCTTTGGAACTGGGTGAAGTGTGGCATATGTCTAATAGAGGAAGATAGAATATGAAAGCTTTTTAAAGGGATTAAAATGATGCACTAAAATGCTAAGAATTGCCACCAGCATAACTCACATTTGCAAGCATTAGAATTTCACACTCAAGTCCATATTTCCTTGTGGGTGAAGGGAGTCATCCCTGATCCTGCTCAGGATCATGTTTGATACGTGTTTAGGACATCACTGAGTCATGACAGGATAGAAATGGTTCAGAAGCAATATTGTGTGAGCCAACTGGAAAGTCCAGATTTCAAAAGCACAGAGCCACTCTATAAACATTTTTAGGCAATAAAAATTTTGAGTTGTGGAGTTGAGTACTTCTGCTTCATTAGTTTTAATATGCATTTACTCCAAGTTGTATCAATGTTTGTAATCATTTGAACCTGGTGAGATGTACATCAAGGAGAGATTTAAATATTGGAAGGATGCATCATCTTTTGAAAATACACTGTTTAGATCTTCCTTCCTGAGAAGCTTTAAATACTTAAATAATGATGTTTACATAATTTTCTGTGGAAAACATACACATGAACAGAACAGACTTTTAATCTTCCCTCTCCTCCCCCCCACTGCTCTTGATCCTGAATGAAATAATTCTGCTTTCTCATTAGTAAGATGATACTTTTAGGCTATCCTCTTACCAATGCTTCTTAGTCTTCATTTATCCTCTTTATGAAAATTTAATCCTATGTTTAAAATAACAACAAATCGTGAAATTAATGGACATCATAGAAAACCTGTGCTTTTTCAAAATCCATCCATCTTTATAGAGTATGTCATAGGTCCTATGACTTGAAGCAGGCAAATTCAAATTGTTATGGCTCTGGCTTCAATTTAATTTTTTTTTTTTTTTTTAGTTCATT
>JAWWMU010000106.1:145113227-145124262 GCA_035048155.1 Cinnycerthia olivascens
GGCTCTGGTTTCAATTTGATTTTTTTTTTTTTTTTTTAGTTCATTTCCATTCCGCAAATCTCTTACTGGTTTAATTACTTGTTTTCTTCCTAAATTCCATCTGGTTTGTCCATTATATTTTTTTTTTCTTTTCTTTTTCTTCGAAGGAAAAAAAAAAAGTATGAAGACAAGTGTATGCAAGATGCACTGTGAAGATTCCTCTTCAGTACAATTTAGATCTTTAGACAGCTCCTAGTTACCAGCAAGAGTAAAATGTGTTAATGAGCATTCCGTGTGTAGACTGAGAAGTTTAAACTGATTAGCTAAAAATAGCTAATGGAGCCTAGGCTCAAACAGAGAGTTTGGATTTGATTCATTGGAATGGGCAGGAAAAGTCCATTTTCATATATGTATATATGCCAAAAGCAGAATTGAGCAGGTTGTTTTGTGGACAGTTTCTCTATGGAAGATCACTGCTTGCTTTTCTCACCACATAGGAACAACATTTTTTTTTCTTTCTGGTCTGTGTTGTTCTTATCTCACCATTCACCTAGGATCAATGATAGAATTTGAAGTCTATCCTGTTTGTGAAGATAATTAGGAAAAGGAGCAATTTCAGCCTTGAGGTTTGAGGATCTGACCAGATCTTCAAAATATAAGACACTTCCAGACTGTGACTTAAAAATTAGCTGCATAATATCAGTCTATGTGCTGTAGTTAATTGGCTTTATTAATTCCACTAATGTAAGAAATAACCCAGCTGACCCAACTTTCATAACTGTTTTGTGCTGTGGATGTGTGTGGCACAGAGAGCAGTGCAGAGTAACAGAGTTGCCTCAGGGAGGAGCGAGCAACCAAGATGTGGTTTTCATGTAAAGAATCCTGGAGTAAATTTTTTGGCCTTCAGTTGTGGCCCCAGAAGGGTATAGGCTCCCTTGAGCCTTTCCCAGTGCCCAGCACGTTAGATACTACAGCTGTCTTTAAAAGCCACTGAGTATAGTCCAGTGGATTGATCTTAGTAATATCCATGGTCTATTTTGCAACTGAAGCTTAAGATGGAAGTCCGGCCAGTAAATCTCACCCTGAGTTCTACACCATACTCACATTCAGATACAGTGAAAGCTAAAATTGTAGCATGGAAAATACATATTTATTCCTTTCACTTAAGAAAGTGATTTGAACTGCGGATTGTTACAGGAGCTTTTACCTTGTGTGAAACACAACACAGCAGAATTTCTGAGTGCCTGGGGTCCCCAGCACCTTCCCATGGAGAACATGGACCTGTTGGAGTGAATCCAGAGGAGGACCCTGAAGATGATTAGGGGAGAGAGCAACTCCTCTGTGAGGAAAGGCTGAGAGAACTGGGACTATCCAGCTAGAAAGAGATTACTTTGTGGTAACCTAATCATGGCCTTTTAGTAGCTAAAGGAACCTACAAGAGAGACAGGGAGAGACAAGGACTACAAGGACAAGGGGGAATGGCTTCAAACTGAAAGAGGGCAGGTTTAATTAAGATACTAGGATGAAATTATTTATTCTAAGGGAATTAAGACACTGGAATAAGTTTCCCAGAAAAGTTGTAGATCTCATCCCTGGAACTGTTTTCAACTAGAAGATGTTTAAGGACCCTTCCAATCCAAGGAAACTATTGCCTAATTCTATTACTCTGATTCTGTATGGGAATAAGAACTATTAGAGCCAAGAAATACTTCCATGAGAAATACTTCTTACCTTTTGGGAAATATTTTCAGGACCTTCATTTATATTTTTCAATTCCTAAACAAAAAATACATGGACAAAATGAAACCAAATCATCTAAGCTATAATAAATACTCACATATTGCTTAAAGACAAAGTGGAAAAAAGGATTAAGAAGAAGTGAAAATTACTGAGGTTTTTTCCTCCAAACAAACAAACAAACAAACAGTAAATGAATAAATATGCTTTAAACAACATTTATATTGGTAGTTCTTGAAAACCAAAACATTCAGATTTATGGATAACATAGGGATTTGTAACCAGAAATTCACAGGAAGAACACAACCTTTTTGTATTTATTGTGTTTTATGTTTTTATCATCTTTAAACATAATTCATAGGAGAAACACAACAGGAGATTTCTGTGAAATCCCTAAGTTTTGGTCAAGAAACTTTAATAATATCTACTATCATTTGAATTTTAGCTCATGAATTTCAAACTTAAATAACCTTATTCTAGGAAGTATTTTGCCTGCTTATTTTAGTCATAAAAATAAGTCTAGGAAGGAACTCAACACTTTGTCAAATTCCTACTTGTTCCCTAGGGCAGGATGAACATTATGAATGCTATTCCTGACAGATGTTGTCTAACTTGTTCTTTGAGATGTGTAAGGAGAACTCCACAATAACCTCAGGGTGTTTGTTTCAGTGTTTTATACTTCCTCTTAAAAGATTTCCCCATCATGTATATTCCTGAATCCTTCCTTCTTCAATTTAACCTCAGATTTTTTATTCGCCATAGGCACAAAAACAAGGATATATCTTCCTTCTGTAGGAGCAGACATTTTGAGAGTGTTTACATTATCTCTACTCAGTCTTCTTTCCCTTAAGCTGAACATCTCCATCTATTTCAGTCTTTCCTGGTTGGGAATGATTAAATCGTCCTTTGCCCCCCAAACTAATTCATATCTAACTTGAAAAATGAGGTTCAAAGTGGAAAACCTATCTCAGCTGAGACCCAATAACATATTCTTAGTGGGACATGTAACTTTCTTGCTGACCATTGTTTCATCTTTCTTGTTGTCCTTTGTTTCATCCAGTATTCAGTTCATAGACTGTTCACAGGTTAGAACCAGATTTATGGGTATTCATCAGTTCATAAGATAAATTAACTGAGTTTTTTATTTATATAATATAAGGAAAAAAACCTATTTTTATTTTATAACCAGAGAGATTTTTTGAAGAATTTTAGTGTTGAAATTTTTGAGAGATCCTTTTTATTCAAAGTTTCTGAATACACAAATATGAAATATAAGAGGTCATTACATTTTTTGTATATCAGTCTCCAACTTTTAAAAGGTTACAGATTTTCATTCATTACATCACTCATGATAACACTGATGAAATGTTTGGCTTGCTGTAATTTTGCATTCACTTTGGGAAGCTCTTGTTATAAACTCATGTACCTAGGAACTTTGCCTTGCCTTGCCAGGCAATGTCCTGTAATAAAAACTAAGGAGTTAAATGCATTTCATCTTTATATTCTTATTATTTGGATCAGATGTGCTCACCTCACGGTTCTGGGGAAATCCTTTCAACTATAAAATACTAAAATCTTCCCCTCTGTAATGTTGGCGAAACAGAGTTCTAAAGATAATTCTGTCATATTCACAACTGTGGAAAAGTTTCCTTTCTTTCTTTGCTGTCCTACATGTGCAGAAAAAGTTGTACAGCATCCATCTTATCTTTTCAATAATTGTATTTTAAATTATGGTTATTTGTCAAATAGTCTTAAACCTGTAGCTGCAGATCTATAAGTACCATGACCTGTCTCCACTGCAAAGGGCTGATGTAATTAGAAAAAGGCCTATATCAATCACTGAGATAATGGATATTCTCTCTCTGTCCCTCTCTCCTTCTCTCTCTCTCATCATCGATTACCCTGACTATTTTAGACAAAATATCAAACAAACCTACTTTCTTTTAGCTACAGTGCTACCGTTGCTATTAATGGAATTTAAATTCTTCTGTTAGGCAAAAAGTTCCAATGAAGACCATTCGGTAACTGCCAGCCAAGGAAAGTCTAATCTGTGTAATCTCACAGCACTAGCAATGGATTTAATAAGTGTTGTAAAAGTCGACATGTCTGGTATGGAGTGATTGTCCTGGAAACATCTAGCTGAATGAAGAATGCTTCTCTTTTAGTCTTGTTGTGGCTGATATTAAACATCATGAGTCAAAATGCTGATGTAAGGTTAAAATAGCCTTTACTACTATTTCTAAAAATGCTTCTAAAAATGTTGAAAACAGTTCTAGAAAGGTATTAACTATCTCCTGCTATCAACAGGAGACATCCCACTATCAGTAGTTGCCAGAAATGGCTCCTCAACTAACATCTTTCATAAATTGGTCCCTAGAAGCTGATTAAATAAAATAATAAAAAAAACCTAACAACAAAAAAAAAGGTGGCAGCATAATAAAAGCATGTAGTACTAAAGCTTTTGCAGAATAATGACAACCTTAAGTTCAAATCAAAACATCGTCTTAAGCATGCTTAAATTTTAGCACGTTTGTCCACATTTCTGGAGAAACTTATGTGACTTTTCAAATTTTAACTTTCAAATTGTATCCCTGATAACATGAGTGAGAGTAAGCAGGACTGTGCCCAGTAATTTTGATTATACACATCTTTGATTTCTTTGAGACCTGAGCCTTGCTGCAAGATAAGAAAGGAAAACTACTGCAGGAAATTTTCAGCTCTCCTGACTATCAAAAACCAAATAATTTCACTTCGAGTTTCCACCATCAAGCCTAACCATTTACAGATAGATGTCTTACCATCTTTAAAAGAACATAAAACAAATGCCAGACAGTGTCTGTAATGACTGTAGCACAATGAAAAATGCTTTTCCTAAAAGTTATCATGACTACAGTCTGGTGAAATAAAAATCCTTCCTGAGTCTTGCTTTAAAATGTGAGACCATTTGCATATACGAGTACCAGAATAGATTTATGCTCTAATTTTATTCGGTGGGTTAAATCCCTGCAGGCTGGCCATGGCAGGAGAGGCAGCTTCCATAGAGGTAGCCCAGAAAATGAAGAAAGAATTGCACCCAAGGGTTCTTCAGACAGAAATGGTGTCTCCCAGGTGGATGAGAATAGGCTTCAATTTACCAACTTCTCTCTGAATTGGAAGTACTGCCAGCAGACATTTGCAGGTGAAGAAAACAAAACACTTGATTTCTCACTCTCCCCACCCGTATTTGTTTTTTTCACACAAATGCTCTTAGGATATGTATTGATTCTGGGATTATATTCATAAAATGACATTTAAACAAAGGCGCAAGGAAACATTTTATTCAGGTAGATTTTCTTTTTGCAGAGATCAGGCAAATAAATTAAAGTTTCCCTACATTTCCTTGGCTTGCCAGCTCTTCAAGCACAGCCAGGTGATAGATACCTTTAGGCTGTTGGCCTGTGTTGGTTCCTGTGGTGAGCCAAAGCAAACCTTTGACAATGATATAGGTTTATTCTTCAGTCTCTTAGAGTAAGTGTCCTACAGATGTATCATTTTTCTAGAGTGATTTACTCATTGGTGAAGCAATGCTTGACTTTGCTAGAGTTCTTATCTTTTGAAAATGCTCTTCATTGGTAGGAGCCTTTCCAGGTATGCAGAGAAATATAAAAGGTTAAAAAAGGTTTGCAGCAGAAGGTTTTCGAACGTCAACATTTCAACCTTTACCAGGCAACTGCTGCTTATCTCTTCCTGATAATGAACACATTTGTTATCAAACTGCACAAAGGCCACCTTATAAAACATGCTGAAGATGTGTCAGAAATTTGCAATTTGTGGCTTGGCCTATTGACCTTACCTCACTTGGATGTTCTGAACATTTTCTCCAAGTTCAGTGCTATTGCTGGTAAATGGAATAATACAACACCCTTTCTCATTTTGTTACAGCTAAATGTTAACTTTATTCAAATGACATATAATTACCTTCAAAGAGAATTAAAAACTGAAAAGGAATTGGAAGCTCTGTGTGTCTTTGTGTGTATATGTGTCTGTATATGTCTGCATGTGTTTCTGCAGCATCTGCTGCCATTTAGTAGGCTATAAAAAATCCAGCTTTCTGCAATGAACACAAATAAGCCAAAGGGAAGCATTCAGTGATTTCAACTTAGCTCATACTGATATTTCTCATTGAAAAATATATTAATGGCAGTTTCTCATGACCACAGCACAACTGGAGTTTGGATTCATTTAGCAATTAATCTGAATTTCCCAGCTTGTCTTCATCTTACAAACAAGAAGACTTTGATTTGAATATCCTCTGGCAGAATTCAGTGACTTTATGACTGTTGAGAATAGAATTGGCTATAACCTTAAGTCTTGAAATTAGAAGACATCTGCCTGGTGAAGTCATTCACTGCTTACTGGAAAAGGGCATTTCTGATAAATTCCACTTCTTCTCCTTGCTCTGTCTCAGCACAGAAAGTGTTCTCGCCTACATTTTTGTAATGGTTTATTAATGCATTTTAACTCTGGATATTGGAGTGTTTTAATATTGCTTGATTTGAGTGCTGCTCTTTACACTTTTGAATATAATATTATCCTACTTGATTGTGTCTAATGTTCCCTGGGATTAACTGGATCTACATTTTGAGTTCATTTCCATTTTGTACAACACATCAGGTTTTTAAGTTTTTTTAAGTGTTGTTTTGATTGGTTTTGGTTTGTTTTCTTTTCGATTAGGAGAGTTTTTCAGTGTTTCTACTCAGAAGATATTAATGGGAAGGTTTTTTCACCAATTCATTTCTAATAACTTTGTTTCTGCTCAACAGCAGGGGAAAGAAGAGGAATATATATCCCATTTTTACGTGATTCTTGATATCTCACTTTAGGTACACTAACTTCAACAACCACATGGTTTTATTTTGCATAGTAATATGATACATCAGCATAACTGTTACTCTATGTGTCATGACTACTTGACTACATTTTTGTGAAATGCAAGCATCAAGAACCACAGCACACTAAGGGTATAAAAATTTTCCCAGTAATTTCCAAGAAAAAAATCTTCCTGCACAAGAAATTCACAAGAACCAGGAAATAAAAGAGATCTGAAAAAAAGGTAATCTTGCCATGACTGAGGACTATAATGAGTAAGACATCAGAAGACGAAGGTTTCATAAAGCAAGACTTTATGAAAAGGCAGTGTATCACACCTGACACACAGGTGACAAGAATATAGAGACAGAAGCTTTCCTAACATGTAGATCATAACCATGACTTCATATCAGGAATGAGGCATTGTGCTTGTGGTTCAACTCAGGCAAAAAGACCACGGGAGACAAACCTGGTCACTCCCATTGTCAGGCAAAGAGTTGGCTTATTGCAGTCCAGAACCCTGTAGAATGAGTCCAAGCCTTCTACCCTGATTTTCTATATCAAAGGATCATAGAATTATTGGAGTTGAAAAAGACTTTAAGGCTTATCTCGTTCCAACTCTCCTGCCGTGGACCCATTGCCCTAGACAAGGTTGCTCAAAACCACATTCAGCTTTAAACACTCCAGGAATGAGGCAAGAACATGTTTCAGTGCCTCATCACCCTCATAGTAAGGAATTTCTGCCTAATATCTAATCTAATCCCATCTTTCATCTTAAGAACATTTCCCCTTGTTCCATCATTACATATACCCATGCAATGTCACTCTCCAGCTGTCTTGTAGCCCTTTCAGGTATTAGAAAGTGCTATAAGGTCTCTCCAGAGCCATCTTCATTTCATGCTGAGCAACCCAAACTCTTTCAGCCTGGTTCCATGAGGGAATTGCTCCAGCCCTCTGATCATCTCCTCTGGACTTGCTCCAGTTCCATATCCTCAGAACTGGATGCAGCACTTGGTTTGTTGAACTCTCCATGAGGTTCACACAGCCCCACTTCTCAAGCCTGATAAGGTCTCTATGGATGGCATCCCTTCCCTCCAGAGTGTTGACTGCACCACACAATTTAGTGTTACCAGCAAACCTGCTGAGGGTACACTCGATGTCACTGTCCATGTCACCAGCAAACACATCAAACAACACCAGTTCCAACACCAATCCCCAAGGAATGCCACTTGTCACTGGTCTCCACTCGGACATTGAAATGTTGACAGCACCTCTGTGAGTGAAACCAGCCAACCATCCACCATCCATATGAGTGAAACCTTCCACCAATTCTTTATCCACTGAGTGCTCCGTCTGTCTCTCCACTGTAGAGACGAGAATGTCATGTGAGACAATGTCAAAAGCTTTGAACAAATCCAGGGAGTTGTCCTTATCTACCTATGCTGTAACACTCTCATATGATTTTCTCCAGAAATAATATGGGTAGGATAAGGAAAAAGAAATTAATGACTTCCAAAAGCATGTAAAAGCAGAGTATACTTTGGTTTTAAATAAAGAAAGAAGCAAAGGATTTTAATAAAAGGAGTATAAAATTAATCAAATACCATAGAGTAGAAAATTAAAATTATGCCCTTTAAGCATGTTAAAATAATCTAGAAGTGTCAAGTCCTGTTAAGAGTTATCCCATGAAACAACTTTTATTTTAAAGAAATGGAACAATAGACAAAAGTCAAGCTAGTGTTATGATCTGATTATAAGAGATACCTGTGCCCAAATTAAAGCGCAAATAAAAGAATATGCCAAAGTCAAGAGTGCAAATTTTATTTAACAGTATATGTGAGGTAGAGAGATAGTAAGAAATAGGAGGAAGAGGGAGGAAGAGAGAATGAGAGTGAGAGAGATTAAATAGAAAAATATCACCACCAGAGGGTCCTAGCGATGTCCCACAGGCCCTTCTTCACCTTGGTCTTCTTGGGGGTCCATGAGTCATTCTTTTGGAAATACCTCTTTTACACAGTCCATGTCCTGGATATCCACAGGGCATAGATGCCATTCCCATAACTTGGGATAGCATGTGTGTAGGTCTATGTGAATATGTGAGGAGAAGTGACTACAGAAAGTAGAAGATGGTAAAATCCAATCACAGCATGGGACAGACAGCTGATTGCACTTGGCCACCCGTATGGGTTCACACAAAAGAAGTGTTCAATACAAGAATTGTGGAGCTGTGGGTCTTTAATTCATCTGTGTGGAACAGTGGGATCTTCCTTATCCCAAAGGTGTGAAGAGGTGAAAGAATGTATCTAAATGTCTCCTATTTTTTGAAAACTATTCTGGTTTTACTTTCTCAGGCTGCCCAGTGAAACCTGCTTGATCAGAAAAGGCATGCATGAGTTTTTCCACAGATTACTCTTGTGACTGCTTCTCTGTCAGGATTTCCAATTCAAAAATGAACTAAAATTAGGAGATTAAATAAGAGTAATTTTTCCTTTTGGTTTGAAGATGTAATTAATAGTTTGCTAATTAAATAGATTTGCTCTTAAACGCCTCTGATCTTCACTGTTCTCTTCAGTTTCTAGGTGGCCCAGAAAACAATGCTTGTCTTAAACTGCCTTTTGCTGAGTGAGAAAAGCTTTTGCCACCACTTTACTGCAGTACTTTCTAGCTTTGCTATTTGCAAGGATAATGTACAAGGAAATAGTGCAATATTCAGTAGTCTGTGTCCTTTGGAGACATTACTTAGTTTCACTAATGGTTTGTACTACTTCCTAATGAATGTTGAGTCTCCTGGATGCATTTGCTGGATAAAATACCTCACCCTGTTGTTTTTTTTTTTCGCAAAGTTGACTCTGAAAGACAGGCATTGTTTTAACAATTAGCTCTGAAGCTTTGCAAGACCTGGTTTCCTTTCATTTTGGGTTTGCTCTCTGTCTGATAAGCTTTTTCTCAAAATGGGAATTTTTATTTTCTTCCTTTCAGATGGGTTCCATGCAGAGTGGAACAAAGCTGAAGTACAGCTAAGGCTTTACTCAGGAAAACTGTGAATTTGAGTCTCCTCTCCACACCAGTTTATTTTCACAAGGTATATAGGAATGTAGCATGTTAGAGGTCTCTTTTTCTGGTTGCATTTGACAGAAATTGGACAAGGAGATCAGAAGTTGATAGGAACTGAGGGGAAAAGGGAATTGGTCTGGTTTCCTCAAGAAAACAGTCTAAAAATTTCTTTGAAATGCCTTTTAATTAAAGCTGTATGTTAGACTACCTTAGCAAGGGAATGAACTTGTTTATTTTCAGAATTTCTTGTAGTGCAATGTTTTCAAACAGAATACATTACCTGCCTCATAGCCTCTTTACGGTTTAAGATAACTACAACTAAATATCTTGGCTGAGATGGAGTTAACTTTCCCCATGGCAGCTCTCACAATGCTGTGCTGTGCATTGGGGGCTACAAAGATGTTGATGTCCCAGCAGTGTTTTGGCTCCTGCTGAGCAGAGCGGGCACAGCACCAGCTATGCCTCTCCAAAATTTATCCCTTCACCCGTTTGGCTGGGGATGGGAAAGATCTTGGTGGGGACATAGCCAGGACATCTTACCCAAAGGATATCTCATATCATATAGTGTCTGCTGAGTAATAAAACCAAGAGAAAGGAGGCAGAAGGTGGAATTCATTACTGTGCTTGTCTTCTGAAGAAATGGCAATGAGTACAGAAGCCTTCCTTCTCAGGAAGTGGCTGGACTTGCTGATGGGAAGTAGAGAAGAAATCTTTTCTTTTCCTTTGTTTCCATGCACAGCCTTTGCTTTGCTTCATTGAATTGCCTTTATCTTGACCCATGAGATTGTTTTTGCTGAGGAGGTGGGTAATAAAGTGGCTTGGTAGGTACATGGTTTCCAGCTGAGGTCAACTCACCACAGTGAATGAAAGGTAAGGCACATGAAAAGCAGCCTTTATAGAACTCAGTAAGAACTGGCCTTCCCCCTAATCCCATTTTATTTCAGAGGAAGGTTAAGCTATGTGTTAATTTGGGATATAACTGTGGATTTGTTATATACCAGAAGAAACATCACATGAAAAAAAACAGTAAGGAAAAGCCTCAGAATATTATGCCTCTCATATGCATAGTTAGTTATCTTAAATACGATATACAGAAACACAATGCAAAGACATACAAGCTGTATGTGAACTTATGGTGTTCAAGTTTTGGCCAAACAAATAAACTTGTTAGAAGTTGCAGTCTCATGGAGGTCTTGACTTTGAAACTTAATGGCTTCTGACAGAAAGAAGCACTTGGAGTAGTTTTCTTACTTGAACTAGGCATTTTTATAGTAGAAACAGTAAATGTTTTCCATTTCAAGTGAGAACAGCAAGTACTTGAATTACTAGTGACCTTTAGGAATTTCCCTTCCCTTCCCTTCCCTTCCCTTCCCTTCCCTTCCCTTCCCTTCCCTTCCCTTCCCTTCCCTTCCCTTCC
>JAWWMU010000106.1:145127023-145148142 GCA_035048155.1 Cinnycerthia olivascens
TCCTCGAGTCTCCTCTCCTCTCCTCGAGTCTCCTCTCCTCTCCTCGAGTCTCCTCTCCTCTCCTCGAGTCTCCTCTCTTTTCCCTCCCTCCTTTCCTCCCTGCCTTTCTTTCTCCCCAGCAGGGAATTTCATCCCCTTTATGAGTTTCTGGTGCCAGAATTTTCTAACTAATCTAAATATGGACTCTCCCCCAATGGAACGTGCCTGTCATTCCTGCGAGCAGAGGAGTGCACCCAGCCCACTCAGCTCAGTTCCAAAAGGAAAGGAGATCTCCACAGTGTGGGAAGGTTACTCTTGCTGCCTCCCACACAGAGCCTCAGTTAACTACCAGCAGTTTCAGGTCATTAAATTTACTCACCACCTACAACAAAAAAAAAGCAAAGCTGCAGCAGGCAACACTGCCTGTCACAGCCAAGGGGTTTGGTGCTGGTGCAGTTTATTTGGTAGGTGGGTACAGATCCCAGTGTTGGGCTATTCCTTGACATTTTTAGCAAGGCCTTCTCATCTCTTCATAAGTTCCTGGATGTGGTGCAGAACCAATCTCTACCATCACCTGTAGGCTGCTGTGGACAATGTATCCTGCTCCAGCTCTCCTCCTACCTGCGGTTTTCATCTGCCCCACTCTAGGTAGTGATAATGAAAATATGAAAATAATTCATCACTTGTTACAATGACTTTCTTTCTTTTATCAGTTTGCTGCATGGCATGTCTCCTGGAAGGTTTTTGAGGATCAACCATATTAACTGTGCAGCAACTGCGCCTCTCACCAGTTCTCCAAAATACTATACTGCAATATAAAGCAATTTAATTCACACTCACACTCTCCCATAAAGAATGTGGGATATGTGGTAATTTCCATCTATGATGGGAAAAAAAAAAAAAATTATTCTTGGAAGGAAAAAAGAGTCACCATAGACTTTGCTTATCAACAGTTCTATATAAAATATATAAACCCCAAAACTCCCTGTTTTTAATAGTCAGAATTTTTCTTGAGGAATCATGTGAGAATAAAACAGATGAACCCACTTAAAAAGTAGTCTTTTTATGGTCACTGTCAAGTATCTTGGTGTTTGTACTATTTTTGGCTATTTGATTGAAAATTAATTCTATTTATATATAGCATTGTCAACCAGTTTGATTTTAACCTCTCAACATATGAAGTGGGTTTCAGAGCCAACAGCTGATATAAAACTACTTCACAATAGAAGGGAATTGAAAAAAAGTCCTTAGGCACTTTTGTTTTGTTTTATTAAATTTCTTTTGTATCTCTTCAGGGGAAAAAAGTAATCTTCCTTTTATATCATAAACTACTGGTAAAGCTACTTAGGATAAAAATAGCCACTTCATTGATGAGAGGAATCAGAATACAAAAATAATACTGTATTTAATTTAAAAAGTGATTATATGACCTGGATCTATTTATATGGAAGAAAATATTTAAGGGGAAAGTTATTGCTGTTTCCCCACTTGATGTCTTTCCCAGAACAGCTAACAGCTTCAGAAAAAAATTCCATTTGCCAAATAACTGCAAACTTTAGGGATGGTTACATTAAATAACCAAAGAACAATTCAGGCCATTCTAATTCAGGAAACTGAAGCTGCCTTTAAAGAATTGCTGTCTCCTATGGGGAAAAGGTAGTAATGAAATTAAATCATTAGTGCAAAGATTAATACAATTTCAAGAAGATATTTTTGATCATGAGCTTAATATAAAGACATAGAAAGCAATCATCTGACTCCAGAAATAACTGCTGGCCCTGTCAGGAACTATAACATGTTAGACATGAAACTGAATGACAAAGTCTTGGAGAAAGCTAAATGCAGAAACAAAACACCCTGCTTATTTTGTAGTGGGTGATGGTTGCTCTCCATGGTTGGAAGAGATACACACGACAAAAATCTGACGCAGAAAAATTTTGAAGGTATTTCTAAAGTACGTTTTTCTCAGCTTACCAGGTGAATTTGTTTCAGTTAAATGCTTACAGTTTATTTCATAAGAGTTTTCAAAATTACCACAGTAATATTCAGTCCAGTTACCTCCCACGCACCAGCAAATGCACAGGCACAACTCTTGCTGTTTGTACATAAGCCAGCTCATCACAGAATTATTGCAAAGCACTGAAAATATGCATTCCTAAATTTTATTCTCCTGTACAGGTTAAACACTCCTTGTTCATCATTAAAAGGACAGGAACTAGCAAGAGGATAGGGAAAAGCAGGAGTTTAAATCTTTCACACATTTCAGAGAAGTCAAACAGGAAGTTACTAAGAGACAAATAATCGCTTGTTTATAAGTAAAACTCAATATGGGTGTTGCTTCCTTCTATGAAGTTAAAATAAATGGCTACATTTTTCAAAGACAAAAGTCCTTTCCCAGGGAGATGCTGTCTAGCAGATATAGTGAGGGGTGAAAGAAAAATAGTTGGCTCTTCCTGAAAGATGAACACTAATGAAAGCATGTTCATGGAACATGTGAAATACTAACCATGTGATTGCTAGGGGTTTGGTGGTTATGTCTGAGGAAATTTTTAATTGTTATATTTAAGAAACATTTGGGAAACAGTATGCTACACCAGAAACCTTAATTATTGCTTTACATCTTACATATGTTGTACTTGTAGATAGATGATTGAGATCTATAAAACCAAATGCTCAGGAGAATTTATTTACTTCCTGATATCTTTAAACATTCCTGAAATATTTTAAGGTGTGTTTCTTTTTTTTTTTTTTTCTTTCCTTAAATTTTATTTCATATGAAGAGAAATATGGAAGTCTCTGGTCTGCATTTCGAGCAAGTAAAATGTTATTTTGCTGTTTTATTATGTCACTGCTCTGCTTATTGCAAAACTCTAACACTATGTAGACTAACTTACTGTTGTTTATGACATCTTGGGCTTGCTGTTAATTCAATCAGCAGAGAGGTTGGTAAATAAGTACTTAGCAGTCTGCCCTCCTTATGGATTTATCAGCTTTATTTAAGGCAATTGAACTGCAAAGCTGGGGGTTGTTTCTACAGGCACCTGCTCTGATCAAAAGGAGACATACAAGCTAAAATTCACAAAGCGGCCAACTTGTGGGTTTGAAATGCATGGCACTCATGAACTTTATGGGAAGATGCACAGCTACATTAGAAATTATTTTGAAAGGTGAAAGGAGAAACTTGTGCATATGATAAGATAGCGTTGGAAAAGCCCTCATATTAGATTTTTGTCTGGCTCTTTGAAGGCAAATGCAGTCTGACCTTTACCTCTGAGTCAGATTTATATTTACCTCTTACCTGCTCCTTTTTCCCCCTGCTGTTTTTCAAATATCATCACTTGCCTTTACCCCATGCAAGAGGGGTATGTGTGTGAGAGACAAGCTATTAGTCTGAACCACAAAGACAGGTAACTCAGGAGTGAAGGAAGAAAAAAGAAAAACAACAGTTTTATTTGTTCTGAGTGATTTTCTCAGTTTCTTTGAACATATTAACACTGATTATCTTGGAATGGACTCAAGTGTTCCCTTTATTGTATTGCTGACAAACAAGCTGGTTTTGAGAAGACTAAAATTAGAGTCCTGCTGGGAAGAAGAGGAACATATAAAATTAAAACAAACAAATAAACAAACAAAACTCAACCATAAAACAAAAAACTTTTCCAAGTTTATAGTATTTTCATTTTGAGAAACCTATCAGATAATTTGATAATCATCTGACAAAGTGCTGTGGATAGCAGGTTTGAGCTGATGGTGTTGTGGAAGTTTTAAATCAAGTTTTCATTGCTTTATTCAGCCTGAGTTGGTGCCTAGATGTTCAGAGAATCATTCAATGGCATGGGTTGGAATGGACCTTAAAAATCCTTCAGTTCCCACCTCCTACCATGGACAGGGACATCTTCCACTAGACCAGGTTGTATGTTATTTAGATCTAGTTCCTCATGTGTTATAAACAAAGAGAAGATCTGTGCAAAATTTAGCCTTCACAGCATCTGTACAAAGATTTTCTGTGCTTTCATCATTTGTGCATTCTCTGCTTCCCCAGATTTGCTTCCTGTCTGACATCTTGATTAGGCTGCAAGCAGTAGGGGAGTCACTGTAGCAGATGGGGAAAAGGACCATTTCACACCCTTAGGAATCAATAGTGCATTCAGGATTATAAATATAGAAAATACAGACATCAGAGGGGCAGAACCAATCCTCATGAATTTCAGGAAAGAAATTATATGGACTCTGAGAACTTGTAGCTGACTGTTAATTGCTATGGACATCCAAGAGACAGAGAGATGATCACCTTTGCCACCTATCAGCTCTATTTTGAATTTTTCAGTAGAGACCAGGTTGGACTTTTCTTTTTCAAAAAAACTTTGGGTTGTTTTAGGAATAATGTGGGGTTTTTTTGGTCATGTGACTTTCCATGAAAAATTCTGACTTTCCATCAAAGTATAACCAGATCATCTAACCTGGAAGAATTTTGGAGAAGGAAAAAATAGTCCTGAGAAAAAAACTAAAGCAAATTATAACAACAATAGCAGCACACAAACAATTACAGGAGGAAAAATAGAAAGGTTCAGTTCAGAATAAAAATAGAGAGGTTCAGAAACTATTCCCTGAGTAGTGTAATTGTTTTCAATTTTTTTGTTTTTTTTTTTTATTAAAAAAACTGATGCAAACCCAAAATAAAAATAGAATGGACTTTGAATGTAAGTGTTGAAACTGTTTTTCAGTAACATGACAAAGATAATTGGCTAACCTAAATTGACAAGAATAACACTTTCTCTCTCATTTTTGCAAATAAAACATTTTACTGGGACAAATTTCCAGGATTTGCCTACATGCTTATATTTGTACCACCAAGATATATAAATTGGCAGATTACTGATTGATTAAGGAAAGAAAATTCATTGTGTTGGGAAAAAGGCTTTTCACTACTTAGATGCCATTATCTTTACTGTGATCACATCCCCATAATATTCAGTGTTTGAAAAACAAAATCACATGCATTGTTCCCTGAAATCAAACAGTCATCTTCAATTACAATAAAATTTACCTTTACAGGCCACTTGCCATTGAAGTTATTTTTGTAGTAACAAGTTGGGGCAAAATCTTCATCTCACATAAAATAGTTTCAAATAAAGAAGAATGGAGTAAGAAAATGTATTTCTGGGTTGTATTTTAGATTTTTGTCCCAAACCCTAAGCCAAAGTAATTAATGAAAACAAAGCCAAAAAATAGCTAAAATTTCCAGGGGAAAGACAAGCCATGTCATCTTTAGCACCATTTATTTAAAATTCTACCTGTGTATCAATATTTTGAAGTAAATGGATGTAAAATTTCAGGCATCCAACTGAGACTACAAATGCTGGGCCAAATTCTGTAGTCACACCAACCAGTTTCAGGTCTTTTTGACAGAGAAAGAAATGATTGTTTTGTTTTGTTTTCTCATTTTTCATCAAAATTTTTCATCAAAATTGTTTTGTTTTCTCATGTACCGTTCATGAGAAAACAAAACAAAACACCAGTTTTGCAGATTTTTTGTATTTCCTTGAGTAGGTCCATTAATACAGCTGTCATTTATGATTAAAACAGCAATTCCAGTATTTTCCAGTTCTGAAGATATCATGGGAAAGTAGTTGGAGTAGTAAGATTTCCAATTCAGTAGAAGTTCTGCTTCTGATTAAAATGAAATTAGACTAATCCGGATTCCATTCCCATTTGAGTCCAGCTAAATTATTCACCAGTGCAAGAGTGAGACCTCATGAGTTCTGAGAAAAAAAAGTAAAACTGAAACTGGAATTGGCCAAATCCTGATAAACAAAACGAGGAAAAGACAACAACAAACCTCAGCCACTTTCTTGGCTATGAGAAACACCTGAGAAACAAAGGAATGGTCATGATTCAGTCCAGGAAAAGTCTCCATTTTTATACGTACACTGTACTCTATAACAGCATATAAAACACTCGTATATGTATTTAGGAATTCTGAGGATTATGGTTGAATTTTAACTGATTTGGGCACCTGGAATTAAAAAGCTGTTAAATTGCTATAACTTATTTGGTGAATGTATTCTTTAAAAGGCTTCTGCCTGTCGTTGGAAAATAGGTCGACTTAGAGGTGGAAGCAAATAAACAAAAGAGAGAAATTGTTGTTGGCTTAATGAACATTTCAGCGAGACTTTATTACAATTGACCTAGTTCTCATGATTTTCTCTCTAGGTTCTGTTATTCTTGAATAAGCAATATTTGATTTCATTTTCAGGCTTTTTAAGAAGGATGCCCTCTCCCCCAGTTTTGTTGAAGGAATTGTAATTCCATTATATCTTAATGCATTTAGTGATTACTTAAAAATCACTTTAAAAAGTCACTTAAAAAATCCTACATAAAACACTCACCATACACTTGGTGACTTAAATGATAGTAATCTAAATCCAGAGTATATCTTTTTTAGACCTGAGATACAGCCCATGTGCATCAGACACATAGAGAAACCAAACAAATATCTTATATTGTCATGGATTAAGAAGCCTTATTTATTTCCACGTACCTGCCAAAGAGCTGCCTGAATGTCTGACCTCAGGCTCTGCTCTCGTGCAGACTTTCAATGCAATGCTGATACAAATTGCTGTGCTCTGGTCCTCATCTCCAGTTAATGGCTCTCTTCTCTTTCATTCTTGTTTTGGAGACAGAAGTCATTAACTCTGCTCAAACATTGTGCTAACAAGGACCAGTAAACACTTCAGTTTTGGCACTGTGTGCAAGACCTAGCAGGTCAAATAATGACAGAGAAAGGTAGTAATGCTTTTTCATGCCTATACATGGCTAGAGAGAAAGAAATGCTTTGCACAGACATCCCTTATGTTATTTAATTCTTATTAGTAGGTGAAGCTGTCCCTGAAGATGCTCTAATGGAAAACACAGCCAACATGACAACACATAAAAGTGAATCCTCCTTTCTCCCTCTGTCTTATTTCAAAAAGGATGAACACAAGTATAAAGGACATTTTTCTGTGTGAAGTAAAGTAATTCTTTCTCTTGGCGTCTCATTTGTTTGTCTTAAAAGCTTTTTTATTCCTTCTTAAAAATGAAATTATTTTCTTGTAAAATTACCAAATTAAGACAATTCATTCAATTTTAAAAGCACAGGATGTAATTTTATCTTGTGAAATCACTTTTATTTTACAAGGTCTCCCTGAGATGTAAGCAAAGAAGGCAACCATGCCAGTTCAGCTCTGAGACCATCTTGGAAAACAGGGGAAATCAGACTCATTAAGGATGTGGTTGCTCTAGAGCCTCAACTGAAGTTTTTAAAAGCTGCAACTCTTTCTGTGAGCATCAAAGTCTGATGTTGTACAGCTTTTAAACAGTACAATATCCTCTCTCTTATTTAAAATGTCATTTTCAGGGCTCAAGTTAAATAACACCACAATGTCTAGACAGTGGGTATGTGTCCCAGAAAAATGTGCTTTGGCAGAGGAAAACTCATTGTTTTTACATGCTGATGAAAGAGCTGTTAAATGTGGTTGCAACCTCTTACAGGTTATAAGGCTCTCAGGCATGGATTTCCACAAATCAAAGTCTGAAAATCATTGTGCTAGATCTAGAGAATAAACAGAATCAAAAAAAAAAAAAAAAAAGAAAAAGAAAATCCCTGTGTTCACAGTCTAGTGACTGAACCACTTCTTTAAAAACTAGGATAATTGAATTATAAACAACCTTTTGGATCCAACTCTGACCACCAGGATAAGAAATGCCAGCCTTGAAATAACCTTCTTTTAGTGCAGACAAAACCATAAAATTTATAAAGTGAATAATGAAAGAAAGGAGTTTCAATCTGAAGGTCAAAACCAGAAGAGTCTAATGTCTTGGACTTTAGTAGGAGGCTAGTCTGTTTTGTTGAAAAACAAAACCTTTACTCTGAAGAACCATACACAATTAAATGGAACCTTCCTGAAGCAAAGAAACAAGGTCAGCTGTCTTCCAAAAACAAAAATTGCATAAAGAAATGTCCTTCAATACCAACTCTCCATCAGGAAAGGAAAAAATAAATACAGGAAGAACATGTAATACTAAATCTGTGCTGTTCTCTTGGCACTGCAGGGACAGAAGCTGTTGCTGGCTGCTCTGTTCTACAAGCCCCAGAAAAAGCAAGTGATCTTGAGTGGGGGAATAAATCATATTTAAGTGGTTTCCTCCTTAAAAAAACATTAAGATGAGGGTGGGTAGTATGTGGACAGACTAGGAGGTGGCAATATGGTGCCTGTGTGGGTGAATGCAAACAGTCACTGAGGCAACAAGGACAGACCTCTTACCAAGAAATCCCACAAGAAGGGATTGCAGCCTTTTACTGAACTGAGTCAGCCTAGAATCCATGTGATAGGTAAGAGTTTTGGATAAAAAACAAAGTTTCCATGTTGTAGAGCTAGTTTTAATATATCTTTGTAGCTCTGCCTTGTGCTACATATGTGCTGATAAGAACAGAGATTAGAAGAAAATAGATTGTGCTCTGGTGATCACCTCCAAAATGGGTTAATTCAATCTTACATCTTCTTTACTTGCAAATATTTTGAAGAGCTCCCAAAAAATAACTTTGATGAAATTATTCAATATTCCTACCACTGTTGTGCTTGACTGCAGTGCACTCATACCATGGCTTTTTAAAAGCCAGAGCATAAGCTCTAGCTCAAACAAGACAACAAGGAAACCAGTCAAGCCAACATGTTCAGAAATTTATTCCAAATTTAGAGGTACATTCTTATTACTAAGGGAACACAAATCTGGTGGACATTAAGACTCATGGGGTTCTGGTTGAACCCTCTTGTTGCTTGGGAAGTTCCCTCAATAATTCCTGTCAGGGGGTTAACCTCAGCTGACTTCCAATGTCCAGCAAGTTGTTCCCCCACTCCTCAGCACTGCAGGGGGACAAAGAAAGACCAAAAATCTTATGGGTGAATACAAGGACAGGGAAATCACCAATCAGATATTGTCATGGCCAAAATAGACTCAGGAAAGATTCATTTAATTGGTGATGGTCTGTGGCAGGTCTGTCAGAATTGATTGAAAGTGATTCTCTCTGATATTGGGGGCAGCTTCTCACAAAGGCCACATGTGCAGCTCTACACTATCAAAACCTTGCCAAAAACCCAGAAAAGTCTTCCAACTTATGATCTGAGACCCTGGTATCTCCTGACTGGGTCAGCTAGTGGGTCTAGGTGTGATTCATTATTTTTCTCCATCTCTTTGTTTTTATGTTAAATAAACTCAGATACATTTACAGATCATTACTGTCATTCAAAGGATCATACAATTATTAAAATGAAAAGGGACTTCTGGAGATTCTCCAGTCTAATCCCCTGTTCAAAGCAGTGGCAATTAAAACAGATTGTTTGTGACAATGTACAGCCTGGCTTTGAATATAAAAAAGATGTAAGGCTCCACAACCTCTCTTGGCTGAACAGCTCTAGTGTTCAACCATCCTCATAGCAAAAATATGTTTTCTTATATAACTTACTGTATTTCAATTTTCCCATTGCCTGTTATCCTTTCACTGAGAGGAATTGGGTTTCAAAGCATTCTTTTCAGATCATACTAATCCAGTTCGGGTGGAGATTCCTCAATGCTCCTGCACTGCAGGGCTATTTCCCTTCCTTGTTCTGTTTTTCTGCCTTCCCTTTCTTTAATTATGAGGTTGTCACAGAGGGTGTCATGCACTTCACTCAAAAGAGAGAAGCAACAATACACTTTACTGATATAAACCAGTGAGTTAACAAATTCAATGGTAAATGCCACATTGGTTTAACAAGATTTGACATCAAGGTACACTTGATTCTTTGCTGCATAGAAGATGGGGTCTGATGAGATTGCAGGGAGACCTTCCCACTGAGATCCAAAAAGACCCCCTTGCTTTCTGAACTCTTTCTTTGAGAGGAGTCCAGGTGCAGCAAGGAATCTCTCAGCCTTGAGGAGAAACCCAGAGAGGCATCACCACTCAAGGGGAGCTCCTGGTGTGCAACCCAGTGCCCTGCAGGGCAGCTCAGTGGGCCCTGGGCTGTCCACTGCTTAGAACGTAAGGTGATTGTCATAAAGTCATATTTGTACACCAGCAAGTCCTCTGGATCATTATCCCAGACAGCCCTTGGCTACCATGTAACTGTCTGTCCCCCAAAACCCAGAGGAAATTGGATGCAGCCACCACAATCCCCACTTGCGGTTGTGGACGAAGCCGACAGTGGGAGCACACACCACTGTAGAGGAGAGGGCTCTTCTGCCTCCATCCAATCTTTTCAGGACAGATAATACCTCCAAAAGATTGCCCAGATATCTTTGGCTGGTCAACTGCAAGCTCTTGAATCTGCTTTGGGAGTTAACTATTGGGTAAAATTTTATCACCTGTGTTACATGGGTCAGACTGGATTATTAGCATAGGGTTTTTAGCCTCTGAATCTGTGATTCTCTTCTGCCTTAGTCCTGTATTTTTTCTTTCCCACTCTTGCATATTTCCCTCTCCTGTGGAACCTGACACAGCACTGAATTATTTGGCTGTAATCCTTTTCTCTAATATTTCCCTGTGTTTTAACTTCATATAGCAGAATCAGCTTTTCCCATTTATCTCAGCAGGAGACTGGAGAGACACAATAGAAACAGCACCATGAGAGGAGGAATGACGGATGGGCAGTATGGCAAAACTCATAGAATCTGTTATTTTAGTTTGACTAATAATTAGCAAAACAGTTTGTGAAAGCAGAACTGTGATACCTGTCATATTCTGGCTCTTTCTGCCTCCTGATACTGATGAGGGCCTTGATTCATTGTGCTTTTTTCCTCTCCTTTACTTTCCCCTCCTGCTGTGTGAGCACCAGCCCATCAGAACCTGTGGACATTAATGTATGTCCTTGGGGGAGTGGAGTCATAATCTGGAATTTGACCCTATACATGCGCTGCTCTTCTGGGGATATTTGTTCTACCAGGCTCATGGTGTCAGAAGATTGTTCAGCACTTCAGCTGTATTTGAATCAACAATGTCTGGATTGCTGACCTTCATGAGTTCTGTCCAGATGTCTTTTTGACTGGGAGGATCCTTTCTTCTGCAGTCTGACTACATAGAATACACCTCCTGCTTACTGGCAACCTCAGGTAGACACAGGAATCAACCTGTGAACTGTGTAAACTATGTGAACCTGTTTACAGCACAGCCTTGGGGCATTGTCACAGCTCACTGATGTCAATGAAAGGATCCTTGGATTTTCTGCTTCTTTAGGCAGACTAATAAAGGCCAAGGGAATACATGTTAAACCCACTGGTACATGCACAGTTATCTGTGCTGCACTCAAGGAACACCCAAGCATAAGCTCTATGTATACAATCCCTTGTGGGACTGGTTGATCATTTGAAATACTGTACATTGGATAAATCACTTTTCAAAGACAAAAATCTAATTTTGCTGGTTTATCATCCCTTCCCTCCCCCCACTCCCATTAGGAAATCATTCAATATATCAGAATCTGCTTGATCCATTCCTAGATTTACCTTAAATTCCCTGGCCAGGAAGTGAGAGCCTATATCGTAAATACAGAACAATTTCTATCACAAAAATGTTACAGTGATTCAAAAACAAAGAACAAAGGAGTAGGGAATATCAGTCTGGAAAAACAACCACCATGTTGGGATTTTTCCTCATAATTCCAACTAAAATAAGGAAAAACCTTGTTCTAGTTTCTTCCCTTTCCTAAATTCAAATCTGCAATTTAGGCAAGAGATCCTCTTTAATACTTGGATTTTGTCATCTCAATACTAATTTCAAATTTCCATTCCACATCTTTTCTTTACATTTCTTTACACCTTCCTACTTGTTGGAAGTCTTTAAAACTCTCTCAGTCTGTCTTGCTTTAGCAACACATTATGTTAAAGGCAGATGAAACTTGTTGATTGCTAGGCCAGCCTCAGGTCCTTTCTTGGTAATTTATTTTGTTAGGTGGGTCCTGGGAACACTTGGCATTGCAAGCCATATAAATATATAATGTGTAAATAATATATATTTATATAAATATAAATTTTTACACATTTTATATTTATAAATAATAAATATAAATGTGTAAAAGACATTTATGACTTATGGAGTGTGTATGGTGTGTGTCTCTTACCTGCATTGACAATGCACTTAATTGAAGAAAATAATGCCAGTGTCTTTATCTCACTGTTCTCCTCCAGATGGTTTTGGGTAAACATCACAGCACTGCTGTCCCTGGCACCATGATAGGCCATATCAGGGCCTTCCCCAGGATTGTCTTTCTGATGAGCATTCTTGAAATATGCCACTTATAACTTCAACAACAATGAACCTTCTTTATGAGGTGTTCATGCAACCTCCACTGGAATAAACACTGTGATGAGAAGGAATTAATCCCCCAGATATTTCCTCAGTTACCAATACCCCTGCTAGTTCCTCTACCACTTTCTATCCATCAAAATAAGTCTTTGTCCTGTTTGTGTCCTTGGATATTTATCAACAACCAACTTATGATAGTTATTCCTCTCTAAAATTGCTAAATTTCTTGGACCAGTCCTTAAGACACAAAGCTTCCCAAGTCACCAGATTTTGTAGTCTCTAATCTCAGCACATTAAAACATAAGCAATATTTTTATATGATTACTCTAAATATCAAGTAATTGTTGAGAATAATTAAAATGCAAATCCAGACAATAATAGAAGTTCATAATAGAGTCACACTTCCAAACATATGCACATAAACACACTCATTTGCATGTATATGCACAGAAAATCTCATGCAAATAAGGGGTCCAAAACATCTGTCCATCTTTATGTTTCTGAGAAACTGATTTCATATGAGCCAAAACTGCATTCAAATCAAAGGCCTTGGGACAAAGACCACCAAAAAAGGAAATAGGAGGTGAAAATCACCACTTGCCAAAATTCTTAGTCTCAAAGAGAGCAATGTGTGGCAGCAGAGACAAGAGATAATGAATCAGTGCAAAGAGTAAATTCATTTACAATAAATATGTAGCATTCATTTCTATCAATAAAGAGTTAAAAAATAATCTCAGAGATTTCAAACAAATTTTCTTTTTACGATAAATTTACTTTTGTAAAGTTTTAGTCAAATTCATACTTTCATTTTCAAGGAAGACAGTCTCCTATCTTTATTCTCATGAAGAATTGTAATTACCTTCACAGGTGTCTTGCCTTCATTGGATGAGTCCTGGAACTTCACTGGAATCCTGGCAAACACTTATGAGGGTAGATTCACTCTTTTTGGTTTTTTTTCTGTTTTTATGACATTCTCAGCCAGGACAGCTTCTCTTCACCCAGCTAAAGTTCTACATCACAGCAGCACTACAGAGTAAACTTTCAAAAAAGTATCAGTAGCAGAGGCAGGAAAGAGTTTCTGCATTGTGAAAAAGTAAACACAAGATAAAATGAGAGATTGCTTCATGGAAACAAGTGCAGGCTGTTTGAAGGGAGGTAGAACATCTAAAAACAATGGTGCAATTCAGCCCAAAAGCTTTGATGGAAATAATGCCCCGAGTGTTGCTCATAGCAGTATATTTGAAGCTATGTGCTCATAAAACACTTATGAAAGGTAATTAACACTTCAATTAATGGTCTATCATTGTTCTGTAAAGCTTATACATAAACTATCATTCTTTTCTGTCTTTCATTATTGCCCAATTATAGGTATTTAGTAGCTGTAACATTTGAAACTAAGTAGAATCTGTGTAAAATATGCTCAATATCCATCCCAGGTTTGCTTCCAAATTACTATTTTGGTGCTTTCAATTCAGTTTTATTTTATAAATCCAACTTCTGCTTCAACTTCATGGACTCAAACCATCTGGAGAACTGGAGTAAAAGCCAGGCATAACTTCAAGAATATATTCTTATTTCAGGTTCACTTCAAGCACACTGGGATTCAGTGTTTTGTGTTAGTGGTGGCCATACTGCCAGAACCAGTCACATACCATGATCTCTATAAGATCCATGACACACTTCATTCCACTAAAGGGAGGGTGACATTGTCTTGGAGGAAGTAGGAAATCTGGCTGTGTTCCTGTGAAGCTGAATACACCATCACCTGCCAGGGCTGACAATTGTTTTTGCCTTCAACAGCATTTCTAGAGCTGACATCCTCCTTTTTACCCAGAGAACCTCATGCTTTTATTGCCACCAGGCCATGACATCTCATCCTGGTGCAGCTACACACCAAATGCTCACGAGCCACAATTCAGTCACCCGTGCAACATCCCATCTCTTTTTCTTTACTGTCAATTCTACTGCCAGGGGTTTATTTGTCTGGAAGAGACTTGTACAGATTCAGGATGTGCTACCTTTATTTACAGTGAAATAATCAGCTAGGTATACCCTATTTCTCTCAGTGGTTCAAGTGTTTTCTCGGCAGCATTGCAAAGTGCATATTTATTCCTGAAAATATACATCACAAAAGAAAAACTATAAAGTCCATTTGTGATGTCTTTTCTGTGTCTGTGTCAGAAATGAAATTTTTTGTGTGAATCCAAGAGGATGGGGGAAATAGGAAAATTTTGCAAGTAGTGAATAGCCATTCTAAGCAAAAATTAAAATAATCACACTACACAATGTTACACAACCACAGTACATCACACTATGCTAGTGCAGGTGTCTCTGGTCCTAATCTGTACTGTTGGATAAACTTGGTTTTGGGGAGGTGACATCACATCAGGTGTTATGGTAATTTCTCAAGCTTTGCAGAACAAAACGCTTTGCTTACTCTGTGTGGATTTGTTATCTCAGCAAGTTTAGGCAAAGGTGCCTCTCATTTGGCTGCTGAGGATTTCTTTGTGCTGCTAATGGGGAACATCTGTTTCTAAGTTGTGCTTTGGAAGTGATCTGGAGTTCAGCACACACATGGATTTCTCCCTCCCATTCAGGGACTGCCAGCAGCCACAGCACGTGGGGTTACTTTGGGACTTTGAGGTTGTCTTAGGTAGCACTTAAGATGATGAGTTTATGGACTCAGCGCCCAGGAAACCACTGTGGAAATCAACAACTAATTGTAAACCACGTTTGGTTGGTGTGCTGCAGGCACCCTGTCAGGTTTAAGTGGCTTTCTGCAATAGATGAAAGAACTCCTGGATTAGGAGCTTTTGTCAGAGATAATTCCCTGTGTTTTGGGATTTTCGTTGAGGCGTATATTGGCCGTCAGGATGTGAAAAGATTATTTGCTGTGGCAAGCAAGAATTCCCCCCATGCCCCTCAGTGCACGAGTGTTTAGGAGGGTTAGACAGGTCATAGGGACTACTCATAATACAGGATTTTCCATGTTATCAAGGTCATAAAATAAATTAATTGTTTCTCCCCTGTGACCTTCCTAAGAACGTTCCAAAATAATACAGATATATTGCTGCAAATGGTACTGGTGGTAAGTAATTTTAGGAAAATATGAATGGTTAAACATGTCTGTGGAAGGACTCCACCAAATGACTTAAAGTTGAGATCAGCCAGGTATTCTGCCTCATGTTCTGAAAATTCCTTTCTCAATAGATTGACTCCTCAGTGCATGCAAAAGGATAACATTTTAATTGATTTATCATAGATACTTACAATTTAAGCTTTCAGTGTAAGCAAATTCCATGGGCAAATTCCTTAATGAGGTTACAGAAATATTTTTAAAATAATAATTGCCTCCTGTAACAGATGCTTAAAGTAAGCAAGGTGCCTTTGGAGCTATTTCTTTCCATCTCTTAAGTACAAAGTCAGCAGCAGTGGTTTAGATCAGCCTTTAGGCTGACCTGAGACAAAGCAGCACGTGTCCTTCCAGCTTGGCAAAGTCTGTGTTAAATCCTTTCTATGATATCTCCTGGCCATGTGGTCCTGACCAGAGACTGGACAGATGTTGCTTGATTTCTTGTCATCTGTTTATCCAACTGTGTGGTATAATTCTTCCTTCAGTGGTACAATTCCTCCACACAAATATCTAGAGAAGTTTACTTTTCACTAAACAAAATATTTCACAAATCTTAAAAAAAAAAAAAAAAAAAGCCACCCAAAAGAACCTCCTTCTAAATAATGTCTTGAAATTCTGTGCTTTCTTCCTTCCTTGCATTTAAACTTCAGATAAAATGTTTTTCCTGTAGTCTTTGAATTTATTTCTCACTCTTTTTGCTATGGTTTACATTATGCATTTTAGCAGTTTGTCTCTGCTATAAATAAGTGTTATAATTGTGAATATAATTAGATTTGTTCCACACAATTGCATATAAATGTAATTCCAAGGTGTTTTTAGAACTCAGTTCCTTATTGATGGATTAGAAGCAAAGTCTGTTTAGAAATGGTGCTTTTCTCTGAGGTAATGCTATTCACGAATCCTATTTCCTCCTTACTTTTGCTACAGTTTCTGCCCAGCATTTTGCTAAAACTGGGAGCCTTGGCAAGTGTCTGCCTTGGCAACTGATAGCAAATTAACTTTTGGTTAGCCTACAAGGCATATTTATTCTGGGCCTTTCAACTTTAAATGAAAGCATGGATCATCTGAAATGTGTTTCTTGGAAATGGAAGAATGAACAGC
Organism: Cinnycerthia olivascens; assembly: GCA_035048155.1. NCBI lineage: Eukaryota > Metazoa > Chordata > Aves > Passeriformes > Certhiidae > Cinnycerthia > Cinnycerthia olivascens. The sequence goes on from JAWWMU010000106.1 coordinate 145,143,556, forward strand.
TGTTTCATGCTCCTTCTTTTAAATCTCTGAGAGTTGGAGCTCCAGTCGTAGGCAGCTTTAAATAACATTTAAGGATGGAGCAAATAGCAGCCTGCAACTCTACTGTGATTCCTGTGCAGAGCTGTTCTAAGATATTGGAGGTTTAAATGAGCTGGCAGCCTTTTAACTCAGCGGTGTGAATTTTGATTTTTTTTCTCCTTCATAAAAATGATATGTGAAAGCTTATCCTTGGGTTGTTTTCTCCCTCCCTTTGTTTTCATAATACCATAGGTGATTCATTATAAACCAGATTTTTTTTTTCATTTTTGAACAGTTACTGTTTATTTTTAACCACAAACAAGATCTTAACTTTTAGAAACAAAAGATATGTCTCTGGGAAAGCAAATCTTGTGTGGGTAGGGAATGACTTGAGTACTAAATGGTTAATAGTATGATCAATGTTAAATTAAGGAGGCTGAAAAATTAAATATGTTGTTATCTTTGGATTTATATCCTCTCTCTAAAAGCAGTTCTGCCCATACAGCAACATTTTAACTTTCATGGTTTTATCTATTTGTCCTGCCATAGAAGAACATTCAAGAGAAAGCACAGGAGAGCAGCCCAGACAGCTCAATGAAAGTATAATATTTCAGACCTGTTGGGCTTGTTATGGCTTTTCTTTGTTGGACCTTTGCTGAAGATTGTTATGCATTACATGGAATAAGTATCAAGAAATCTGCTCTGTTCAGTGATTCATGGATACCTCTGCCAGCAATTTTCAGAGTGATACTCTAAAATAAACTGAGACTTGCATCCCTTTTGAGCCTCTTGTTCAACCTGGGCCATAGCAAAACCAGACTTGTGCAAATTTTCAAGGACTTACAGGCGAAACTGTAAATTCTGGTTTGTATCAAACTCATCTGAGGAAGACTGACATGTCATTCTTGTCCACTCAATATTTAATACATTGATAAGCTAATTTTAAAACATAATCAGAAAATTCTGTAATGTTTCATAATTGATTCATATTCTTTTTTGACATCCTTACTTGAAGAAACTCTTGCTTACCTCTTCATCACCCATATCCTCAACATTTTTTTATTTCTAACTATTCAGTATTCTAGCTCTGGGTAAGCTTGGGAAGCAAGCCATCAGTAAGACATTTTTTCAGGCTTTTCCTAATGTGTTGAGATGTGAAAATCAGTGTGAGACTGTTGTAGAACCTAAATATCTTGTTCTCTAGAAATAAAAAACCCTCTGGTTTCTTATTTAATTGCATTTTAACATAAATCATCTTCACAAGTGATGCATTTAGGAAAGAAATTTGACTTGTTAAGAGTATTTGTTTCAGGTGTGATTGGTTTGGACATTCTGAAATTTATAGATAATATGTCAGCGTTAGCTCAGCAAAGAAAGGGGAAGGAGCTTTTTTGTTGGATCTGAAATAGGATTTCACCTGAAGTCATAAGAGCTGTTTTAGATAATTATTAGGATACCTTTGTTTGTTTGTTTTCCCCCTTTTTTTTTTCTTTTCCAGAAAAGATTTCTCCCCAGGCAATATTTTGACCTCAGCTCTTATTTGCTCTTATTTGCTTATTTGCTCTTGCCCTTATTTATTGGAGACACAAACAGATTTCAGCATTGCATGCAGGGCTGTTTTTGAAAGAAGAATTTGAGGGCAGACCCAAAGAAGGGTTGATTTGACTCGGTCTTCTCCAAGAGTAAGAAAATTCCAGGGCATGCCATGAAATATAACAACATGGAGTAATTGTCTGTGTGCAGCCTGAGGATGGAGTACAACCAGCCCCAATTTGACATTCAGACCATGCTCATTGATGCAGTCTGGGAATGAACACAAGAACATGAAATTGCTTGTCTTCTGTTTTCTGTTCCTTATCTCAACTGTATTTTTCACTCAATAGGGCACAATTACCTGACCACTGAGAAGTAATACAATTACTGGTTGGTCACCAGTAATCAAACTTATGCATAATTTTTACTGAATACAAATGCAATCTTTCTTTTCAACAAATCTTTTCTTTTTTCCTGAAAAGCTCTTATTTAACGGAATCCAAACCATTCTATAAGAATATATATTTTTAAATAATATTAAATGAAAGAAAATGTTTCATGCTGACTTCTTATATCATCACCCACAATATAGAACACTTTTCCATTACTATGAAATTGTGTTTCTTTCTTTATTTGTGACTGTATATTACAGTATAAAATAACATGTTCAAAATAAAATTCTGCAGCTGTGTAAAAATTTAATGACAAGATCAGAATTGAAATTTGGAGTTTTGTCTCCTTTTGTTATGATCAAGACCAATAATAACAATTATAAATTAACAAAAATATATTATTTAATATTTCATGTCACTATTATTTGCTGTACAATCTAATATGTTTGTTCATCTTCTTTTGTATCAATTTAATCTTCCAGGTGACTGGAAGGAGCCTCACATGTTTAGGCCCTGGTCTTCCTGGGGGATTTTAACTCCTCTAGTATCTATAAACTAAAACAGCAGAGCACAACAAACCCATAACTTTTCTTGGAGAATGAAAATTTCTTGGTATAGATGATTGAGGAGCTGATGAGGGAAGAAACAGTGCCTGACCTCATATTTGCGAAAAAAGACCATTACATGGTTGAGCTCAGTATCTGTAGAGGAGGAAACTGGTCAGGAAAAAAAAAAATCCCCCAAATTAGGACCCTGGTCCTGATATTTAGGAAAGCAGACTTTGGTGACTGCATTGTTCTGCTGGGAAGAATCCCATCAAAAGCAGTCCTGAAGAGAAAGAGGCCCAGGAGAATTGGTTGATTTTCAATCATCACCACCAAACTCAAGATTGGACAGTTGTGAGAAACAGAAAATAAGGCAAATATGGCAGGAAGCCTGCATGGGTGAACAAACATCCCCAGCCAAACTAAAACAATAAATGGGAGTGTACAAGTAACAGAAACAGAGAACTACTCAAGATCAAAATAGAGAGACTATCCAAGCATGGTGTATGGGTGGGATTAAAAAAGCCAAAAGACACCTGGATCTGAATCTGATGAGGGGAGTGAAAGGAAGCAAGAAGTATCACAGATTGCTCAAAGAGGTTCCAGTCTTTATATTTTGAGATATTAAAAACCCAAGCAGATGTGGCTCTGAGCAACCTGCACCTGCAGATCCTTTTCTGGGCATGAATTCCAGAGGTTTCTTACAGCCCCAGCCCTTCGGTGATTCTGTGAAATAGGAGAAAAAGACACTTTTTCACAAGGATTCCAATTCCAAAGGTGATTTATTTTATGTTATTCTTTAATTTTCTCCATTTTCCAGCATAAAGCTTAGTTCTAGACATGAAATTCTCCTTCCAAGAAATCCTTTCACTTCTCCAGGGAGCTTGAATCTAATTCATAACACCAATTCAGAAGCGCATCAGATTCTGGAGTTAAAGAATAATTCATTAGCTTTCAAACTGTATTCCAGATTTTGTTCTATTTCAGAATTTTCTATTTAGCATTAAAGGAATTATTTTATCCATCCTACTTTATTTTTCTACTTATCTGTTGCATTTCTTATGAAAAAGAAGGAAAATAATCTGGCAAATCAGTCATCAGATAATAAAGGAATGTTGAAATATCACAAATTTCACCATATGGATAAGTTCCAGGTTAAATAAGGTCTTCAGTGGGTTTCCACAAGACTGGGATGATATTTTCCTCTCTTGTATTGACGTGTAGTATTCAGAACCTAATAGCAAATGTCATAAAGTGCAAATTTACAAATAGTTATCATAGAATTGTAGAACCTAGGACAGATTTGGATTGGAAGAGACCTCCTGGATCGTGCAGTTCCAATCCCTCTGCCATGGGCACAGACACCTTTTCTTTGACCAAGCTGCTCAAAGCCCCATCCAGCTTGGCCCTGAACACTTCCAAGGATGTCTGGGAAACCTGCTCCAGTGCCTCAACACCCTCATCATACAGAACTCCTCATATCCAACCTAAACCAAGTATCCTTTAGTTTAAAGCCTTTCCCCCTTGTCTTATCACTCCATGCCCTTGTAAAAAGTCCCTTTCCAGCTTTCTGCTAGTCCTTTCAGGCACTGAAGGTGTTATAAGACCTCCCTGGAGCATTCCCTTTTCCAGGTTGGAAAGCCTCAACTCTCAGACTGTCACAGGAGAGATTCTCCAACTCTCTGATCACCTTTGTGGTCTCCTCTGGACTCACTCCAAAAGTTCCATGCCCCTCCTGTGCTGGGACCCCAGAGCTGGATGCAGGTGGGATCTCACCAGAGCAGAGCAGAGGAACAGAACCCCCTCCCTCACCTGCTGCCCACGGGGTTTGGATGCAGCCCAGGGCAGTTTGACTTTCTGGGTTGCAAGTGTACATTGCTGGGTCATGTTGAGCTTCTCATCAACCAATACCTACAGGTCCTTCTCCCTGGGAGTGCTCTCAATCCATTTTCCTCCCAGGCTGTATTTGTGCTCAAGATTGCCCCATATAATCGAAGAAGTTTAGGCAAGCTTGCAAAAAAATGGTATTATTTACCCTGTATCCTTTGTAAACACCTCAGAAAAAATCTGGGGAAAAAAAAAAAAAAAAAAAAAAAAAA
>JAWWMU010000106.1:145149804-145192311 GCA_035048155.1 Cinnycerthia olivascens
TTTTTCTTTTTCTTTTTCTTTTTCTTTTTCTTTTTCTTTTTCTTTTTCTTTCTTTTTCTTTTTCTCTTTCCTTTCATTTAATTCCCTTTCCTCTCCTCTGGTTTATTTGCTCATCAGAGACAATAAGTTTTTTTCTCTTTCAGCTCGGAATGGGAGTAGTGATGCTTGTGACAGGCTGAGGATGCTGCTGGAGTTCATTTCATAGCCCGAGGACAAACCAAGCCAGGGACTCTTTCATTCTCAGGTGACTGACAGTGTCTTGTGCCTGAGGAGAGTCACAGCCAGCTATGGATTTCCATTTCAAGGTTTGAGTGTCTCTCAAAGGAGCCAGACAGTCATCTTTTGAGAACATCTTGAAGAATCAAAGGTCACAAAAAAGGCTTAATACATTAAATTCTATTGAACAATAATTTTTTTTAATTAACTATATCTTAATAAATTAAAAAGACTAATCTCAGTACTTTATCATTTCAGTGCTAAGCCAAAAACAATAAACCAAAAATTTAATGTCATCCAAAACTAAAGTGCATGTATGCATGCATCAGTGTTTTTTTCCTTCCAAACTTGTGATATTTGAATGAGGAAAAATATTTTGTATAGCTGAAAGTGCAGTAGTTCATAGACAAACATTTGTAATAAAAAATCTGGAGAAGAAAAAGTGAACTCTAATGTCCTAGTGATAGTCAATGGTGCCCTCCTTAAGACACTTTAATAACAAAGTGAGAAATTCAGTCCTCTACTCATTTTTTCTGGGAGTGAAGTCAACCTCATGATCTCAAGTGACAATGAAGTTGCATAAGTTTCTGACTCAATTAGGATTTAAATATTTCATAGCAAATGGGACAGAGTCATTAGGAGAGATTGAGGGACACGCAGACACTTGGGAAGGTTTTATGAGGACACAAGAAAGATTGTTTTGAACACTTCTGTGCTCAAGCAGAGGACTTGCTTAGTGCTGCTCCCAGTAGGCCCAAATCCATAAACTGGAGAAGTTTAAGGAAAGTTCTGGGTCTGTCCTGTCACAGTTGCTCTGCTTTGTGTGTCTGTTTTACTGTTCATTCTGCAGTGTATGGTGATGGTCAAAACACCATATTGAGGGACAAACTGCCCAGATACCAGTCCCTTTTCAGGCAGTGTTTCATGCAAAAGAGCAGTTTCAAGAGGAAGAAACAGAGATATAAAAAAAAAAAAAAAAAAATTAAAAGCAGAACGGTTGGAGCTCTCTCCTTGTGTTAATGGTAGAAGAGCACCAGACCATTGAGGGAGGACTAGGACTGGTCCTACCCAGGACGTTCAGTCACCAGATAAAAGAGAAACAAACTCTGTTCCAGTACTTTTGTGAATTCAGCTGTGTTTTTATTCTCTCACCAAACCCTGGTTGAAAGTATTCAGTGAATTAAGGTCAAATTATCAAAGTCATCTTAAAATGTCTATAACACAATTGTTGGTGAAAAATTTATGCTCTGAAAAAAAAAAGTGTTGAGATCTATATTTAGCAGGTCTTATATTGCAACTGCTCTAAAAGCTTCCTTTTTCCCTAACTCAAAAGAGATAGGGGAAATAGTGCTACCTTACTGTAAAGGGCACCCTTCTCTTGATTACTCTTTTCATCACATTTAAGATGGTAAAAGTATTTTAATATGTTATTCATCCTATGGGCAAAGGGATCACTGTCTTTTGTATTACATCGTAATTGTCTCTGGAGGTTGTCACTGAATGAAATAGTTTTTTTTTCAAAAAGCATTCACTAATTTTCATTATTTCTGCACTTTGCTATTCCATATGAAGCAGTTTAAAAAGCTGTATTTCTTGGCACAGCAACCAGACACAGATCCTGTTAGAGACAGTGAGGGTGGTGGAGAGTTAACCCACATTGTTGGGTGGTCTTAGAAATATTAACCAAAAGGGCCAGGTAATTAGGGCAAATAATTTCAAAGGAGCTGTTTCAATTTAGATCCATTGAAGTTCTAATGCAAGGAGTTTTTTCACCTAAGTGAAGTCCTTGAGCAACATTCACCCTTTTGAGTAAGTTCCTTCTGCTTATGCCTTCAAGGCTGTGATGCTTAGAAAAAAAAAAAAGCATTAATATCAGCAAATCTATTTTAAGAAATTACAGTGGTTTTTCTTGACACTGTTATTACAGTAAAATTGCTCTAACATAAGGCCATGTTTATAGAGGCAGAGGTGCTTTATATTATTTCCACAAGCAATTCATAAGGTTCAGAGAGAGTCTCAGGAGAACTAGTTATTTTTATTGTGTTTGATGCATGTAGTAACATTTCCTTTTCAAGTATTTTAGATTTTTTACTGAAACCCAGAAGTGGTGTTCAGCATCATTAAAAAACAAAACAAAACCAGAGACTATTTACCTCATTTGTGCTGTGCATGTAAGTCCCCCTGCAAGTCAGTGCAGAGGAAATCACATGGACTGGAGTCCTGATATGTTGACAGAGGGGAATTATGAAGCCCATTTTCTTCATCTCTAGTGGTTGTTAATGTTTTATGAAGGGAAAAGGAACATTTTGACATTTGGTAAAGACAGTTTCTAATTAAGGTTTGGATTGAACAAGGCACTTATAAGATCTAATGGGATTTAGACACATGCCTGACTGGAAACCTGCCCTGCTCTGTCCCAAATTTCCCATCTAACCACGAAACCGCAGTGTCAGGTTCTTTCTTACTCACTCATCCTGTGACCCCATGAGCTTTTCTCCCAGCAGCTTATCTCACGAGGCAGGCTCAGGGGCCATCACTATTCAGTGAGTGTTGCCAGGTTTGTTATCCACAATCCACGCTACAGGACCCCAGCACAGTCAGAAACAACACAGAAAACAAGAGGCACTGGACTAAGCAGTAAGACCAAATTGCTCACTGAAGGCAGGGCTTTGCTTATTGGGGAAATATATCAACAAGCAGGTTGCAGGCTCAGCCTTGCAGACGGTGGAAATGCACAAATGTCTGGCTGTGCAGCTGTCCCTGGTGAGAATATTGCTGAGCAGACTCTTCTAGTGCTCAGTCTGGAAGATGAATAATGCTTTAGGATAGCTTTAGGTAACATAAGTTATCTGTGGATGCTGGGAGATTGCACTGTCCTGTTTACTCTTTCGGGTGCATTTTTTCATAAGCTATCCTTCAAGTAAAAAAAAAAAAATTATATACATATTTTGAAGGGAGTCCTGTTACCTTACTTACCTAGGTTCAGGGAAATAGGAAAGACAGAGCCAGAGAGGAGAAGTCAAGATAAACTATGAACATAAAGTTGAACAAAGAGAGTGCTGCTGACAATGTGTTTTAGGGGGAAGAGTGTAACTTTCTCACTCCTTTGGAAGAGTTGTTACTGATATATACCTGAGGGAATTGGGCTGCAGATATTGGAGTAGATTTTTGTTGCAGAACTGTACATTCTAGAATTTTTAAGCTTTTAGACTCAGTCATTTGGCTGTGTTTCCCATTGGCTGACTTGCTGTATCTTCCTTCTCAGAATAAAGATAGGTCTGTATAGACACTCAGAGGTACTTTGCTTTTCCCTTATTTTGCTCTTTAGAGAGTTCAGAATTTAGAGAGATCTGTCTAGGAGCCTGTTGGCTAAAACTTAGTCTGTGCTGTTTAGTTTTCTTGTCATGACAAGGAGATTGGAATTAGAGGATCTTTAAAGTCCCTTCCAACCCAAACAATTCTATGATTTTATGATAATTGTATTTTTTTTAATATCTTTGAGCTGTTGCATACTCACAAATGAAAACATTTTCCATTCCAAATCCTAATGCCTATGGTATTTAATGACTTTTTCTTATTATTTTTACTATTCTGTCATTTCAGTCATGTAAGCCATAAATCAATTTATGGTTTGGTCATTCACATGGACATACAAGATCTCTATCTTACAGTAGTTTTAAATATAGTGAAACAAAATTCTCTCGGTTGTAAAGTTTTCATTTGTGTTAATGAAATACAGAATATTAAGAGACTATTTCCCAAAAAAATTATTTTGCTACTCTAGAATATTATAATGATCTCAGATTGTTTTCTGGTCATGTTAATGGGAAAAAAAAAATACAATTTAATGCTCATCATTGACAATGTTTTCTTGTTTGTTCCATAGAAAAGAAGCATTCTGAAAGGAGACATTCTACAATCTTATGTTTATAGTGTGAATAGAAATGGGAGGGAGGTTACTAGATATATTTTGTATTATGGAAGCTCAAAGAAGAAAGAACAAAAGAGTCATCTGTAGTTCATTATATCATAATTAAAGGACAGACTTAATGTAGAAAACCTAATTACTGTAGGACATTGAACTGTCCCAAATTACTCTGAGCATCCAATGTTAGACATGTATCTTGTTTCCCATAATGTGAGGATCTGTACTTCACAGGCATCTAGCAATTTGGGCAAGAAAGGGAAGAAGTCCAGAAAGGACCCACAGAATGAGCCATATGTTCAGGAATTACTAAGGCCAAGTTTTTAAATATCCTTCCCTTTAAAAAATCACCTGCAGGAACCTCAAAACAGAATGATAATGAAGTATCCTTGAAAAAAAAAAATTGTCTTCTATTGCTTCAGTTGAATCATGAGCTTTCAGCTCCTTTCAATTACTTAAGAATATTATTATAATTAAGCAGTGAGATCTAATATTAGAAATATTTTATAGACTGGTCTGGGTAGGAAAAAACCTTAAAGATCATCTAGTTACAGCACCCCTCTAATGGCCAGGGACTTCTTCCACTTGACCAGGCTGTTCAAAGCCCCATCCAACCCGGCCTTGGACACTTATGGGGAGGAACTTGTGCTGCAATATTTTATTTTTATTGTGTGACTCTTACTGCTTCATGTCAAACACTGCACTTTGGTAATTTTCAGTTCTAAACAAAAAAGTCAGTTTTAATTTTCCATGTTATAACATAGTTTGCTTCTGTTATTACTTTAACTTCTAGGAATATTTTTCGTAAATTTACTATATTTTAAATTTTCAGCTCTTAACAACAAAATTAAAATCTTCTGTTAGAAAGAAAGGCCATGAGAAATGTTTTCACCAATTCTGGTCCATTACTTTTTCCAATTGTAAATTCTGTGTCTTCAGATGAGTCTGTACCTTACAGCACAGGCCACCCAGTGAACACTGCCAGCAAAATTGTTGTTTTCCTGTCAGGTAAACTGATACAATCTTAAAAATTTGAATTCTGCTGTCTCTGTAGGAATTATCTTATTGTCTGGGTCACATTCTTTTGGTATTGTCTCATGCTCCAGTGACTATTGTATATTTTGTATGTATATCAAAATAACAAAATGCAGCTCTTTTTTTAATCTAAAAGAGCAAATAAAACTGTTTTCTTTTTTTTTTTTCATGCAACATAAAATGTGAAAAATATGTGTATCTCTGCTAGGGGACAACAAAAAGAAAAAAAGGAAAAGTTCTTATTTCATACATGTGACCTTAATGACATATATTACTCTGTTTGGCTTGCAGTTGTTTATGGGTGCCTGCAGCTCTTCAGGTATAATTAAAAGAGTTGCTGGTCACTCAGCCTGTGTTTTTATTCCTTACAGCTCCAGGCTGCTCGTCATATGGAGAGATTTTTTTATGAGGAAGAAGATTCAACTCTTAACGTTGATCGCTTTTTATTTAGCACCTAAATAAAAAAAAAGATATTCTGTTTGCTTGTTTGGTGAATTTTGGGGATGTATAGAGTAAACAACAGCTTTAACAGTAATCAAGTGATTTACATAATAAGAAAATACATGTGGTGTGGAGATTTTCCTGAACACTTTTAGTTAAAAATAAAACTAAAACCAGTGGACACCTGTCAAATGTAGGCACAGGAAATTATCCTCAGCTGAAAAAATTCCTTCCTTCCACACCTACAGCTAATAAAAACTTGAAGGTAATGTTCTTCAGTCTGAAGCCTTTTACACCATAATACTCAGCAGCAACCTCGAGTAGATTGGGAACCCCTGCTAAATCATCTTGAAGGACTGGGCGAGTGCATTTTGCAAGGGAGTGCAAGGTAGTCTTCTGTGTCTTAATTATTATCATCAGCTGAACTGGGAAACATCACAAGACAGAAAAAAAATAGGAATTCCAAAAAAAAAGACCATATGAAGTGATAAGAATTTTCACTGGAATGCCCTTTTTTTAAATTTCTGTGCTGTTCTTGATATCTTCTTCTCCCTGGACAATGTCTGTCAACAGTCACACTTTACACAGGCTTGGAAAGCTCTCACCAGCTGTAGCCTCAGTCTAGGTGGGAGCCATCTGAACAAATTTTAGAGTTCACAGAGTAGGTCCTTAAGTGAGAAAAAAGTCACAGTAATTCCCTTTGGAGTGAACAGCACTGTGACCAGCAGAGACAATAAAGCTGAGGATCCTTCTAAAATATCTTTTTATGAAGGGAATCTCATCATAAGTTGTGGTTACTGTATTGACCACTCTTCTAGACCTCCCACAAATATAATGGGAGACCGGATGGCAAATTTACATAAAGAGATGCCAAAGGGAATGTGATGGAGAGAAACTTATATCCCCACAGTGGCATCTGGTGCCACTTTCATATTTTAGAGGTGCCTCATGTGACCACCAGCTGCTGCTCCAGAACAATTCAGATCTGCCCTGAATCCAATGTCACACTGGCCAGAACCATGCAGAGGTTCTGAACCTCCTGTTAATTCAAAAGGCACTATATCCAAAAATGTTAGGTAAATTGTCCTAATTTAGGCAAGATGAATCTGAAGTTATGGCAAGAAAAATGTCCACACTTTGACAAGCTCTTTACATAACACAGGCATTCAAAATAATGCTTTTTGGAAAACAGGAACACTTTCAAGAAATTCCATATGATACTAACCCTATTTGCCCTAACTACTGTGGCCATTTTATTTTGTAAAATGAAAAACAAATAATCCAAACTGTGGTAAAATAAGAGCAAAATACCTTTACTACCAGCATAGATACTCTAACATTGCTTTGAGACATTAAAAAGAATCTTGTCTTCACTAAAGGAACAGAATTCAGCAAAAAAAAAAAAAAAGAAAGATAAAAATAACCTCTTGTTTATAACCATTCAAAAAATAAATGTACCATTTCTTTCTGCTTAAGAGGACACATCAGAAAAGCCAAACATTAAGAGATGAGCCAACTGTGATAGCTGCTGGAGCTTCAAAACTCAATTTCTTGACTGATGGGAGCCTGTAGTTAAACCCAGGGCAGAAAAACTGAGCTTGAAGAAGAATTTGATGAGGTATAGAAGAGGAGGGTGAAGAGATGGAGGCGGACAGGCTGTATGTAAAGTGAGCTCTAAACAGCACTAAGGGAAAAAAAGGAACACAACAAAATCCCAAAACCCAAACAAAAAAACTGGGGATAAAGAAAGATGGAAGAAATAAGCAGATGGCCACAAATCAGTTTGTCATCTGCAAGTTGAATCATCGTAGTCACTTTGGAGCACTGGAGGTGAACGTGTCAATGGAATTCATCAGCTGAGAATGTGGTTTCAAAGGCAGTTCTTGAAAGATCCAGAAAAGGGCTTTGCTCCAATTTTAAATACTCATTCACAGTGGGGAAAAAGAAAAAAAAAAAAAAAAAAAAAGTCAGCTAAGTAAAATAGCATTGTTGTTAATAGAGATGCCAATTAATTTCAAAGTCCCTGGTTGCATAGTTAGGAACTGCAGTATGAGGCTACCTGTGTGTCTAGTGATTCTGAAAACACAGAAATATTGACCAACACTCAGAACACCACTGAGCAATTAGTATCCCTTCAGTGAGAAATGAGGAATAGAGAGGAGACAGACTCTGCCTGAAGTTACATGAGGAACTCCGGAATGAAGGAAGGGAAGAGTGAGCACAAAGGTTAGAACAGAGCCAAGAGTATTGCAGCCCATGGAGGAGTTTAAAGTGTTTTTGAGCTGAATCTTCAGGTTGTTCTGGGGTGACCCACAAAGCCCAGACATGCAGATTTCCTATAGATAAAATAATTTTGGTAATTCCTGATCTGGCTAAGCAGTCTGTGCCAGGAAGCTTTCCAAATCAGATACCTCCTTAGCAAGACTAGGGTTGTAAATTTACCTGATTTGAGCAAATAATCACTTATGTAAATGAGAAATAAGCAACTTCCCACCACAAAGACCTTTCTTTACCTTTTTTTTTTTTAAATTCTGAAATCTTTTTGACTGATCAGTCTTGGAAAGCTGTCATCTTTGCTGACCATGGGCAAGGTGTGCACAAAGAGAATTTGGGCTCCTTGGTATATCACAGAGTTCAGACAGAGGACTTGCTTCTTTCCACGTCCCTGTTTTGAAGCTGGACAATGGTAAAGGGTTTTTTTGAGAAGAGAGGGGCAGGTGGGTTGCAAATTCTTCAGCCTAAAAATAACAGTTTTTAAATTGACACTGAGGAGGAGGAAAGATGTGACAATAGAACACAAGTGAATACTCTGTAAGAAACTCGAAGCTGAAATAGAGAGATATGACCTGACATACAGAATCAACACAACTGGCACATGATTTATTGATTATGGCCTGTCATATGAGAAGGCCTCAGCTAGCTGAAAACCCCAGAGCAAAGTAGTATTTTTCTCTCTATAGGATTTGGCATTTGGAAATTGCATACACTTTACCTTTACGATGATTACTCTCTCCACACAAAGGAATATGTGGCTTTGCTTTTCAAGGCAGGCATGGTGCAAACTGTGTTATTTTTTTATCTGTCAGTGCAAAAAACAGTGGATTCTACTATTGATTCCCACAGATAACTTGGAGGGACCAAAAAATACTTGATGAGGATCAGATGAGTGTCAGTTCTGCATTTATTTATGAATATGGGAAAGATGTTACAAGAATACAGAAAATCCCTGCACAAACTAACCCATTCTTTTATCTCCTTTGAATGCACTAGTTCTGGGGGCAGGAACGTTTACGCTCCTCTTTTGTGATCCTACTTTCTTTCATGATTTGGACAGTAAAAATATGAAATCTGTAGCCTTAACCCTAAAATATGACCTCAAGATAAAGAGGTAGCAACAGAGCCCAAAAATATTCACACAGTGAGTGGTCCAGCTTCAGCCCTTTTGATGTCAAATGAAATTTGATAGAATCTTTGATCTAACATCAATAAATGCAGGAATAATGCATTTAATAAATAAAATAAATATGCAGGAAGCTCAGCAGAGGCCACCAAGATGCTGGGACTGGAACATTCAGTCTGTGAGCAGAGGCTGAGGACCAAGTGTTTGTCCAGCCTGAAGAAGGGGTGGTATTGAGGGGCACATCCCAGCAGCCCCCAGCACACTGGAGAGATCACCAAGCAGATGGACCCAGGCTTTTCACTGTGGTGTCTGTTGGAAAGCTGAGAGACAGCAGACCTAAGATGAAAAAAAAAAATTCAGATTGGATATCATGAGAAAAATTTTCCCCTCAGGGACAGTCGGGCTGTAAATCAGGTGGGCTACAGAGGTTGTGCTACCTTAATCCTCAAAGGTTTTTAAGACTCAATGGAGTAGAGCCCTGAGTAACCTGACCCCATACCTGACCCACCTGGAGGAGTTTGGGCTAGAGACCCCTTGAGATTCCTTCACACCTGATTTATCCTGTGATCTTCATATCTGAGCACTTCAAGAACTCACAATAGCTGAAGGATATATTAGTGTTATGCATACTTATCATATGCCTAAATATAGAAATAACATTAAAAATATGCATAGCTTTTAGTTTTGTCTAGTTAATCTTAAGGTGTCTGTATTAAGCTTCAACATAAGAATGCTTTATCAAAATACTTGATTGCTAGGAGGGAAGGTGATCATCCCAATGAATTATCCAGTTTTTCACAGAACAAGTCAAACTGGTAGATGCTGCTGCTTGGACATTTGCATGTGGGCTTCAAAGAAGGCTGTTCTTTCTTATTTCTGGTAATGAAGCTTTCACATATATAACTGGTATCCTAGAAACTATTGCAAACTGACATTTATGCATCACATATAAGGAAACTAAAACCTTCTTTACATTACCTCTTTTTTTTTTTTAAACTTGAGAAGAAAAACAATTATTTACAATTTTTGTATAGGATTTTTATAAAAATCTAAGTATTTCTTGGAGCATAGTAGAATGTGTATACAATAAATACAGAAACACTGCATACTCAGAATAGCCTGTAATATTTTAATCATTATCTCTGAATGAACTTACTGGGGATTATGGATTCCCTTGTAAGCTGCTAATGGGCCAAACCACTGATATTCAACTTGTGTGCACAGAACAAGAAAGGACATTTTATTATTTCACAGTGTAATGCACTGCAAATTTGGCAAAAGAGACATATCAGGATTCTGAGCATATCTCTACAAGGTTCAGGGCATTGTTTTGCTTCCACAGTGTTGTTAACTAAACAAACAGTAGCCTAATTATCAAATAGTCAAAGTAATAATATTAATTTACTTTCTTTGGGGTTTAAACATCATTTTAATGGAGTCTAATTAAGACTACAAATAAAGTCAACAGGGAAGTATTTCACAGAACGTTTATTCAATAAATTGTGTGTATTACCTTTTATTTAATTTGCCATCTTTTCTACTTACATGTTGTCAGAGGATCTTTTTTTTCCTTTGAATCCATTTGAAGTATGTAGACCTGTTTTCAGTGTCTACTATTAGTCTGGAGGCTCTCTGTTTGTATGAAGGATTTAATAGCTGGATGATCCAGAGCTGAACCCTATCTTATACAGCTGACAAATCTTAAATTTCAGTTTTTGAAATTTAGTGCCTACTTTTCTAGCCAGACTTGCAGACTCATGCTGAAATGATTTCTTAGGAATAGTTCTAATGGATAACCCTTTGCTCCAAGAAGCTATTTCAAGATGATGCAATTTTGCACCACTAAGTCTCGCTACAGAAAAGAAAAATTAACAAAAAACCATGAGAAGATGAGAGCATTTCCTAAGCACTTTTTCAGGAGCACAAAATTGTGATTAACAAATCACAGGCTCAGTAAACATTGGTCATTTTTGCTCTATAATTAACTAAAGGATCAGAGACACCCATTATTTACTGTATACTTAGCATTTTGAGTTCTTTTCTGACAGGTCATCAAGACAAGCTGGAAGAAACTACGCATGGGCTGAGAAACAGCAGAATTCATCCTTGGTGTGAAGAAGCAACCAGTGTTATTATCTCCCATCTCCACCTTTTCCTCTATAATTTCCCATTTTTTGACCTCTGTATAGTTTAGAGGACATTCTCCCCCTTTCCCATCATCTGTCAGTTTAGGGGTTGGAACAAAGTCAATCATAAATCACATTGTTTTTATTACTTGAGTTTATAGTTTTTCATTCTTTATTTGTTTTTGTACTCAATTTCAGGACTGTCCAAGAACTGTGCAGTTTCTGGGGTGTGATGCATTTGGCACAGCATGTCTTAGGCAGGCTGGCTTTTGCCTCTGCCTATTTCAGCTGCAATTTTTCTACAATGAACTACTGAGATCTTACTGGTGTCCTTAAGGCAGCAGAAATGCTCTGCAGTGAGAATAATAAAAGCATTGGTGCAGATTCTGAGCTAACTGAGAATCACTGGATACAACTTGAAATTAGTACTTAAAATGATAAATTACTATAATTCCACATCAAACAGAAGGACAGCAGTCCCTTCTATCAGCCAACAAAAGCCCAATAATGTCATAATGTCAATAAGGACAAAGGAAGAAGACAATTTTTTTCACTTTTTTTATACTTTATTTCTTTACAGTGCTTTAATAATAGAAATATCTGTTTAAAAAAATTGCCAAAAAGGAGAAAAGTAAATGGAATTTTTCCATTTGGGGCACTTGGATGTAGCTGCGGACCAAAATAAATGCATGGCTTCAGAACTTCAATTTGAAAGAAGAATGCTAAAATATTTCCAGAATCTCCGCTCCAGTTAAAAAAAAAGAAAAATGAACAGTGAGAGAAAATTCACAGTAAAAAATGTGGAGCTCTGGTCTTTGCAAGGTTGACTCAGAACTAGTGGATCAGAGGCTGCATCGTTATCAGAATAGTTCTCTGAGAATAATTTGCATGATCTCACTGTGCACCTTCTCTGTCATTGTCACCTCCTCCAAAAATATTCTTGGAATGCACAATCCAAATGAAATCTGATTTGTTGAAGGGAAACAGACAGCAGTGATACTGTCTTCTGGAAATATCATGGAAAAGATTTTTGGTATATGCCATTGAGGAGAGCTTGGGAGTTCAGGCAGCAACATGACAGAGAGTTTGAATGTCCCAAAGAATTGGTCAGGCATCTTTATAAATACCAGGGGGTACAATCAACATACAGAAAGCCCTGGGAAATCCAAGTTCCATTTGTTCCAGGACTCATGTGAGGGTTTGTGTGCCAAAAGAAGAGAAACATAGGCTGAAATGTTAAATTTATTCCTCCTGTTCAGTCCATTTTGGAAGCAGAAGGAAATGAGGTCTGTATGCCATACATCTGAGAGGACACAATATTAATTACACATTTATTACAGAAACTTCAAACTCAGAAACAATTCCATTAGGCACTGCACAGATATATGGTACAAGACATCCTCTGCTTGAAAGTGATTAAAAAACAAATAAAAAAAAGGAGAGAAAAAGTAGGCTTAAATAGAGAGGAGAACAGGGGCAAGGTTACATTTAGTGCACTACTAAATAATGTTTGTTTTGTGGTGGAAAAAGAGTAACTTAAAATATAACCATCACAAGTAATTAAAAGGAAAGGGACTGAATCACATAGAGACAGTCAAAAATCGAAGAGAAATCTGTACAGAACTAGCACTTCACCCACAAATACACAACTCTGGTTTTAAAAATAGATTTGCTACCAAACGTTTATGTTTCAGTTAAGGAGATATAGATTCTCCTGGTGCTCAGAGTCTGGATGAATTTACAAGTTCATTAAATTGGTATGTGTATCCAGATTAACCTTTCAGAATTCATTGTATTGCTGCTGCAGTCACTAAATTCACTATAAAATTTTATTAAAATGGTTTAGAAAGATATGCTTACCTAATTGCAGAAGACTGAGGAGTACTGAAGACAAACTTGCCTACAGTAGCTGACAACTGCATCATTCCAAACACTCATAATGTTATCCTAAATATTATTTATTATTCCATGCTCTAGCTTTAAAAAGAAAACACCTATCAACAAGTGATTTTTATTTTATGTCCTTCCACTCCAAAGAAAGCATAACCCACTAAAAAAAAAAAAAAAGGCATAACTTCCTATTTCAGACAAAATTTATACAAGGGAAAAAAAAAAGTAATAACACAAGTTTTATTTTATTAGTCTGAAACCACAAGCAGCAACCTGTATATGTTGTAATAGCTGACCCAGAGATTTCAATTGTTTTTGCAGCCCAGTCACTCAAATGTTTTCTCTTAGCAACACAGCTCTGCTTCCCTGCAATATCATCTTTGTCATTTTTCTTCACTCTTATTTCTAGTCTTTAATTAATGGTTGGTCTGATGAACATAAGAAAATAACTTTAAAGATCAACTTAGAAACATTTCCATATTCTGTTAGGATTTTTATTCTCTAGTTTGTCAGAAGCCTGACCCTGCTTAAACACGGGTAATGTAACTCCTGAAAAGAATGATACCCCCATAATTTCAGCAGAATTCTCCCCTTACTTGTTACCTGCAAAATATCTGGGTGGGTGGAACAGAAGAGCTAGAATAGCAAATGATTTTATTCCTTAGACGTGGACAAAACAGTTTTCTTAAAAAGATTGATTTCTCAGAAGAACCCAAGCTCTCAGCCTCATCTCTTTGGTGTCCTAGGTTGTACAGCCAAACAGAGAAGCATTCTATAATTTCTAGAAACTCAAAAACACATTAAGTTTTCCCCTCAGAACAGTTGTCTGCTCCTGCTTCATTGGATGCTGTATCTACACTGCAAGGTACAATAGCAGAGTGGTTGTTTTTTTTTTAAAGCAGATTTTACCTGTATAGTTCTGAATCAATCAATTTACTTGACTTTACATTGCATCAAGGCTAATTCACAGACTCATTTCACTTCACAGATCTCTCCTGAGACACTAATCATAACTGCATATGATTTAAGGTCAGTCTTTTGCAAAAGTATGAGTCTCATGAGGTTTTAAAACTCAATGACCAGATCTTAAAAAGCTGTCCAACAAACATTCAGTAATTTCTTCCAAATTCGCAGCTGGTGTAAATTGAGATGGTGCCACTGATATAAAGAACTAAATTTACATCCGCTGAGAATATGGCTCTTGTAATTTCTTCTTTGTTCCCTTCTGTATGAAAGCTTTCCCAGGTGCACAATTCACAGCTTTAACTCTAGTTATAGAATGACCAAATAAAGGTCACAACACGTTGCCTCCACAGCGCTGCTCTGAGATATTAACCACCTCCTGTTCACACGGTCAACATCTTGTAGAGTTATAAAAATATGTATATGTTAATGAAAACTTACAGAAGGATACTCTAAAAATAGACCCTTTAACAGGTGAAAAATGCCTTTATGAAGTTCATTTCCTAAAACTATGATGAAGAGAGATTAAATTATAACAAATGCACTTTGCACCTGGAAAAGTATGAATGATTTAAAAGAGATAAGAATTGAATCTGTGAGAACGTGAAACCATCATCACTTATTAGACTTTATTTCACTGAATTGAACCAAGCTGGAGTTAATTTGCAATCCATTCACCAAAAACTACCTTAAGCTGGCTGTGATGGAAGCATTTCTATCACAAGATATAATGAAGTGAAATTGTAGGATTAGGAGAAATAAGGTGAAGGAGAAAATTTGACACACACATATTGCATACATTTCAGGGAAGAAAAGGACTCATCAGCTGTTTTACTGACACTAATAACTTGTCATAAAACACAGGAGGTCCATTTGGAATTCAGATTTTAATGTGATATATACTGTGCACAAATAATTCCATACACTTGTCCAGTTGCACTGGGGTTTGGAAGAGACTTGGAATTTACAGAGTGTACTTCCACCAAAAAAAAAAAGACAGACACCAACCAAAAAAACAAATAAACAAACAAAAAATCCTCCCAATCCTCTCTCAAAAAAAAAAAAAAAAAGCAAAGGACAACAACATCAAAACAAAGCCAAAAACCAAAGAAAAAAAAACAACTCCACTTGTACCTTCACAGCCTGAAGCTCTACACCTGATGTCACAGATGTCCCATCAGATGGGTAAGACATTTTGTCTATGCCCTACTTTATATTCCCATTCCTTTGGTCCTACCATTCACTCATCTTCCTTTCATATTCCTCTCCATGTATTTGGGATTACCACTTGAAAATGTATGAGTAATTCAAACAGTAATTGAAGATTATAACTTTTCTAACAGATCCTTTTCTCCACTGTTTCCTTAAAAAGTCACAGGTTTCAGAAGTTGAACTTTATTGGAACAACATGGGAAATCCACACAGAAAATTATCTCAAGCAGATGTACCTCACAAAATTCTAAATTTCGAAATTACGGGAAAAAAGTAGATTTTGTTATTCGAAAAACGTCATATTTACAACAAACAAACAAACATTCCTGCTAGCATTTTTTGTTCTCTATTAAGGAAGTGTGTTTATTAACAGCATTAAAAAAACCCAAAATAAAAGCTATAATTTCCTTTTTTATATAAAAAAAAAAAAAGAAGAAGCTGGAAAGTTTTGACTAAATGTTATGTATGTACATCATACTCAAGGTGCATCATCTTTAAGGTGTAACACTTGGCATGGTATGAAAGAGTCGGAGCTTCTGAAAAAGGCAGGAAAAGAGATAACCTATGGGATGCAAATTCCAGAGCTTTCTCCAAATCTCACTACCTCAATTTCTTTCTCTTGCTAGTGCAGTCTCATGGGAAGCTTTGTTGCTAGAGTCAAAAACTTCCTCTCACACCCTTGCAAGTGAATTTGCAGAGGGGAATTATGGCTCTTAGAGCTGTCAGCAGCTTTAACCGGGGTCTACACTAGGAAACAGAATTGTGCCAATTTCCATCCCATTCACAGCAGGAAATTTGCCAAATACCAACCTGTTTTGCTCACATGGGCATGAGCCAAACATGTCCTGCATGTGTTCACAGGTAATGGCAGCACCTCATTCCCTGAGGGCAAGGAACTCTACAAGCCTCTAATGGAAAGAGTAGCAGGAAGGATGCTTTTAAAGGTAAATTGTTTCCTTTTCCCACACCTTCCTCCCACCCTCTACCATTTATCCTCCAACAAATAGTTGTAACATCTGTGTTGTTAAATCTAGGACAAAATAAAATAGAAGGGATTTAACAGATTAGAGCAGCAGATATAAGACACTATTTCTCACACATTATTTCCAGTATAGAAGAGTTTCCTAAATTCCTTAACATGTTGCTCAAATGATTCTGATGGCTAATTTTTAGTTTGTACCTGTGATTTAATCTTAATTAGGCAAAGAGAATAGTCCTGGATGTAGACTTAGTGCAAGGGTTGAAAGACGATTGTAGTAAAATGTGGCAATAAATATCCCAGTCTGATCCTCCTCTCATTTGTCAGGGTGGAAGTCAGGAGCAACCCCACCCTAGGGAATGTAATCATACTGGAGTAACACTGGTGTAAACAGGAGTAGATTCCTGTTGTACGAGATAAAACAATTTCAGATTTGGCGCTAAAGTCTGATAAACATGCTACAGTGCAGCTGTATATTAAACAACCAATTTAGAACAAAAACAAGCCATTAATGCCTACCTTTTTCTTCAGATTAATAGGAGGCTGAAACACAGTATTTTTGAAATAAATGACAAGAAGTGTTAGCTTTTGAAATGTTTTCTTTGGCTGCCTATAACAACTGTAGGAAATGAAAAAATAATTGTCTTAGATTCATAGAAAAGAATATGTTTTTATGTCAAGGAGACATTGGACCCTGATTTATATATTTAAAGGGAATTTGTGACTTCTGTGCTGAGATCCATAAGTGTTTGGATATAGAATTCCTCTGCAGAATGCCTAAAGCCCAAGCTGAGAAAGAGGGGGAAGGAAGCTACAGGAGTGTTTAAACAGGATATCCATGTGCTGAGCTGTATCTCTCTTTCACAGGAGGACTAAAAGAAGCCAAGGAGCAGAGGAAAAAAGATTTAGTCTGTGCTTTTGGGCCAAAATCCCACAGTAACCAAAACACTCTGTAAAAAGACCTTGATTGTCTTCCTAAGAAGTGCATAACAAAAGCATAGACCAAGCTTTTGTGTTGTGAAGTTCTGTTTTATCTGAAAACAAAGGAAAGTGAGATTCATAAAAAATAAAGAAATTCAAATTTTCCCTGGCAGATATGAAAAAAGTGAAAGAATCACATATACAAAAAATAACCTTTCTGACACATATCTTTGTGAGACAGGTTCTTTTTAAAGTCATTCTGTCATGCTAAGACTCCCAAGGACATTTGAACTAAAAAAAACTCTACATGGTCTTCTATGAAATTGTTGCCTCTGAGTTGCAGCCATGGTGACATACAGAGAAGGTACAACATTCCTCCATGTGAAAGCATCTCAATTAACCTCAAATGCAGTAGCCAGATCAAGAAAAGCACAAACCCTCCTTCTCTGCTGCTCTGCCATGAGCACATTAATCAGAACAGACATACCCTCCAAATAAAGCAATTTAATCATATTGGTGAAATTAAACTCATCCAAAGTTCATCTCTTACTGGTATCTTAGCTCTGATCTCAGAAGCTGAATTTATGCAGAAAATGCCTTAAGACAGATCCAACATCTCCCAGCAGCAGATAAAATACTGGTTAGAGTAGTGGTCTGATATGAAGATATTATCTCCCTTCCAATTAAGACAGGTCTTGGATATCAGGTCTCCAGTACCAGGTCTCCCAGTTCCTGAAGAAGGCTGTGACTACTGGGCTGCTATGCCAAAGACAGCACAAGTCTCAGATTCTAGATTTTAGGAATTTAAGATTAACTTTCTGGAGAACGTTAGTTCCTTCCGAAGGTGATAATTCCATTTACTTAAGATGCTTTTTCTTAATTCAACACAAAAGAAGGCTTGGTTGTCTGGTTCCTAACCTCACAGAAACAACTCAGTAATGAATACTAAGTAGGGCTCAATAGCCTTGGCCAGCCTTGCCTGGATCCATCACCAGAAACACTTTCAAACAATTGTTTAAGCTTGGTCTGGTCAGCCCATGTTTGGATTTTCCTGTACTGTTGCTCCACCTCTGCAGCTTTGTCACTGGTTCCTTCATGGGCATCCAGCCCATAGAGCAGGCAGCTTTCTCCTGGGTGAATTCCTGGTGTGTGCCTTTAACTCACCTCCAGCACTACCTTTGTCTCTGTATCATGGATGCATCCTTGGCCTTGTCACCATTCCTTTTTCTGGCTCCATCTCCTTTAGCTCCTGACTGGGCTCGCTGGCTGGAGCCCAGACCTGCTTCACTCCCTGCTGTGTCTGCCACTTCATCAGTACACAGATGGACAAGCAGATATTTTACAAAGCTGCAGGTATTGCTGCATCCTGTGTTGAGTGTGGCAGGAATGTTTGAGCCCTGATCCGAGCAAGGCTGGCCAAAGGGGCCCTTAGGTGGTTTAGGCATTTAAATTTCCAGATGGCCTTAGGTAAGTGCCCAGATACTCACCTCCACCTAAAAGGAGGTGACATAGTGTCTGAGAGCAGCAGGATATTAGGCTTTTATAGAAAACAGCTCCCAAAACCAGAGGAGCAGGAGCTATCCAGTCTCAACAATCTTTAGAACACAATCTGACACACACATTTTGTCTCTGTTGCATTTAGAGTATCTTCATTTTATTTTACACTGTGATTTTGGTGTTTGTCTACCTCCTGGACCTTAGCAAGACTTCCATTCATTTTTCTGATTGGCTCTTGTCAATTAGATCATTAACTCTTTTATGGAGGAATTTGTATTGTAGATGTGTCCAGTAATTATCAGAATAACAACTCACCTACTTCTGGAAGTCACTAAGGACTACTCTAAGAGGATTGTGCCAGCAACAGCCGTGATGTCTGTTTGTATAAGTGTTGGTTTCAGTCTGACTAATGATTTTTGCTGAGAACTGGAATTCCTTTTCAGTTTTCTGTGCCTCATACTTCTATATCAGCAAGAGGGAAATCATATTTATAAATGCCACAGGATAACACAAAATAATAAAACTTACTGAGCATCATGTATCACATAAGATATTCTTTGAGAAAGAATATATTTCTAGAAGTGTGAGCCCTCAACTTTTTTGAGGTTTTAGCACTTTGGTGGAGAAGGAGGGAATTGCATTAGCTGCATTTGCACAGATATTAATAGTCACATATGAATTCACACCTATTTATAACCGGAATTTTCAGTTTGAAGGGCAAGAGAACTCTAGTATGAGTGACAGAATCAGATCTTATATCTTTTTCTCCCAGCTGCTAAAGGAATTTGTGATGCAAAAGACACGGGGTGAAGCAGGTTGGTGTGTTTGGGATTCAGCATTTCATTTAAAGCCTGCTCCTAGAACTGCTGTAATGATATGGTGAGTGTTGATTTCTATTAAATACATTGCAAATATGTACAGCATGTTCTGTCCCTGGGAAGATGCCACTAGGAAGAGATATCGCAGCTGAATTGCCAGAGAATTTAAGTGTGCTGGAGAGGGGGAGGAGGAAGGAAGAAAGGCACAAAGAACAAAATGTCCTTATAGCCACCCACCAGGACGCACTTCGAGTGAGATATGAATCAGCATCAGCCAAGGAAGCCCTGATGCCTAAAGGGGATTATGTAAGAATCTGAGATAAGTGGTGCCCCTGGCACCTTTGGGCATTTCTCAGGCATTTAACTGTGTCACTAACCTGAGAAGAGATACCCTGCACTCTCTCCCCTAGCTTTTGGAGAGAGCCAAGCAGCTGTTAAGGGTGATAACTTTAATAAGGAACCCCGAGCAGACAGGCCTGTAAATTAGGCATCTCAGGTGAATGCTTTTTGGTTGTGCTAAATGCAAGCCTTAAGCCTGAACCTGCTTTAATGTTTTGTGTACAGGTCTTAAGTGGCCAACCTTGCAGGTCTAGCTCTCCTTGGGAAGGTACAATACCTTCCCCATTCCAGTATTCTCCAGTATTCTCATGCAAATAATAAATATCAAACAATAATGTCGAGGGATAATTATCATAGTGATAAGCCATTTAAAGAATAATCATAAAAGAACAAACTGTAAGATCTTCACTAAAAAGGTGTATCTCTGCTTTTACTGACATTAACAAAAGAGGGGTTTATGCAGACAAAAGGATCAGCAATTTTCATTGATGTCATCTACACAGCAAAGTCAATAGGGGTGTCAGGAGATCTCACTGGCATCTCTTAAGTCAGATATTCAACCAGGTCTCCTTGGCTTATGAGTTAGACCCTTTGTAGATCCTTTCTTCCTGTACTGGGGATGCCACAGTGGTTGAACTATCCAGATTAAGAGCATGTAAAAGTGATCACAACAATGATAAATCACAATTTACAGCATACATTTCTGAGATTGTAATCTTAATCCTGATGTTCAGCTGCTAATTTTGATGTCATATTAGGCTATGTATGATTTGGGTATCAGTGCCATAGCAGCACAGTCAGAACAACTTTTAGCTCTACATTTGCAAAGTCACAGAATTTTTCTGATACTTAACATTCTCTTTGAGAGACTACAGACAACAGGCCCTAGGCTCCACAGCTGTCCATGCTGTGATTTTTCTAGGAATGACTTTCTTGTACTCTCCTGAAATTTTGTCCGATTCTGAGTAGAAGAAATGTGAATAGGCAAAGGAACAAAAATTAAAAGAAAGAAGTGTCAATATTACTGGAAGATCTGCACACAAAAGAAGTGTCACAGCCAGGTCACTTCAAGATGTGATTTGAGGTTATGAGGAGTCACCCACAAGTAAAACTTCAGTAATTGTGTAGAAAGAAAAGAGAGTTAGTTCATCACCTCATTGCTCAGTGGATACTTGGGACCAAGGTGATAAGTGTTGCACACTGAGGTCTGATGCCACTTACCACTTAAGGCAGCTAATTTCTGCAGCATTTTTGACTTCTCAGTGGGGTCTTTAAAGAGGTTAGCAAGATGATCCCTACAGAGGAGGTGAAAAATATCAAAATCAAAATCTCTTATGTACTTGGGAAAATTTGCTTATTTATCAAACATATGACTACATGTGGAAAAACACAGAGAAATTTCAGTGGAGACAGGGAAGAAGAAGACAATAAACAAGTGGAAGTACAGGTGGAGAAAGAAGACTAAGAAAGTGTCACTTCACGTGGGAAATTTGATTTCAGTTTACACAAGGTGCAATATAATGTTTTATACAATGATTGTTGAAAAGCAATATATTTTGAAACATTGTATCAGCTCAATGACCTGAAAATGTCTGGGTTTTACACACCTGAAATGATATATCCTAAAGGCAAGGATTTCTCATTTATAATTGACTACGCTCAGGCTCTTATTAATTTGCAGAAAGGCTCTATTCAAATGAAGAGTGAGATGAAATCTTTAAACACAATAGGGAAGACAGAATTTATATTGTTTGATCTTTGCTCTCAGACATATTTTATTAGTACTATCATTATTTACTTTGATTT
Organism: Cinnycerthia olivascens; assembly: GCA_035048155.1. Lineage (NCBI taxonomy): Eukaryota > Metazoa > Chordata > Aves > Passeriformes > Certhiidae > Cinnycerthia > Cinnycerthia olivascens. The sequence goes on from JAWWMU010000106.1 coordinate 145,171,373, forward strand.
CAACACTCCAAAACTTAAAATGTATTTTAAATGTTTTAATGTTTTCTTTAGTTCTGTCCAGACTCAAAAAGGGGAAATTTAGTTTTTAATAAGTCTTCACTCTGTCATTGTACTATTACCAGTTTGGTACCTGTGTTACTGTGGACTGAGCAAGTTATTTGGTAAAAGCAAGAAAGTTGTTTCCAGTTCGAATAATGTCTGATCTGGATTTAATGTTAACACAATTAAAAGTATCCAAAATGAGAAAAGTTCTGCTGAAGCCATTAGGCTGAAATTACTGAGATTTGTACAAGCCTAGAGGAGTACAGGTTCTCTGATGACTGCTCTAATTCCTTGCATATGGCAGGTTAGATTGCAGCCTTTTCCACATTCCTGAAATCAGAGTGCTGCCTATTTCCAGAGAGTATTTTTCCACTTTCCTTGTTATCTATGTGTTCCTGGATCCACACCAAAGTTTGCTTGAAAGGGGAAGTTCAAAGCTACTCAGAAGACCAGACAGCTCTTCTATTTCAGATGTTAAATATATCATTAAGTGTTCATCATGGTCTCAGAAATCCACAGATAATTTCCCCCTTACAGCATCCGTCCTCCATTTCTTGCAGTTTGCTGTAATCTGGTGTGTAAAGCTTCCAAAAGTTGTGGAACAGCCTATTTTGAGAGAACTTGTAAGCAGGAACACATGAATGAGTATCAGGTGCAGCTATGAATTTAATGAATGGTTTGCTGGAAATGACATTAAATAGCAACATCCGTCTGCAGATGAGCTCTGTAATGTCCTTATTTCCAGCCCAGGCAGATGGAGGATTTGCAATGTGCTCTCTGTTTTCTGTTTTCTCATTCCTGATTTCCGTTTAACACAGCATTACTTGCCTGTAAATTCGTCCACAATCACACTAAAAAAGATTTGGACCCCGACTGTCCAGCCTTTTATTTTTGCAGCTTTCTCTTCAAAATGAATGGAAAAAGAATGTAACAAGGCTCATCATGGGAATTAAACTGGTCTAGGATTTTGTGCTGTTCCAAAACAAATCACAATTGTTTTTTCCCTTCAAATATTTTAGCTTGAAGAAGGGGGGTGAGAGGAAAACTGTCAGGTTCTTTTTAAAATTGTCATTAATTTCTAAAATTAAAAGTAAATTTAGAAGTGTTATATTATGAAACCAAAAAATGGGAAATGCTACATGAGATATTATGACCAGTGATGTGGTAGCATATAGCAGAACACATCATACAACTCTTGCACACCACAATATTAAATTAGTTTTTGATATAGACATTAAAAAAAATCTAGATTTCTTTTATTATTAGCAATTTCTATCCAAATACCTTCTAGTTTCTATTCAAATACCAAAATATTTATATATGACTGTGTACTGGAGAAAGAAGAGGTGAAAACATTTTCCCAGAAAATTATTTCTATGGTACAGGAGTGGATCAGGTACTACTTTCTTCCTTAGTCCTTTCCAAAGATAAGAAAGAAAAGAGTTAATCCCTCATATATTGTGTGAACTGTTGTCTATTTTTCCTATGATTCAAATAAAAAGGCTAATGGAGGAAAAGAAAGAGTATATTGAATATTGATTTTTTTGTCTCAAGTATAAGGAAGCCCATTTTGGGAATGGGTATATATAAAAGAACGGCTTATCAATGATAACTTGCTTCTAAATGGTTTCTGAAAGTTTATGATCAGTATTTGGACCAAGTTTAATCTCATGCACATTCAACTGTAATCTTTCTTGCTCTAGATAGCAGATAATTTAGACCAAGTTTTTGAAGGACCATGTTACCGAGTTGGTGAGACAAGATTTCTCAGAGACAGACAAGAGCAGTGGAGAGGTGTGAAAATATTCATTGGTAAGACCATACTCGTTAAAATATCAAATGTGAAATATCTTTCTATAAAATTCAGTTCCAGGTAGAAAAATATTCTTATTCCCAATCTCACTCCTACCATGTTAACACAGCTTCACTTGACTTCAAAACTACACCCAGTAGACAAATAACATAAATATACAATGCTGTTGAAGTCAAGGGGTCTCTGATGACTCACATCAGTTGGAGCTGCAGTTCAGCTTGTTGTTTGCAGAGATTTCCAAACTTGGAAACTCTTTTTCACGTTTCCAGCAAAGTCAAAATAGGTCTTTGTGAAATAACTGCAGCCAACAGTAAATGATGTATGAAATGAAATATCTCATCCATCCCATACATGAAGAATATGCAGAGGAAGTTTTGCTGCTCTCACCACGCAGTTTCAAACGAGTTGCTGATGCAGAGCCATCATTTGCATGGAGTGATGGGAGGAAGGGGGTGATGCTGTCATTCTCATCTGCTGTCAGGTGTGGCTCTTCCAAAGAGCGTCAGATTTTATCCCTTTCCCATTTTATCTAATAAATACTGTCCTACATTCTGTCTAGTAATGTTCACAGAGTTTGATGGGCTTTGAGCCTGAAGTACTGGGGATTTAGATTTATTCAAGACTATAAAAATATTTTATATTAAATTAAATTTTTACCCGTAACAGATCTCATCTCTTAGCACATGTCTACAATACACAGAGTGTTAAAGAGCCCTAATATTTCCATCAATAAAGTGGCATATTTAGTGCATTGACATAAAATAGTATTGTCTCAGGTGACAAAGCCACTACTGATTTACCAGTTTGGTGACATGTCTGAGCTAATATTCCTTGCAAGCTCTTACTCAAGCAGCAGCTCTGCATTATGTAGCTTTCACATCCTTCAGAAACTCTGCATTTCACCTGAATTTCTTCCGTTTTAAAATTAGACAGCTGGTTTATGTAACTTACCTAGTTTTTTGACTAGTTAGGTTACAACCAAAAGTAAGAAAATTGAAAATCGTGCTATTTGACTCTGTAAGAGGAGAAAATTGAGTACTAATAAGTACTGAAACTTTAAATAGAGCCACAACAAGGCTGGAGAAGCTCTTGAGAAGGACCATTTGTTTAAAGATTTTGCTCATTTCTAGTGGTATGAAGTCTTCATGTCCTAACGTGATGGGCAATGACCTTAGCAGTACGCTTATGATTTTGAAAATCTGAATCTGCAGATATCTGACATTTTTGTTGGCACCTCTGTTATGACAACCATGTCTGGCCCACACAGGATAAACCTTTAAGCAGGATTTTGCAACTCTTCTCTGCCTATCTCTTTAAGTTTTTCTCACCAAAAATATTATGGAAGGGCATGGATTAGACTCTCTGTGCTGACTATATGGGGATTGGTTTCAAGTAGCACTCAAGTAATCAGCAAAGCAGCTTATACTCAGAGTTTAAGCATCACTACAATTCACGCTGTTTTGGTGCATAACATCTCTAAATTCTTAGTCTGTTTTATTATTCATTTGACTGTGAAGGTCTGCTTGGCAGGGATGTGGTAGGAAATTTAGCCATAAGGTTCAGGGTGCTTCGGAGTTCCAGTGTGCTCTTCCTGAAGCTTTGTCAGTAATAGTTTGCTTGTCTCTGAAAGCAGAGTGATTTGATCACTTTTGGCAGCCACAGTTTCCCCCAAGTACTTTGTTTTGTTCCAAGAATGCCAAGAAAATGTTCTTTCTTTCAGAAAATAGTCTTCTCCCTGCTGAACTCATATTAAGATATCCTCAAAGGGCTCTGCTGTCACCTTCTGTAGGTTAAAACAACAGGATGTCCCCTCTTCCTCCCCCTAACTTTGAGTAACAACACACTGGGTTGCCTTTTGAAGTTTTTGGGCTGTCATCTGTTACCTATGTGCAGTCAAATCCTTCCATCTAAGAACCTGAAAATTGCATTTGTGTTTTAGTAGAGGAGAATCACCATGCAGAGTTGTTAGAAATCCTCATTTTCTTCCACTCTGTAGGAGACAGGACTGTGGCAGCTGCTGCTGTGAGTTCTGGGCAGTGTAGGCACATCCAAGTTTAGGAGAAGCTGGTTTGCTAAGGCAGAAGCAACCATTTGGTCTGTCCATTGCCATATACCACAAAGTTTTCTGTTCTGTTTGGTCCAGTCTGCTGGGGTCACAAAGCAGCTAATTCCAGAGCACTTCATCTGCATTTTTACTGGGTGACAGGTGCAGTGGTGCAGCTGAGATTCATGACCCTGGGTAAGAAACAGATTTTCATAACTCCTACTATTTATATATCTCAAGAATAAGTATCTACCTACATCCAAAAGGGATGGAGGAGCTGACAAGCTGAGGATGACATGAGCTCCACAGAATAGAGGGTGAAGTTGAAGAGTTAAGATGAATGTGAGGGAAAAATAAAGTGACAGCATGAGGAAGAAAATCATATTCTCCATCCCTAGAGCAGGCCATTGCAAAAAGGAAGCTTATTTCCTATCCTTGCATTTGGGAGTTTTCAGGGGTTTTGACACAAAAAGTTATAATGTGTTGATTTACTGGCTGAACCTTAGTAACTGCCCATAATGATCAGGATGGGCTTTGATTTCAGCTTCCTTTACTCTCTGTAAAAGATATAAAAGTATTTTTGATTCCTTTATTTTGGAGTGAAGATCCATCTTATGATATTTGGAGAGAAGCTTCACTTAGGAATCTCTTATCTACTTTAGTACCTAAAACCAGACCATGAGATATAGTCACCACAAGCACAGAAGAGACAGCCCCTGTCCTCTTTTTGATGATTCTATCCTCACCCAGCAGCCAGCACCTACCTCGCTTTCCCAAAATTGTGTGCAGTGGATGACACGCACATGGACAATGCTCCCAGATCAATAATGTCCTTGGAGTTCTGGGTTGACATTTAAAACCACCTCAAATACCTAATAAGACCATAAAATAAGGACAAGATTACATTTCATACTAATGCTCATGATACTATCCATGTCATCCAGATTCAGAAGGAGAAAAAGCTTCTCTGAGGCCTGTGCCTTCTTACAGTTCATGAAAAATATGTGTTTGAGCTGGGGGATTGAAAAAAGACAGAGGGAAAGTTTGTTTCAAAATGCTCTTTTCTAAGAAGTTGCCCCTACAGTCAAAACACTTTATCAGTTTACCAATATTTAAATGCTACAGAGGAATTCAGAGCAATCCAAACTTAAAAAAAAAGGGAAAAGAAAGAATAAAACAGACTAAATATTAAAAAATCCCCACAAACAAGTAAGCAAACAAACAAAAAACAAGCATACTTTTAAAACCCTAAAATAATATCTATGCTACTTTTGTAAACTGAAGTGCCCAATCCCACCCTGAAACAACAGGTTTCTGTGGCTGCAGCTGAGGGGAGATCTGTGCAATTCAGATGTGCCTGCTTCTGCTAAGCAGCAGAGCAGCCTCATGTTTCTTTGCAACTTTACTGTGAACTTTAATCTTCATGTTCATTTATGTCTGGCTAAATACCTTCGAGGCTTTCACCCTATGCTCCTTATGATTAGGTTCCTATTAAATCTGGCATTTCACTGTTGTTTCAAAGAGATTGAATAGAGACTGTCTTATACATAGCTTGAACCTTTGATATTTGCATCCAAGTGTGCTCAAGGAACATCACTGCATAGTTACAGAAATATTCTATGTAACAAACATCCTTTAAGAAGGAAATAAAGTCTTAGATAAGAGTCTTTTATTATCTAAATAGGTATGTTACTTTTAATATTATATTTTTCATGTTAACTTAGATGGTTTGCAATTATATCTCATTTCAGCAGAAATTATTATTCAGAGGAGATGGTCATTTTTGACAGCAAAATAATATTTTATGTAGTCCTTTATAAATTTCTTTTATCTCTACTCTGTCCCAAAAAGAAATAAACAAAATCATACAGGTCCAGCTGCATGAATTTCAGTTCATCAGAAATGCTGGAAGAAAAGTAATATCTTATCAATTGGAAATGGCATTAAAAATTCAGAGAAAAATACAATGCATTATCCAGGCAGCCACACTGAGAGTGTAAATGAAAGATTAATATTCATATATTTCTCATTGTGGTACATCAACACCTTTGACCAAAGGGAGGGAAAATATCCTTTTGTTAGAATTAAATAGCAATTTCTCAGTCAGACAGCTGCACTAGATTCTTAAAGGGGTTAGCAATGAAAGAGAGATCAAGACCTACATTTTCCTAAAGTCTATTATGTATTCGCTTTCATAGTGAAAAATAAGTCTAAGGAAGCAATTACATGTCTAAATTATTTCATGCACATTATCACAGGCTTTATGTTTTAAAACAGTGGTTGCATGGAATTATTGGCATGGTTTTACTAGGAGAAATACTGTTGCATATGAGATTTTGCACTAGATAATCACAGAATTCATTTTATAACAAGGTTTTCTTTTACTTTAATAGGTCTGGTAATGGATGTAGAGTGGAGCAGCACATCTTTTAAATGTCTCAGGGTCAGATTAATTCAGGGCACTTCAGATGTTTTCTTGTTTCAGTTTTAAAAGGTAAAAGACTGCTTTGCTCTTCTCCTAATCCTATCTTACAGCAGAAAATAAACCCACCACATAAATTAGTGCATGGGCCAGGAAATCTCAAACTGACGAACCAAAACCACTACAAGTATTGATATTGTAAAAGCAGATTGTGAACAGGCTGTATTACCTTGAGCACCAGGACATGCTCCTGTGCATGCAGGACTGTAACTGTGTCCTCCTCTCTTTGCCAGTGGTGAGGTACCAAACCCCTCCTGTGCACCCCGGGGCTGCAGCACAGATGAACACTGTTCCAAACATGAGGTGCCCTGGGAGACACCCTTTTGGATCAGAGCTGATGGATTCTTTCCAGCTGAGGTGGTCTAAAGATAGTGTGGGTGTAACAGAGTCCTGGTAACCCTGAGGGACTGGGCACAAGCCTGTTGTGGAGCATACCTGGAGCCCTGTCTCTGATACTACACTGCAAAAGGGTCACTTTGTGCTTGCAATTCCCATTCCCTCTCTCTTCATCACCCAGGAAATGCAGCACTGGGTTCTGCAGTGAAGGTGAAATGGAAAAATGGGCCAAAACTGGACAAAGTCACTTTGTGACCAAATATTGATTTTGGGTACAGAACTAAATAAAAGAAATCCCTCTGAAAACCCTAACCTTTCTCTCTGTACCTGCAGATTTGAGAATTTTCCTCTAAATGATGATTCATTTCTCTGTAATGATATTCCCTTTGTAGAGTGTCAATATGTAATTAGAGGTGTGTGCTGTAGATAACTGTGTTGGTCTCATAACAAAATATGAAGTTTCAGAGCCACTCCCATAAATCAGTAAAGCTCCATTAAAAGTAATACAGCCATAGTGATCCGTTTTTCTTGTGCATCTTAATTTCATTATTTCCTTTTCATAAAAATTACTATTTTCTGGATTCTGATAACTTACTTTTCTAAATTTATCCACCACAATTCTAGATTTTGTAGAAATAAATAATTGTAGAGAATAGATACAGGTAGCAATAGAAAGTTTAAATATGAAATTTTGTGCCATACGGAAAAAAAGCAACTGATATGAGGTTCTGGTCTAATTAAAGTATATTAATTATGGGAACAGATTTATTCAAATTATGTGTAAGTGCAATATATAACAGATTTTTCAATACTTATACAAGCATGAAAGAAAGATAATTGAAATCCCTCACTTTATGTTTCAGTTAGTTAGTCAATTCCCATTTTCTAATGCCATATATGAAACACTATGTTCCAAATAAAGATCTAAGTGAAATATCTGAGTTACTGATTTTAATCCAGAAGGATGATTTCAACACTGTGAATCCAACAGGAAAAATGAATTTTGGTATTATTGTTTTCTGATCTGGGAGATTTCCAGAGCAACTGAATTGAAAGGAAGCTTTAAAAGAAAGCTTTAGTCATTTTCACTGCCTTGGGCACTGTCTCTGTTTAAGGGTATTCTGCTATGTGTGTGTGGATGATGTGATCAGGAAGCTGGATAGTGATAGTATCAAGACAGATAATTTTAGAGCCATAACCCATTGCCACAAAGTTTGTCTGAAGTAATCCTTCCCTGGATGTCAACGGACTTACAGGAAATCAGGTCTCAGTTGCTTAAACAGAGGCAGCTGGTGTCATTTGGAATGTGCCTGGGTATCTGAGGCATCCCATAGTACTGCTCAATACCACGACTTTCAGGTGTGACAGCTGAATCTGGACTTGTGGGATCCCCTCAGGCAGAGCAAACAGCACTAAGTGCCTCTGTGGGCAAATGAACTGAGCCTCCAGGGCTGAATTCATTTTCCCTAAGTAAACTTACACAATGTATGTTTCTACATCCAAGTTAGTTTCCTTATTGAACATTTGCAGGCAAAAATGGATATGGTGGATTTGATTTATTTCAGGTATTTACATTGGGATGAGATGTCCCCAGTTCCTTCCTTTGCTCCTAAAATATTTCAGAAAACTCAGTTATAGCATATTCACTGCAGATACCTTGGCTTTATGCAGTGCTCTAAATAAAAACATTAAAGCACATTTCACTATCTAGTAGATCATGTTACTGCCCATTTCACAATCTGTTTACCCTGCAGATCTACCTGCTTCAATGCTTCATAAGTCTTACAAATCTAATTAAACAAAAAAGAAACTTTGCAGCAAATTCAGGCCTTTGACACCATCCTTTTGACTACTACCTAGCCTGCCTATGCCTCTCTCCTCTGATAATTAGTATCAGTCCACCAGAGGAAGAAGGTTCTTGTGATTTTATTATTTCACACCTTCCTGCCTCTGGCAGAGAAGAAGAAAGTCATACTGGTACCACAAGACATTAATTCAAGGCAGCAAGATGGTAATTGGAAGCTTTCCACTACCTTTAATACACTTTGGACTGGAATCATAGAGAAAAAGTCTCAGCAAACACCTTTCACTGAGAAAGTGGCTTGCTGAAATAAGTCATACAAGACTGATCAATGGTTTCACACTGCTCACAACAGCTTGTGTGCCTTCATGTTTCTCAGTGTGATGCAATCTCTTCACACTTTCCCATGGCTATGGGGGATTTGGCTGTGTTTTGATTTTTTTATTCTATTTGAATTGTGAATCTTGATTTCTCTGAAGTAAAGGTCTGCTGTGGGTTGGCCTTGGCCAGCAGCCACACACCCACACAGCCACTTGATCACTCCCCTGTCTCTCCTGCCCACCTCCCCACAGAATGGGGGAGAGATTAAGAGCAGAAGTGAGAAAACTTGTGGGTCGAGTTAATGACAATTTAATAAGTGAAGGATAGATTTACAAAAAAAAAAAAAAAAAGTAAAGGCAAAAAAAGTGATTCAAGAACAATCACTCACCACCTCCCACCAACAGGTCCATGCAGAGCCACTCTCTGAGTGAAAGCCACCTTGGAAGTCGAGTGCCCACCTGTCATCTTCTTCCTCCTCTGCCCATGTTTTTATTGCTGAGCATGATGTTATGTGGTATGGAAAAGACCTTTGGACAGTTTGGGTCAGTTGTATGAGTCTTTTGCCCATTCCCAGCCTGTTCCCTGCATAGGCAGAATAGGGGAAAATGAAAGCAATCTCTGTTCAGTAATACCCAAAACACTGTTGTGTCATTGTAGTGAACCTGTCAGACCTTGTGGGTAAATTCTGCCCTAAACCAGCTGTTTTCAAACCAAAGAAGAAAGCACCATTAAGCCATGGATCCTGAAGAGGCAGCATAGCATATTTTTTCATTCTGGTATCTCTCCTGCATCATGAGCCATCATCGTGCAGCAACAAAGGTGTTTTTTTGAAAATAATAAATCAGAAATGTTTATTGAAAAATTTTGTTCAGAAACCTTGTCCAGGCACAGACAGACACACAGACACTCACCCTTCCACCAACACTGCTCGAGTTCCAGAATCTTCCAGGAAGAAGAGTGCCCAGGCCCTGAACTCCTCCTGGAAGAGATATTGGAAGAACTGAAGTTATAAAACTTTAGCTCCCAGGTGACAGACCAGGACTGCACATGGCAACCACACATTGCTGGAGCCACGGGTTATGATATCTTTTTATCTCTTCTTCTATCTCTCTCTGTTTTTCCCTTTTCTCTTTCCAATTTTCCTCTCTTAGGGTGATCTTGCACTCCAGAACATCTATACACCCCTTTTCAAATCTGTTACTTTTTTCTCAATTCATTTTTGTATGATATTTAGTGTTGCTTTGCTGCAATCCAAAACAAAGGGTCAGTTAGGAATGAACCTGGTTCTTCTGCCTCAGAGGCACATTGCAACAGTCATCAGCAGTGTTTTAGCCACAAATCCAAATTGCAGCTCCACATGGGTCTGAAGCCTTTGTCTTCTTGGGGGAAAGACAAAATCAAGAGTACAGGAGAACAGCAGGATTTATCTATTCTACCAGCTATTGAGGGCTGGGCTCAGAAATGGGCTGAAGGGATGAGAGCTGAGGAGCAGTTCCAGAATGAGAGCGAACATCTCATCTGTCTGTGGCTCCCAAAGAAACACCACTGCTGTTATTAAGAACTAATTGTTGATTTGCTGCATGAATGGTCTAAAATGGAAAAGCAGTTGGATATTATTCTTTGTCACTTCAGATCATATTCCCAAGGGCAGAAGGAAGGTTGTGTTGTACTATTTTCAGATTTTCCAGTTTTGCGGCCCTACCAAAGCAACAGCATGAGTTTCACTTTAAAGAGAACACAAAAATAAATATATATAACATATTTAAATTCACAGACTTTTCATTGTGCAGTCTAAGCCTTTCACCAGGCAACAAGAATTTTTCTGCTTGCGTTGTATTTGTTAGATCCTGCCTGTCTTTGATTGCACATCCTTTCCCTCCTGCTGTAAATAGACCGAGATCATCACTACATTTTACTGAACATTTGCCAAGAGAAAGTGCTGGGTTTTTATGGGAAGTGTTGGAAACATCCCAAAATACAGGGTTTAGAGTAGAACACTCAGCTTTTGCATTGGTTTAGCATTTTTCTCCCCCTGAAAACTGTCATATTGGCACACAAAATATCTGTTTGTGTGGAACAAATATCCAATTAGTAACAAGCTGGTGCTTAGTCCATCAATAGTTGAAATGTTTTGTTTGGAAGCTCTGGCCTGGGTTTTGGTTGGGGGTTTTGTTTCTTTTTTTCAGTAGAAGAAGCTATTGTTATCACACCATGTAAACAAGAGTAGTGCCAATTGTCCTAAATATCATGTGCTTGCAGCCTGATTGGCACTTATTTAATTATTGTCCCATTTCATTTAAGCTACATTCTGGGGGAACATTTTGTACTTAAGACCAAAGAGAACACTTAGGAACATTTTTTATCATTTATAAAAAGAATCTCAGAAAAGGATCAAGGCACCTAAATTAATCTTTTGTTTAATAGAAAGTTAATTATATTAATAAGAAAGATTGTGTATGAAAACATTGGATACAGCCAGGAGTTTTGTACATATCAACCAGTCTTTCAAGATACAGAGGTTTCATACTGATACTCCAGCTTTTTCTTTTGGGCTGAGAAATTAACCAAAACTATACATTGCTTTTTACTAGATTTTGCCATTGCTTGCCTGATGACAGCAAGTCAGAGAATGTAACTGGAATATGGTGTGAATGAGTTTTTGGCCAGTGTCTCACACTAGGCACACTGGGCCAAAATGGTCTATTCAAATATTTTGGGGCATTTCAAGTCCTCATTGCTGCGCATATTATAACATGCCCTCCTCTTTAGGGATATTTGTGAGCTGAGTGGAGGTGAAAACCACCAATTGTGTTTGTGAACAAGTAAATAGCTAAAACTTTCAGAATGCTTTTCCTTCTCTCCCCCTTTTCTTTCCCACTGACAACATATAGAAACAACACCCAGAATTCTCAGTCACTTTTCTACCTCGAATTGTCTTTCTTCAGGTCACTTAGGGACAGGAGCATCTCTTGTTATGCTATGGAGAATTCTCCACAATAAATTAGTTCTCTCATGGCTTCAATTTCCACAAACAGCAGCAACCCGGGAATCTGCATTTGCGAAGTTCCTCCTATCTTTCACAGCTTTCTCACAGCTGTGATTCTGGGCCATGTCAGCTTATGGGGTATTATTTTAAGGATGAACTTTTCAAAGGCAAAGGTTCTTTTCATCTATCTCTAAGATCATCTTCGTCTCTGGGAACAGAGGTTCTCTTTTTCTTCTTCTCTCAGGGCAAAGGGGTCTTCATCACTCACTTCTTTCTGGTTAAACTTCTCATAGGATCACAGCTACTTCAACATCTACTTGTTCAACATGGATGCCTTTGCTCAGGTGTATTATTTGAAGGTTCATCTCCCCGTAACTTTTTCCATGATTTAAAGGGATATTCAATATATCATAGTCTATTACCATGGCTTACAAGAGAATTTCAGCCTGAAAATAAGGCATCTCATTTGCCTCTTATCTGAGATTTGACTCCTTTACTGACCTCAGTGTCTTCATGTTGTTTCTCTACATGTCTTCACTCTTATTTCTCTCACTCAAGAGAGGATTTAAGATCATGCAGGTCTCATCTGTGGACTGAAAGAGTTAATATCTCCCCCGGGACCTGAAGAGGGAAGGGAGGTGGCTGGGCTGAAGCAGTCATGGTGATGGATTTCAGGCTGTGCTGGTGGCTGATGTCCTTCCCTCCTGGGGCCCAGCCCAGCCCCTGCCTGGCTACACTGCCATGGTGGAGCGGGCCTGGCCTGGCCTGTACCTGCTCCCAGGGCCTGGCTGATCCCGGCTCAACCCGGCCAGTGGTGGGGCAGGGCTCATGTGAACACGGGCTCATGTGAACAAGGGCTTATGGTAGCAAGGGCTCATGTGAGCAAGGGCTCATGTGAGCAATGGCTCATGGCAGCAAGGGCTCATGTGAGCAATGGCTCGTGGCAGCAAGGGCTCATGCGAGCAAAGGCTCATGTGAACAAGGGCTCCTGGCAGCCAGGGCTCCTGGCAGCAAAGGCTCATGTGAACAAGGGTTCATGTGAGGAAGGGCTCATGTGAGCAAGGGCTCACGGCAGCCAGGGCTCATGGCAGCAGCTGCGGCCCTGCCCAGCCTTGGCCCGGCCCCGCAGCAGCACCCGCCCATCCTGTCCCAGCCTCCAGCCCAGCCGTGTGGAGGGGTCAGACCAGCACGTTACCTGTACTCAGACCAGAAAACAAAGAGAGCTATTCCCAGGGTTCTTGTCTTAAAATGTGTGTTCACAAAGGCGTATCCATCCCTTTCATTGGTTTAATCGTGTGTCAATATTTAAAATTGGCTACTGATAGGTTCTCTGTTAGGTCCACAGGAAGCTAACAAGGACCCAAACAGGGAACCGCTCTATACCAAAAAATGAATCAATGCCAAATGAGGACAGCCACCATGGCTCTGCAGCACTGTGGAGTGTTGGGAGGAGGTGTTAACTTGTTCCCTTAAAATGTTACAGGTACACAAACAGGAGAAAGTGACAACCAATAAGTTCTTCCTCTCAGGGTATTGTCATTGCGAATGCCAGCTTAACATGACAAGGTTTCACTACGTTTTGCTGAAACAAATTCCCAACAGGCTTCGCTGAGTCCTTGGAAATTGACCCTTTTTCAAACACTTCTCTATGCTTGGGAAAATATTTCTATTTTGTCCTTTTTTTCTCTGAGCTGCCCATGAGTTTGTTACAAGACACCTAGGCTGAGGCCCAGTTACAGAGCAGAATTCCAACACACACATCTGACATATGAAAAGTGCTCTCTATCCCTCTCTAATGAAGAAACAGCAGATGAGAAATAAAACTATAAATGAAAGAAGAAAAAACTATGCAACTTATTAATAAGAAAATAAAGGATTTATAGATGACAATTTAGTCCATAGAAAATATTGAAGATTCACTAGCTTGGCCCAGAAGGAACAGCAAATTGTAATCCCTAATGTGAAAGAATTATTACTACATTTATCTAAGGTATTGATGTAATACAACTGAGAAAATTAGAAGCAAAAGAAAATATAAATAACTATTTTTATCTTAAGAAATAAGAAAACATGGTGAGACCATTTATTTCACTGTATTCCTTCTATCCTTCAGTTTTTGTATATATTTGTCTGCTTCTCTTCTATATTTCTTATCTTCCGAATTAAGAACAGAAATGAAGGAATGTTTACTCCTGTAAGGTTTTCTTTTGTGCTTCCCAAGGTGAGTTCAATCAAGTGTTTTTCCATGCCAGTGTCCCTGGTTTTCCCTACTGACCTATTTTATGTGTGGGAAATGCGTCAGTAAATACAGCACAGTGGTCAATTTAATACTATTTATCAAAATGTGCTAAAAAGATTTGACAAGATTTGAAAAAGACAGGTGATTCCTGTGCCTTTGTACATGTTAATGAAGTACTGCAGAGCTCAAGAGAGATATAATTATGCTTTTCTGTGAAAGGTTTATGAAATTTCTTTAGTGAAGTCTTTTACCTGTTCTCAAGGCACTAAAAAATAGCAATCTGATTAATTGTTTGGATTTAAAAAAAAAAAGGTATAAAGGCTTTTTAGAAGAAATGATAACTACAAGTTACAAAGAAGATCAGCAGCTCTACAGAGAGTTTATCAGGAGCCTGGAAAAACAGAGATTTTAATGATATGGGTAAGTGTTTTTAGAGGGCAGAGGATATGCCACATGAGAGTGTTAAACTGACCATACAGTTTAAACAATCTGAACGCGTGGATAGCAAAGGTTTTGTCTTTGTTCTGCCTTCAGTACAACTACTGTGTGTCTCCACATCATGCTGTGCTGCCTCTCCCCACAGGACTCTGCTTCTGAGTGGTGTTTGAAATAAAGCTGATGGCACACTATGCTGATCTTGAGAGGATCAACACCTCTGAATTCAGGGGTGACATTACCTTTTCTTGACTGACAGAGATAAAATGCATGTAAGAAAGGATTCCTGAGATGTTTTTATGTCAGTGAGGGTCAAAAAGAACTGAGTCCAGCTTTTTCCCGGAAGAACTGTCTCCTCCTATAATGTGACATTTAGTCTTTAAGTGAACTTTTGCAAAGGTGTCAGATTGCAGAAGACTGAATAAATGTTTTTCCCCGAAGGCAGAAAATACACCCAAATACTTCCCTAATGCAATGTAATTAATTAGTGTATTGCTCTTTATCAGAAGAATCTCTCTGACTGTTTTGCATAATTATGGTTGGGTTCAAATTTATAAAAACCTATCTAGAACAGCCACAAACAAGATTTGCTTTCCTAAGCCAACTGTGTCTTGTTATGACAGTGAGAGATAATGCCTTGCTGGAATTCATGATCTCAAGGGATATAGACCAGGCAAAAAGTGTAAACATAACCTGAACCTTAAGAAAGTGAATTTGTAATTTTTTTAAAGAATTAGTGGATTTCCATATTCCTCTGGGAAACAGGAACAGAGGAGAAGAAGAAAGCTGGCAACTATTTAATGTTATTTTCCTTAAAGCACAAGAAGAGCTCTCAATTCCCATGTTCAAGAAATTGGTTAGGGAAGGCAGGAGCCCAGCATGACTGAGTGAGGACCACCTGGTCAGGCTGAAACACAGGAGGGAAATGCTTTGACAGCAAAAGTAGAGACTTTCATTCTGGGAAGAACATAGGAATAACTGCCTGGTACTATAAGGGTGCGATCAGGATTGATAAGACACAACTGAATCTAATTTTGGTAAGGAACATGAGAAATAATAAGAAGGGTTTCTACAGGGAGATTAGCCAGAAAAAGCAAGATAAAAGATACTTCACTGTAGTGTATTCTCACAATAAGTGAGTACTGGTGGCAGGTGACATGGAGAAGGTAATTTTTCACTGAGAATTGCTCTTCCCACAGCTTTCAAGTAGATGGAATGCAAGACACATGGGGAATGAAGTCCCACCCAAGCCAGAACAAAAGACAACAGTTTTGAACTGAAAGATGTTGGATTTAGACTAAATATAAGGAAGGAATTCTTTGCTATAAAACTGGTAAAGCATAGGCTCAGGTTGTACAGGGAAGCTGCGGATGCCCATCCCTGGAAGAGCTCCAGGCCAGGTTGGATGGAGCTCTGAGCAACCTGATCCAGTGGAAGATGTCTCTGGCCATGATAGGGGTGTTGGAATGAGATAATCATGAAAGGTTCTTTACAACCTAAATCCTTCTATGACCATAAAACTACTCTTGCCTGCCTTTGAGCTTTCTGTCACAGATTTAGCATTGTATATGAAACCTCCCTTCAGGCACAATGTCTAAACAAACACTGAACTCTGTATCAGGAGGGCTATTCCTGACGGGGGTTGACAAGTGACTCAGGTGACTCTTCATCTGTCTGGGAGATGCTGCATGTGGCCAACTTTGAATCCCTGGGCTTACAAAGAAGAGCAGAATGTCACAACACTGAGTCAAGTCATCTTAGGGGCATCTCTTCAGTAGAAACAAATCCTCTGCTGACACAACTGTTCCCACCCTCTGACTGCTCTTACTGGGAACACTGGTATATAAAAAGCAGTACCTCGGCATTTAGGAGTCCTAGATTAAATTTCTTATACTTCTGCAGACTTCCTTTTAAACTTTGAATAAACCTTTTAGCAGAAGGTGTTTTTAGTTATGGGACATGCAAATTTGTGCCTAATGTTTTAAATGGCACATGGGCCTCTTGGAAAATATCACAGAATACCGAATATATAGTTTTCATTTTTAGTCTTTGTTCCTCTGTTCCTCATCATTAGACAGGAGGTAAGACCACTCTCCTGTTTTGTGGGATAAAAATATATCAGGATTTGGATTTTATTTTTTAATCTTTCCATGTAAGAAATAGGAGATTAGATACTTTTGGTGCAGATGTTAGATGGAAAGAGGTATTCATCATTTCTTGTATAATCTGAAAACTCATGGATTACAGTAGTATTTATTTTATCATAATAGGGCAGCTTGGAAATACCCAAGTGCATTTTTCAAATAATGCAATGCCAAAAGGAGAATCCTCCATTATACTAGAAGCACAATGGAGAGAAATCTCAAGAGCACATGTATTCGTATAGGGGTAAAGGTGTATTAAATGGCACGCTATAAAATCATTGGTATATAACAAACAATAAATGTTAAAATAACATCAGGAAATGGTAATGGCATGCAACAGCACATCTAAGAAGAAAGCAACCATGTCAGATATAATAATCCATTTCTACAATAAAGTTATTTGCCTGATCATTTGTTTCTGTCTGCAGCTCTTCCCCTTGACTTGCAGCATGCTGAAGTGATGGATCAATGTTTTCCTCTACTAAAGACTATAAATTCTTGTCACAGTGAAATTTTTATTCAAGAAGAGACCATCACCAATGTTTTTGGCCTAATGCCTTCTAATGCTGTTTGTGCTACTCTGTGTGCCATTACAATCATTATCTTTTCAGGAGCAGAACTGAGCAATATGTGGAAAGTTTAGTGAAAAAGGCTATTTTGCAGGATAATAATACACCAGAGTATCTGAACCTGAAAGTAAGGCCCTCTAATGCAGATTCATCTGTCTCAGTCTGTCATAATCATACCTATCTTCATCCTTTTCATTTGCACTAAGTGCCCAGCAGAAAGCATTTGTATACACTGCAATTGCTGGTTTTGCTCAGTGATCAGACAATTTTGCTGCTTAAGTGGCAGCTCAATACATATTTCTTGACTATCTTTTGTGATTTTGCCTATGTGTTGTATCACAGAGTGGGAGAAAAGTGAACCACTTCTACAGGCTGATGGGTCATCCTCTAAGGATGGGTGGGAATTTACAACAGTCTCTCTTCCCATCTCCATATCTTTCCTGCCCCCTACACCCTCAAAGGCATTATGTTGGTAATTGCTGGAGAATACAAGAATAAGCAGGCAGGAAATTCATGGTGCATCTTAATTATTAGTTTCTGCCTGTCTCAGAGAACTGAATGAATTGACCAAATTTGCTGATCTGCCTGAAAGCTAACTCAGAAAATGAGCCATGAAAAAAAAAAGTACTTTTCTTTTGGATCAGTTAGTGAATTACTGATCTTACAGGACTATTATCACAGGAGTTACATAAAAGATGGGGCTAGCACGCTTGTGAAGGAAAATAGGGAGAAAGAACAACTCTTTTGGAATTAGTTCCTATTATCAACTGATTTAGTTGCTGTAAACTCACAAAATTAGAGGAGACTTTACTTAATAAGCACAATTCTGTTTTCCTTCTATAGCAAGTATTGAAAGGACTATGATTTTTTTATTAAACATACATTTCTTATATACAAGAATTTTAATTAAATTTTTCTTTATACCTTGTTTTTATTCCAGTTATTATAATGCTTCATAAGCTATTCCACAAAATTGTATTCTTCAGTGGAGGCCACTGAAGATAAAAAGAAAAGCTCCCAAAAGGGAAGACATCCTATGTGATGGACAGACTGGCCATATTAGCATGCATGGTTTGACCTGGACAGACACGGCTGCACTGTGATTTGAAAAATTGCTTTGCCTTTCTTAAAGCTTAGCTTTGACAGCTGTAAAGCAGAAGTAATTATATAGGCCTCCTTTAAAAGAGCATTCAGATTTGTGAGGACGGTGTGCACTTGGAAAAATGTGCACTACCAACAGTTACTAAGCCTTCCTGGGTTAATGGAAGTAAGTAGACCCAGGGATAAAGTGAAGATTAATCTCTTTTTTTTCCCTATATAACATTTCATTGTGCTTATCTTTGATCAAAACTGGGAGAAAAGCATCATTTAGGTAACTAAAGTGCTTAATCCCAACTTTAGAGACATAAGAGGTTCTACTGCCGTCACTGGCTTTGCCTGTATAGTAAAGCTTGTCACATATGTCAGCAAGAACTGATGACAAGTTGATAATAAAAACCTGTCTTTGAAATGTACAGGAAAATAATTTTGGATGATTGCAAAGTGGTCAACAACAGCTTGCCCTGTACTATGTTCCTCATAGGAAATGTCAGCCTTAAAATTCTTTACTGAAATTTCCCTGCTCCTATCGCTGTCCACCACAGGACAAGTTGCAGATGCAACAGAACACACAGGAGAGTTGAAATCCAAACAATAAAGCTGACAGAATATAAAGCAAATTGAAACAGTAATAAAGCTGCTGGGATTTGCTGTAAATGGCACCGAGTTTGTACCAAACCTTATGAAAGTCTGCTTGCATCAGATGTGTTAGGTACCCACTAAATGCACAAGATCCCTCTTGGACAGCTATGTCAATTCCTGTCAGAACAACAGAACAATAAAGCAGCAGATTCTGCAAAAGTTTAATATTATGAAATAAAATTCCAGCAGATTTGATGTGCTGAGTGTTGTATTGTATATTTTTTAAAGATAAATGCAGACTTTCTGATGAATCCTGACATGTTTATTTCTTTGTTCCCCAGTACAACTAAAATAACCAATAAACACAAAAAATTCTCCTGCAGAGATTGTGATATTATTTTTCTTCCAGGTTTTGGAAGTCTGGCTTTTTGATGTACAATTCATTACTTGTTTTATGGGTGATAGTAAAAATAAGTAGCCAGCTAACTAGATATGTGTCCCCTCACCCCAAACACCAACAGCTATAACCACTGGTTTATTTGAAAAAAAAAAAAAAAAAAAGTATTTATAGAACACTTTTGGACAAACTTTACAATGGTTGCTGAAAGAGTCCTGAAGAAAATTCTTCTTTGCTAGAAAATTATTTTGTTCCTCCTGCGTTGCAATGACTGGTATTTCAGGTGAATACTTATTTAGCTTTGTCAGCAAAACTTTTTATCTGGACTAACATCATTTAGGAAAGTTCAAAATGTGTATTCCCTTTGCCCACACAATGGCTGCATTTATGTGATGACAACATGTGCAAGCTCTAAGGTCTTATAAGAAAAAAAATCAAACATTTTGCCTCCACTGTGCACACATAATGCAAAGAGTGCTTCATAAACTGCACTAAGCAAAGCAGCAAAAACTAATGGTAAGCTGCCTACATTGCTGTGGAGAGTAGAACAAGGTGATCCAAAACTATTTTACATAATGAGATAAGGGAGATGATGACACAAAGAAGTGAGGAAAGGGTGGACTGGGTTGGGAAGCAAAGTGTGCAGTGTGATGTGGAATAGAGAGACCTTAGAAAAAATAACAGGGCTGAAGGGGCTCCACCCCAAGAATATGCACAGCAAGAAAGAAGTGCCTAGAGGGTCTAAATGTAAGGGGAGCTCTCATATCTTTTCTGGGAAATAGTCAAGACTGGGGGCCCATCTGAAGTGTTTGTATAATAATTCACACTAGAAGGAAGATGGCACATGCAATGGGAAAGACAATCTTGATTGTCATTAAGGGTTATTACAATCAAGGGAAGCTCCTGAGGATTGGAAATGAAAAAAGAACAAACCATGCCACTCCTATTTTGAAGAATAGCAAGAAGGAGAATCTGTAGAAATACTGAGTTGTAACTTTATTTCAGTCTCTGGCAAAATGATGAAGCAAATCCTGCTAAAAACATTTCCAAATATATGAAGGGGAAGAAGGTGATTGGGAATATTAAACACAGTTTTAGAAAGGTAAAATCATGACTGACTAGCCTGATAGATTTCTACAACAAGATCTGTCTTGATGGGAAAGAGGGGAACAGTAGCAGTTTTTTATCTTGAATTCAGCAAGGCTTTTCACACAGTCACTCAACTTCCTTAGACAGTCTATGAAATAAGGACAAGGTGAATGAATGGTGAGATGCTCTGAAAGGTGGATGAAGAGCTGGGCACAAAGGGCTGTGATTAGCTGCACAAAATCCATCTGGAGGCCAGTTACAAGAAGTAACCCAGGGATCTGTGCTGTTTGAGTTCTTCATTGTTAGTGTACTCTCACCAAGTCTGCAGAGGATATAACACCACAAGGAGTGGCTGACACACCAGAGGGCTGTGCTGCCATCAGGAGGAACCTGAACAGGCTGGAGAAACAGACTGGCAGAAACTTCATGGAGCTCAGCATAGGTAGAGCGCAAAATCCTGCCCCTGGGAAGAATAACCTTGTGCACCAGAACGACAAGAAAGGAACTTCTCAGAAATTATCCCAGGAATCCTTGTGGACAGCAGGCTGTGTGTAATTCAGC
>JAWWMU010000106.1:145192411-145203023 GCA_035048155.1 Cinnycerthia olivascens
GGAGAAACAGACTGGCAGAAACTTCATGGAGCTCAGCATAGGTAGAGCGCAAAATCCTGCCCCTGGGAAGAATAACCAGAACGACAAGAAAGGAACTTCTCAGAAATTATCCCAGGAATCCTTGTGGACAGCAGGCTGTGTGTAATTCAGCAGTGTGCCCTGGCAGCAATGGTCAGACACCTCCTGGGCTGCTTTAGGGAGAGTGTTGCCAGTAAATCACAGAGTCATAAAATGGTTTGGGGTGGAAGGGACATTTAACGATCATTGGCCTCAACTCACCTGACACAAGCAGGAATTTCCTTCACTAGATGAAGTTGTTTAAAGCCTGGTCCAATCTGACCTTGAACAATTCCAGGGATAGGGCATCCACAATTTCTCTGGGCAACCTGTTCTACAGCCTCACCATCCTCTTCATAAGAATTTCTGCCTAACATCGAATTTATCCAAACATCTTTCAGTTTGAAACTAAACTCAATCTCACTGTCTATGTCATGGATGCAGACACTAAGCAGTTTAGATCCCAGTCCAGACTCTGAATGGGCACAACACTTTGGATATACCCATCCAGCCAATTCATTACCCATCTAAAAGTCCATCCATCAAATCCTTATCTCTCTGCTTAAGTGGCCAGAATGCAGTTGGAGACCATTCCAAAGGCTGTACAAGAGTACAGGTGACATCAGTTCCCCTTCCCTGTCCACTGATGCAGTCACTTCTTTGTGGGTGGTTGTGACAGGCCAGCAGATTGGTCAGGTACAATTTGCCAGTGGTGAAGGTCATGGCAGGTGACACTGTCCTTCTGCTGTAGTGACACAGACCTAATGTGACACGTCCTGTGCTGGTGGACAATCTCTAAAGGCCCCTTCCAGCTTCGACTATTCTGAGAATCCACAGTTCTTTGATGGGACATTTTACTGTAAATCAGCTTATATAAACATAATTCTGTGTGGAAAACTATCCAACGGAGTATGAAAGCTGCATAATGATCAGTTCCAACAAAAGAACAGGATTAGGAGATGGATGACATGCTAGAGTTCTTTTGCTGAAACTCTAACAGAACTTCTGAGAAATGCAACTCAAAGAGATCTTTGAAACATCAGTGGGGAAAAAAAAGAAAGAATATAAAAAGTCACCAAAAAAGAACCAAGAAGGCAAAGCAAATAACAATGTATTTACCTTAGGGAAAGGTAAGACAATTAAATTAAGGAAAATATTATTTAAGAAAAGAGACAAAACACAATCAAATAATAATACTTGAAATCTGGAATTGCTAATAGATAAGAAATAAATAAATAAAATTGATGTAGGAAATATTGTTGCAACTTAAGAGAAGACAACGATGTGATTTTTTGCTGCCTACTCTGAGACCTTGTATCACCAAAGAAAGACACCTGGTGAGATAACATCTGGTATGTTCATAGATAAACAGGTTTTAAGGTCAGTTTTATCATTTAGTCTGATCTCACTCAGCAAGAAACTTTTGAATTCAGACATCCAATACCTTTTGCTTCAGGTTTCCACTTGGAATCTTCTTGGAAGTTCAAATTTCAATATTGTCCTGAACTTGTTGGGACATAAGAAAGCATCACCAGTCAGAAGACTCATCATGTGTTGTGATTTTGCTCTTAGGGGCTGGAAAGAAGTGGTGACAAAAAGATGTGTGTCTGAAAAGAAGTAAAGGGGAAAAGAAACAGCTCCAGAAATAAGAAGGTGAAGGTCCTGGTTGGAATAAATATCTTGGAAGTGGGAAGAGGTCTGGGAGATTGATGAGATGCATGGAGATGAGTCTCTGAGGACACCCAGGAACCTCAGCCAGTGGGATCTGTGGCTGGGGACTGTGGACAGCAGCACAACCTGGACCACTGTGACCTTCTCCCTGAGCATGATGGACCAGCAGTGACCTCCCTGCAGGGAAGGAGAGTCAAGGCCTGGTGAGCACAGAGCCACCAGAGAGGAGAGTGAGCTGGAAAATCAGGTCGGGATAAACTCTCATCTCCATCTTAAGTGACCCCCAGTATCCAGACACATCATAGGCTGTTATTTATTCTTTCCTATACAGACAGAGGAAAGAAGAAACTGGGCCCCTATATATTCTGAAGGACTAGCAGGATAGATATAAACCAAAATTTAGTTCTTTGTCCAAAGCAGGAAAATCTCAGAGTGTCTTTTATTTAGTTTAACATGTGGAAAAAACAGCCCTAGTTTCAAATTATTATTGTTGTTATTATTAATACCACCATCACCATAATATAATGATAAACAAACAAGTCAAGCATTTTAAGGAAATTTTCTGACTTATAGGATACACGTCCTCTTTGATGTTAAGGAAAACCAAAACCAATCAAACAAAAAAAAAACCACCTATAACTCACTAACTACTATCATACATTTTTTTTTTGTATCAAATGTATTTTCTCTTGAATTTAATCAGTTACCAATGAAAACACAAACAATGCCTGCCGTTTTTGCTTTAAACCAAAACTGTAAGAAATATGAACATCTAAATAAAATGTAAAACCTCTGCAAAATCAGTAAATGAAGGAGGAGATGCAGAGACTTCATATATCAGGAATAACCAGGACCATTGACTCCTGAGTACAAAAATAATAGTTTGTGTTGCAGAAATGAGAGCATAACATCAAATGAAAAGAAAAACACCTAACCTCCCTTAAAATGATATAAAGTTCAAATACTAAGAAATACTTTAAAGTTTTTACCCACTGATCAGATATATTGCAAAATATACTGTTTTACCTCACACATTCCATAGCACAGAATTCTTGGTATTTATATTTGCATGCCTTAAATCCATGAAGTGTTCCAATTGCAATCTCAAATGTTGTGGTTTTGTTCTCTGTTTGTAGATGCACACCTGAAAAGAAAGATTAATTACCTGTACTAGGATACACCTTCATCATGTTTAGACAGTGCAGATACCCACATTTGAGTTGTCTGGATTCCAGAGAAGGACTTCAGAAACTACAATCTTACAGCTAATTTTTTTATGCTAGGGGTCTCCTTTAGTAATAAATCACAAACTCTTTATTTATAGACATTAAAATAAAAGGAAACTAGAAAAAGCATGTTTATATGACATATTTTCCTCAGGAATAAATCCACATTGGTTTTATACTGTAGTGGGATAAGATTCATAAGGAAATGATACAGTATGGATCATTTTGGTGCAGAGCACAAGGAGTGACTTCAGTGTGCACCAGGGGCTCACAGAGCTCCAATTAACTGAGGACAACCTGGAGGTAAAGCCCTGTATCAATGTACATGACTGTGTAGTGCACATCAATCACCAGTGCACTCAAACCTCTCCTGGCACCAGTCCTTCTGACCTCTCTGTCCTTCTTTCTGAACTGTTACTGTGCCTGATTACTCTAATTGCTTGGAAACCACACATTATAATTTCTGGGGATTTTTTTTTTTTTTTTTTTCCAGGGATGCACAAACTTAAACTGGTCTAACTGTTCACTGAATACTCTCACAAATTTTTCCCTGCACTTACCTCATTAACAATACAGTGCCAAAACCAATTTCTTTAATAAGCTAAATAGATGGAGCTCCTACATTTTTTCAACATAAAATATGATCTATAGAGCATTTTTTCAGCTCTTCTGCCATATTCCTTCTTGCATGAGTATTTTTCTGCATCATTTAAAAGTCCGCACCACAGAACTATTGGGGATCTTGACAGATCTTGTACAGACACAAGGCAATTTCTTTATTTTTCTTTGACAGTCCTGCTTTTTATACTTCTGAAGACAATATTAGTCTTTTGTGTTACAGCGCTTCACTGCCAGCATGTTGAGATGATATTTTCTTGTTGAACAAAATGGAGTTTTTTTTTGACTTACCACTTTCTACTCTAAGATCCCTTATCAGGTAAATTCAGCACGAATTTCCTGCTCTTGCACATGTTATTGAGCAGCTGATCATTGGGAAACAATTGTAAGGTACTTTACAATACCCTGTTGAGGAAGCATATCTCCATTATTTATCTCACCTTTTTTTCATACCTCCAAGATTTATCTGTAAATATCCGATATAATTATTGAAAACTTTACTACAAGCATTAAAAATTGGTCAGTTCATGGGTGACTTCCCTTTAACAGCTGCTAAAAGTGATGTTAATCCATTTGATGTTTTATTTGTTCCATAGAAAGTATAACATCGTGTAATACTTTCTCAAATGCCCTGAAGATATTCTACTGTGTAACATCAATATGTTTATCTTGATCAGATGGATGAAATATAACAGTATAGAATAGGAAGAGACATTCCATGTCATTGAATTACAGTTTTGTTTTGTCACAAACAATGATGTTATGTAATACATTCTACAGACTGCTCTATAAACAAAGAATATCTGCCTGACTGCTAGAATTATCTTGCTGTATCAAATCCTCATTACTGTTAACATTAAAAACTTTCTTCTAAATTCTAGCTTAGTTAATTATACTCATACTTCCTTGTCACACATTTGCCCTTTTGCTAAAAGTGTTTTTCTGTCGTCTTGATATTTAGCCCCAGATATTTCTAAACAAAATATTCCTTTTTTTTTTTTTTTTCTCGCTTCCCCACTCCCTATCCCCCAAGCTAAATGAATCCCAATTGTTTTACACTTGGGATAGTAAAAAGGCTCATTTTTCTTGGATTTTCATAGAAATTATTTTCAGCAGTTATACTATGATGACAAAAAATGACATGTTTATTTGATGAGACACATGGATAGACAATCATGGGGTTTGATGCTTTGTGTATTGGATAATCATTTTATCACTACAGTTCTCTCTGGGACTGAAATCAAGCAAAGCACTCTGATTTTTGCAAAATTTGTCTGCCCTGCTTAATTCTACACTTGAAGCTGGTGGTCTTTTCACTCAAGTCTAACAATTCCAAAGTATTTATTTATTTATTTATTACTGTTTCTTGCTCAGGAGGCTTCCCAAAATAGATCTTATAAGAGGGGAACTTCAAGCCATAGAATTTTTGTGTTTCAGCAAATGCCCACCTTTATTATCGATGCTATGCTTTCTATTTCATTCACAGCATTACACAAAACAAAAAATATATTGAATATTTTTTCTTGTTGTGTATCCTTACCTCTTATATTTCCATTCAAGTGTAGCAAGGGATGCACACATGGGAGCTCACCTCCATTGCAATATCCCTACTTACTGGGCCATGACCCAGTAAGTTCGATTTTATTGAGCCATTTAAACTTCAGTGGTCTTTTTGCTTTCTTTATCAGATGCCTGCATTGAATATTCCATTTGAATTCATTATAGTGCAGTGGTCCTTTTTCCATATCATATTGCATATTAAACTAGAATAGTCATTTCCACCTCTTCTTTTAATCAAGACTTTTTTTTGTGTAGGTAATAAAAGATTCTCTGTGTTTTTGAAATCATGGTTTCTTGTGCATTCAATAAAATGTCCTTGGAGTATTCAGTATTCTTTCTTTACATTTATCACCTCACATAAATCATTAAGAACTAGGATTAAATTTATACCTTATTATAAAACATCATTAGTGTTAGGATGTTAATATAATCTCTTTAATTCAGAGAGAGATTCAACGGTGCTAGTTGTAAGTGATTACAATTGATGAGAATATTCTAAGAGTCCAGTAAGCTTTGTGATTTCCATAAGTCCAGGTGATTTTTGTAGATGTGGACGTGTTTTTTTTTCCTCACCAATGTAGCCATAGCTGCTATAGTGACTAATACCACTAGTCCCCAGAAACTGGACCCTCTTGTGTGGTTCCTCTTATTATTTCAGAGTCAGCTCTCTAATTTGCCAGTGTTCCCAGTGCTTATTGTTGTTCCTTACAAGCAGTCTCACAGATCAGTTGCTAAGTCCTATAACTATTTATTTTAAACCTGCTGCTTTCTTGAGTGTGCAATTTTATTTGTATTGTAAAACTGCCTAGGACAAGATCCACCTATTTGAAAAGAGCCATACCTCTGCAAGAGAAGGATTTTCTAATGGCAAGGCAGGATGTCACTGAGAATGCAGTAAGTGCACAATCACA
Source organism: Cinnycerthia olivascens (assembly GCA_035048155.1). Classification (NCBI taxonomy): domain Eukaryota; kingdom Metazoa; phylum Chordata; class Aves; order Passeriformes; family Certhiidae; genus Cinnycerthia; species Cinnycerthia olivascens. The sequence continues at coordinate 145,198,455 of JAWWMU010000106.1, forward strand.
GAAAAGTAGGAGATTGTCAACAAAGTAAGAGGGAACATAAAGGAAACATCCTTTTCTGCAGGAACAGCCAGGTTTATACTTTTGAGGAAAAAACCAAAGTATTGGATGCTAAAACATTTCTATATGATTCAAAAATATGGGCTGACTGCACAAAATGATGCCCAGAAGGTATATTATTTCCTTACCAAGGTGTAAGAAGGAAAAGTCTTTCTTGTTAACTGAAAAGACTTACGAAAATTAATGGTAAAAAAAAATAAATCCTATTCTTTACAGTGATTAAATTGCATAGTACCACTTATGTTGGACAGGACTTCTGGAGGTCAACTGGTCCAGCCTCCGTTTTCAAGCAGGAACACCTACAGAGCTCAGGATTGTGTTCAGACAATTTTTACTATTTCCAAAGACAGAGATTCTGCAGCCTTCCTGGACAATCTCTGCTAGTGGCAATCACCCTCACAGGAGAAAATGTATCCTCATGTTCAGAGGGAAACTCCTGTGTTTGTGCCCATTGCCTCTGCTCCTGTCACTGGGTATAACTACAGAGAGCCTGGCTCTGTCCTCTTTGCATGCTCCCTTCAGGTATGTGTACACATGAATAAGAATCCCCTGATCCTTCTCTTCTCCAGCTGAACAGCTCCAATTCTCTCAGTCTTTCCTCATAGGAGAGATCTCCTGTCCATTCATCTTTTTGCGCATCCACTGAATTCCCTCCTGTATGGTCTTGTCTCTCTTGTGCACATCTGCACTCAGTTCCTCTGGTGGCTCTCACCAGTGCTTTCTTTGCCTTGTAAGCAGTGCCCTTGTTATGCAGCCCAGAAACTTGGGCACTTTTATTGCAAGGGCACATTTCTGGATCCCTTGCTGTCCACCAGGACACCTTTCCTGCAAGGCTGCTTTGCAGCTTCTCAGCTCGCAGCAGGTATTGCTGCAGGGGGTTGTTCCCCTCCAGGAGCAGGACTTTGCTTTTGTTTTGTTGAAATTTATGGTGCTCCCATCAGCCCACTTCTCCATCTTGTTGAGGTACCTCCAAATGGCAACACAATGTGTGAATGTGGGAATTAATCAGTCTGGATCAGAAGGGGAGGAATTTCAGTCTGTAGACCCTAAGATCATGTTATTCCCATTCATGTTTCACGTCTGGCAGTTTCCTTTACCCAGTGATTTCATATTCAGACACTAAAATTAAAATGTTCTCATAAAAGGCTTCTCTTTGGCAATCTGTTTTCTAATATTTAACAGCTCATTTTATGCCTTCCAGACATTCTGTATTCTTTTCTTTTCAGGTAATGAGTACATTCCTATTTACTGCCTAGGTACAAAATGAAAGACACCTGCAATCTGAGTTATAGTAAGCCAACAAATGCAAAGAATATACATTACTGCTGCAGTCTGTAGAGAAATTTCTAGATTCAAGGTCATAAGTCAAGAAAAACATTAATTCCTCAAAGGGGTATTGAGACACTGTGGGGAGAGCTTGAAGGAATATCATCATAATTCCTCCATCTGGCCACAACACTGTCATTTGCTGTCCTATTAAGGAACATGGTGATTAAATATGGCTAAACATTCAGGCTAGTTGTGATTTTTTTAATTAAAAGAAAAGTAAATTGTTTTGATTTTTTAATCATAGGGAAAAATTGTATTGTCAACCCTAGTGCACAGATCAAATTCTGGCTAAGCATCCAAAGTAGAGAAAAAAACCCAGCATGGCCTTGTTTAGGTTTTGCTCAAAAATACAGAAACACTTTTAGTCTATGCATCTGCTGATGGATGGTGTTTAATGTAGCAATGATCTGGGCTTATTTCTGCTGCTTTTGAAAGTTCCCACACGCTTTTATGGGTAGTCCTTTAAATATGGTATAAGCTGTATGGTGTAGACCTGACTGAGCCTGGTCCTGGGGGGGAGGAACAGTATCAGATGTTGAGGAGGATCTGAGGGCTTTGTTAGTCTCCATATTTGCAAAAATTCTCTTTCACTGCAAAAATTAACTCTTTATTTTTTATTTTTCTTATCTTCTATTCTGATACAGACCATTGTCAGAGAGAAGGATGCTATGCTAGAATGGACTTTTGGGGTGAAACACGCATTCTTCTTTAGAAAAGTTTTGAAGCAAAAGCAGTTACAGCAATTTAGAAAGTCAGTCAGTCATGCACATAACTGAAGAGTGGTATTTGTTGACAGCTATGTCAGAGCATCATGACTACTGGAAATGGTCTGGTTTGGTGCCAAAACCCATTAAAATCACAGAGCATCTTCTGTTGATTTCCACCAGATACTTTAAGTAAAATTGCTTTGAAACAGAATCTCTCTTTGTTACCTTACGTAATACTTGGTTATTAACCAACAAGAATGCAATCAACTGATTTCAGCTCCAGCAATTCCTTTCACCCCTGTGATTTCATGCCAAACCTTCCACAGGTGAGCAATACTGAGAATTCTTACCATCTCAAAAATGTCTGATGGCCCACAGGAAATAAAATTGTGGATCAGCTCCATTACCTGTGTTTCATTTACAGCTATGATTTTTTTGTTGTTTTTTCTAAGCATAAAGTCTGAGTATGGCATAGATAAGAATCTTATCTTTTCTCATGTATACCAGAATCTTTCACCATACTGTCATGGAAACATGCAAGTAAGAAAATACTCTGTGTCTAATTTGAGACAGTGCTAAAGAAACACTATATTACTTAATTAAACAGCAAAAATCATATGGAGAGAGAGCGAGACAAGAAGAGAGAAAGCTGTCAATACAAAAATATGTCCTGTTATCCTGTGGCAGTACTCTGAGATGTTTTTCACATTGGTTGCTGTAGCCAGTTAATCCTGTTAACTGTAAATGATGAGTCAAGTTGACAGCTTGGTCCCTATTTATGCTTGTATTTTCTTTATGCTCAAAGTTTAAATAAATGTAATTTGATGGGGATGAATAAACCCTTCAGGCTTTTTACTGAAACAGCTCAGGAAGAGACTATTTTAAATGGAAATACAAGAATGCAAACCAGAATTTCCTGAGAACAACTTTGCAGAGCAATTCCAAAATCCTGTGTAACCTGCTTGTGAAGTAAGGAGTGAAAATGGAGAAGGACTTTAATAGTGAATGAATCTACTGTCTAAAAACTTCAGCTTGGTTAGTATCACAAACTCCATGAGCAGAAAAATAGCTTATATATAATAAAACCTATGTCTTTAATAAGGTATAATATTTGCTATAGAAGATGAGGCAAAAATGGAAAGTGTCTTTAACAGACAGCCTGAACATGAGATATCAACAAATTTACCTTCCACTACTGCAAGATCTAAACAGCTCTGTTCATTAGTGAAATATATCTTAACTCATCAGTTTTTGGCCAGATAAAATACTAATGGAAAACTTCCCCTCCTCTCCTCTCCCCTTCCTTTATCTCTCCTTCTCTCTCCTCCTCCCTTTTTTTTCTGATTCTATGATGTTTCTTGAGGGTGATGAGGCCCTGGCACAGTTTGCCCGGAGAAGCTGTGGATGTCCTATCCCTGGAAGTGTTCAAGGCTGGGGGCTCTGAGCAACCTGGGATAGTGGAAGGTGTCCCTGACCATGGCAGAGGGTTCACAGTGAAATGATCTTTATGTTCTTTCCAATCCAAACCATTCTGTGATTCTCTGATTTGATTTATTGCTCAGAACTATAGAGACATCTGTGCAGACCAGAGAGGTTTCTGTTAGCACAAAGAGATGTAATTCTTGTCAGACTGATATTCATTCTCAGTTGCTTCCCTCTTTCTCTCAGCTGAAAACCAGATTTCAGCAGCAAGCAGAAAGCTAAGAGGAAAAGAAATAAAGAAAGAAATATAATGCTTTCACAGAATCATTTTGTGCAGATGTTAGCATCTTAGGGGTATCCATAGAGGTTCACACATTTACAGAACTTCCAGCTGAAAGATAGATGACACCTAGTCTAATAAGCACTGGTCTCTGAACAGGCATTCATTGATTTTAATCTTGTTAAATCATGTTCTAGTTTCTCAGAGACATAAAGAAGCAAAGAAATACAAAACACAGCTCAGTAATAACCAAATTACACAGGAGATGAAATCAACAATTTTACTGACTTCTCAGGCTAGAGAACAGGAGTTTAAAAGAATTTAAAGGATAAGTAATGAAAGTTGGTGTGTTTTACAATATGGCAACAAAAGAAAATAAGTAGTTGCAGAGAAAGCAGATTTTTAATGACAAAATGTGAAGAACAACCTGAAACAAGAGCAAGAAAAGATATTCCAGTGAGATCCAAACTCTCATGATATTCACATGTTCATAAAAGAAAAAGATAATGCTGTATTTATTTTTGAAATGGGCTTATGCGCTTCTTTATAAGGCTGATTCATAAAATGATGGAATAGTTTGGGTTTGAAGGGACCTTTAAAGCCATCTAGTCCAACTTCCCTGCAATGAGTATCAGCTTGATCAGGTAGCTCAGAGTCCTGACCAACCTGACCTTGAATTTCCAGAGACGTGGCATCTACAACTTCTCTGTGCAACCTGTTCCTGTATTTTGCCACCCTTATCATAAAAATCTTCTGCCTTATGTCTAATCTAAA
>JAWWMU010000106.1:145203123-145223152 GCA_035048155.1 Cinnycerthia olivascens
ACAACTTCTCTGTGCAACCTGTTCCTGTATTTTGCCACCCTTATCATAAAAATCTTCTGCCTTATGTCTAATCTAAATTGACCCTCTCTCAGTTTAAAACCATTACAAGCCCTGCTAAAAATCCTCTCCCCATCTTTTCTTTAAGCTCCCTTCAAGTACTGAAAGGCCACAAAAAGGTCTACCTTTGCTAAGTCTCCAGTCAAAAAGTGGGTTTGACACTTCAGAGAGGATATGATAGACCAGGAACACTGCAATCCAAAAGCAGAAATCAGTCTTAGGACTGAATTCCAGCTCTTGAGACACAACTAATAGTAAATCTTAACCAGATGCCCAAATGGTCATGGATTTGGTTGATTTCTTTTTTCTCCTTATTTTTACTAAATGGTAAAAGTGTTCTCAGACTGCACAGAAAATGTTCTTTCTCAGTGACAAACAGAGAAGAAAGAAGAAGGGCCTGAGCTAGAGTTCAAAGCTTGGCAATGTGTGGGAGGTTGTACCCTCTTCCCAGCCTCACCAGTGGCTTAACAGTTCAGGGAAAACATCTCCTGTTTTCCTCATCTGTAGAATCAAAGCATCATGAGCATGCTCAGGGCTTTAAGCCATCTAAAGTGACACTATTCCAATCATGGAGAGACAGCAACCAAATAACACTGCAATAATTACCACTTACTATCCTCTCCTCAGATGGAGGGAAACTTAATCCACTGATGCTTGTAAAATGCTTCAAGATTCTGCAGTGAAAGCCAGCATGAAAATGTAGAGCATTAGCCTTGTAAGTGACAGCAGAGTGCACTCTGGAAGGAAGAATAACAATAAGATCGTTGGGTTAAATTCTCCAAACTCAGGGAAATTTTCCTGAGAGCATGTCTCAGTAGCAGCTCTAATCCTGATGTTAAGAAGAGCCGACTTTAGATGAACACAAGTGTGTCATAAGGTCTCCTCTTTTTGCCCCTGAGCTGGAGGAATGGTATTGTACTGAACTTACTAGCTAAGAAATTAGCTTGGTGTCTCTCCATTTCTGTGACAGTGGCCACTGTTCAGAGCAGGTGGTGGTTAATGCTGCTCTCTCCTTCTGAAACTGCTTATCCAGCTCTTGGATGTTGCAAAGAGAATGTCGCCCGCTGCATGTGGATTTAGCCTTAAAAATACCAAGGAATTCACTGAATATTCACCATTTTCTCTCAGGATAGTTCGATTGCCAATATTTTTACGACAGGCCTATCAACCCTTCACTGCTTTTTAGCTATTTATCGTATGCCTAGTTGGGAATGTTCATCTGGAAAAATCACCTCCAGACAATGAGCCAAAGTCATACAGTTCAACTGATCTGTATGTCTCAGTCTTATCTAGTATGACTGTGTTGGATTAAACACTGTGTAATGTAACCCTGGAGTTTGTCCCAAAGAACTCACCTTTCAGCAAGAGGCTTGTACCCTCAATTCAGCCAAGACAAACAAAGAGAAAACCCAGTGCTGACAAAAGTTATTCCTTGTGCTGACCATGGATTACTGTGGAATGAAAAAGTGCCTTTAAAAACATGCCCTATATGTCTGTAAGGTTACAGAATACAAAGTCATGGTAGTTCTCTATTTTGGTGACTGATGCATAGTGTTTTCCTCTACAGCCCACCAAATCACAAGATGCTATTGGAACACAAGCATGGCATTACTATAGTGTCCTTTCAGAATATTTAAAATAGCAAATCCAGAAGCAAAAAGCTACAGTACCTACCCATGAAGTCAAAAATAAGATGTTCTAGCCAAGTGTCACTCCAGTGAGTCCTGAGAGCAAGACCTTTTCTTATCAAGAGCAGAGATTTTCTTCTGTTCAGTGCTCTCACAGGAGAGTCAATTGCCTGTGTACCTTCAGAGATCTGTATTTTGTTTGAGAAGGGTGATAAACAGGTTTGATTGCAGCTCCAATATTATTCTTAATCCTTGTTGCCTGCACTTCTTTTTGTTTGTACTTGCCCAGAAAACAGGGATTATCTGAGAGTACAAACCTCAGTGACCTAATAGAAATCATCTGTCAGAGTAGGATGATAATCATCCACCAAAAAATAAACATCCAATCCATTTCTTCCCTCTCCTTCCATCTATTTTTTCTCTCAAATGAGCAGCTCATTCGCTCCTGAAGCACAGCAACAGAGGGAACAAAAGACACAGGAATTATATCTGCATTTGCAGGGGTCAGATTTTCACCTGGCTAAGATGTGGCATGAGAACTTGCAACCTGTATAATGGGCATTCACTTTGACTTGTAAATGTACAAATAGCTGCTGTTTTACTGTAGAATTACCAGGGAAAAGTTCTGTCCCAAACATTTCTGTTTCTATTGTCATTGCCAAAAGTGAAATCACTCATTTCCTTTCCCTCAGGAAGTCTCAGGAGGCAGGTAGAATTGTCTAACCTCTTCAGACAGGAAAAGTAATCCTACCTTCTGCTCACATCACATTGCTATTATAGATGCAAAACAGATATTAGAATTGCTCTGTCAAAAGTTGTCAGTTGGTCAAACGGTCATCACTGTAATGTAAATTTTTATAAAACAAAGGCAGTTATAAGTAGATTTGAATAGAATAGAATTAGACTAGACTACTTTCATTGGAAGGGATTTGAATTTTCAGTGGCCAAGGTTTGCCAATCTCCTTTCTAAGCTCTACCATCTCTTCATGGTCGTTGTCAGATGCTAGCACTGGTCCACCTCTTTCTTCAGGATTAGGTTTTGACTTTGTGATATTTTCTTCCTCTCCTCTGAGTTTATGTGGAGGAAAGGCAAAGCACAAGGTTTTCATCACAAGTCATAAGTTTCGTTTTGGAAAAACTATCACAAGATCTCTGCTTGATATTTTAACACTGTTTAATCTATATCCTGCTACATGTTTGTGCTTGCCACATAGCAACAGGGAAATGAGGAAGAGTGCACAGACGTGGCAGGATCCTAAATAATTTTGTTTTCTTACTAGATATAAGCACTTTCATGAGTCTGTTCTGCAAATGCATTGCTCTAATTTGCAGTAGGAGTCTGTGACACATATCAGATGCTTTCAAGAGCCTTAAATGGAGAAGTTCTTTACACTTTATGACAGAGAGCGGTGAAAGTGGGCTGCACTGGAAGGGGAGGGGAGTCATGGGGTGGAGATGACAGCCAGGAAGGCAGGGCAGTGCTCTGGAAGACAAGGGGTACAGTCCCACAGTACCCAAACTAGGACAGCAGAGCCGCTCTGCTGACAGTAACCAGCACAGAGCAGCAGTCACCCCTTTAGAGTAAATGATGAGCCAGGTCTGAGTTCAAGAGAGCAAGTCAGGATCTGCAAGGTGCCAGGCCAGGCACGGACATACCTGCAGTGTAGTTCAGACAGAGGCCAAGGGCAAGGGCTGGACCAAAACACAGCTGCTGGACAGGGCAGAGGAAACAGAAAGGATCAATATCCTGGATAAGGTTTTCCACAGGGCTTTCTCACAACTTAGCTGTTTCCACCTAAGCCTCCTCCAGAGCTACGCAGTTGCATCATATTAAGGCTGACTCTGAACACAACCAGTTAAACACCCAGGCCGAAAACGAGGAGAGAATTTCCAGAGGAAGATTACAGAAGATGTTTTCAGGCTGGCCAAAACAACCAGACTCTGTGCATTCACTCAGGTCCCTGGTACTCTGTGTTTCACCTCTGACCTCTGAAAACCCAACATTAATGCCAGTCTCAATCTACTAGACTGTAAATTTTGCCAACATCATTAAAATCAGTCTATAAGGTAGCATTAAGTTCAAGCTTAACACAGTTATCAAGGTTTGAGATAGCTGATTCACTGAATACCTGAGACACTTGCAGAAGTGATAGAGGGCTCTCAGGAAACCTGCAGCAGGAGGTCAGTAAGATGTTTAAAATCATGCTGGAGACCCAAGTTTGGCAGTTGAATCAAACAGTTTCTGGGATTGTCAGGACTGTTTTACCTTTGTTTAATTAGATAATAACTTTGGCTGTGGATTGGCAGGCATAAGGCTCCCTGTGAAGTGGAAAGGCACGTCTTTGGGAAATGTGCTGTGTTAAGCAAGCTGCTGGTGATAATTGTAGATGGTAATGCCTCTGACACTTATATGACCCATTAGCTTGTCTGGCAGAATAAAACCTTAATGTCAAATTGTGCATGTGCTATTAAGAAAGCATTTTTTCCATGGTTCCCTGGCCTCAGTGTCCTATAGTGAAGGGGAGTAATATATTGCTGTGTTGCAACTGGGGCTGTGCACAGGAGTTGTGAGTTTTGAGATAAAGAGCTGTCTGTGCATCAGTAGTGTTGTACCCCTTAATTATTACTACAGCCCTGCTGATTTTGATACCTAGACCCCAGTGGTAAAACCTATTATCTTTTTTGATAACTGAGACTAGCAGATGATCAGAAGGAAACAAACAGTAATGAAGAGCTATAAGGAAATTCATCTGTAACTAGTTTCCAGTGAATGGTAAAATGATGCACGTGTAGTTGTTTTTTCTAAAGGAGAGTCTGAGATGCCAATTTGCAGAGGAAAAGACATGTCCTATTCCTCAACACTGGAACAGGTCTGGATCAAACAACTTTGTAAACATCCCCTTCTACCTTTTTTTTTTTTTTTTTACCTGTGCATATTTATATGTAAGCAACGAGAAAGGAAGCCTGAATATTTTAATAGAGGAAATTTAAATACAGTCCTTTTAACTTGCACATTAGTGTTTGACAGGTGTATGTCTCATTAACTCTCTTTGAAACCAGCATCAATGCATCAAGGAGAAACTCTTCCTCCTCATTATTTACTTGTAGTAAATTGTAGCCAATGCCTCTGCTGATAGGGATTTGTGTGTTTATCACATCTTGTAAACACTAATGTAAATAATGTTTTTGCTTACATTTGAACCACTGTACAAACTGACATTAAAGGGATATTTGAATCAGTAAGGGAAAACATATTTGATCTTAGTGAACCGGCTAATGTATCTGACTATAGGGATAAGAAAAAGAAATTTTAATTTGTTTAAAAATTTTAAAATTAAAAATTTGTTGCTTCCTTTATCCCTCTCCTGTCCTGTCCTTGGTTTCCCTGTCACACATGCATTTAATGTCACAGTCCATGAAACAAGATGGATTTTTAGGGAAAAGACAGCATAAAAACCAGACAAGGGCTGAATTAATATCTCAGAAATCAAAATGTTTTCAAATGGCAGAAATCTGGAGAGCTTAAATATGTCAAACAAATAATACAAGGTATAAGAAATTCTAGACAACCATCAACTATCCTCTGACATTTGCTAATGTTGGAGGTTGTCATGTCCACTATTGTATATAGAGTTACATATATTTTTTTTTCTAATGGCATATACTGTTTTGAAACTAAAGATGCGGTAAGGGGATCATTTGTTTCATCAGCTCAAATCACTTCTGTTTAACTCTCCCCTCTCCATGTAATCTGTTCCCTGGAATCTCAGTCTCCTTTCAGTACGTGCACGGTGACATCCATGCAAATCTGTCATGGTAATGAGCAATATAGGGACCCCAGGCAGGTGCAAAGGAGAGTTCTTTATTGAAAAATCCTGGCCCTATTAAGCAGTTAGCCAGATATCAGTTTGCACAGTTTTAAGGCACAACGAGCCCAAGTGAACCAACCACAACACACCAGGATGTGGCCATGTGGCAGTCGCGCAGCACTCACGTGTCTCACATGTCTCATGTCTCTCACGTCTCTCACGTCTCTCACGTCTCTCACATGTCCACATTACAAGGCCTTCCCTTGATAAAGCCTTACCTGTCAGTAACACATCCATGGTACATCCCAATGCAGGCAGTGTGAACCTACTTGGGAGAGTCATTCAAGTTAAAAATCAACTTATTTGTCTGCAAAGTTATTTGGCTAGAAGTGTTTTCTATCCTAATCACCATGTAGATCAGTGCAAAGAATGGAGAGAGAAAAACCAGTGATAAAGAGTGGATTAGTGATTTGGCATCGTGGTTGCCAAAAATAATTCTTCTTGAATGACTCTTTAGCAGAAAAGTAGTTAGAAGCATCACTCCAGTTGCTTAAATTATTCTTCATTTATTTAGGGACACTGACTTTTACACAAATGACATTGGTTGTAAGTTCAGTGCTTCTCTATTCTGGAGCTGATGAATGCAGAAAGAAATAAAATTTCTGCTTCAATGTTTTTAAACACAAGAGGGCTAGCAAGTAAGATGCTATTTAAATACATATGATCTCATATTCTCTGATCAGGCAGTGGAGGTGGCTTAGGAAGTTGCTAACTCTTAGCTGCTTTTTATTGCCTCTCTGCTATGCATTGGTACAGGAGTAGCAAAGCTGACACATTATGACATGGACTTACGCTTTAGCTACTTCATTCCATGGAATTGTTCCTATATTCTAAGTAAAAGTATCCTGACCATCTCTGAAAAATTCGCTACTGAATTCCATCCCTCAATTTGACTACCTAATTCCCGCTTCACAGCTGGAGAAAAAAAATTACTGTCTACCTATTGGACAACCAAAGCTTTTAAATTATTTAATGTTATATAATGTTCTTACTGGCTAAGTTCAAAGTAGCTACTCTTGTTCAAAAAAGTCTCTCTGCCTTCCTTCCTCTTACATGAAAGTTCCTGCAGCGCTATGTGCTCTTGAAACACAAAAAGCACTTATGTGGGAAAGAAGAATCCCTCTGGTCCCTGCAATCTTGGAGGTGTATATGCTCCTTATTAGACCAGGGGAAGGTGATACAAAAGACACCATCTCAAATTATCTGGTTGGGAAAGAGACAGACAGAGAGGAGTACAGGAGGCAGGGAAGTATCCTTGCACAGACTCTCAGAGGAAGCCAATGCTGCAGCCCAAGCACCTTCAGCCTCATCACCTGAGAACACAAGCCAGTGGTGCTTCAAACTTCCTGCAGCTCACAAGTCTGTCACCTTTTCCACATAAAGATGAGGACAAAAATGGGATAATGCAGGTTCCAGCTCTAGGGAAGAAATTGCTGAGAAGGAATCTGGCTGCTGCTTTTTTAGCTTATCCAGATCTCTTAATCCTCCCTGGCATTCTCATTCATGTGATGTGATGGTGGCCAGCAGGATATAATTCTTGATGATTTTCTCTGAATAACCTTTCCATGGGTCAGCCCTAGCAGAGATAAGACTGTCTCTCCTGAGAGAGACAATGACTGATATATTTGGATACTTAGCAAATGTGCTGTCTGAAGCACCTGTCACTGATAGCAATGGAACAATACTTGGTGTAGAGCTGCTCAAATTATCTCAGGTTCAGAATGATTTTTCAGTGCCATCTACTTAGTTGTTTTTCTCTCAAGAGGCTTTTCAAATGTCATATCACCCCTGCTCTTTATCACAATAGTCTCTACGCTAAAACAAGCTATAAAAATCAGCAAACTCTACCGGGGAATGCAGGCTGTGCATATTTCACTGCAGGGCAGTGCAGAGTATTTTCAAGAGGAAAAAAAAGAAAAAGCTTTACATCTTTGCTGACTCTAATTGAAGCCAATCTGTGGTACAAAATTCTACTTTCAATGCCTACTTGTACAGGTGTTTGTACTATGTCAGACACCTTAGACTGACTAGATCAGAGCATCCAAATAAACGAAATCTAAAGGCTCGATGCAATAAAGATATGAAAATCACAGAAGATAGGGCCTGAATATCCCAGGGTGGCCCTTGGAACACTGTGACAGTCAGCCTGGGTCTTTGTGTCAGGAGATTGGGGGCCTCAAAACCACCCAAAGAAGCAATTCCTGAGGATAGAATGGATAGAACAATTTGGAGTGAGACAAAGGGAAACGTTGATGCCAGAGGTGATTTTAAATTTATATTCCACTCCCAAAGGAGTACAACTCCAATATCCATTTCAAAAGTGAAATCTCAAATGAAGCAACACTGACACAGGATTTGTCTTCCTGAGGGCCAATGTCTCCTTCTGCTTTCCATAATTAAAACAGGCTTCATCCTTCTGCATAGCTTCATGGTTTGAAGAGTCATTTTGGATGTGCAGGAGGCTCCAATTCAATGCCATTTTTAGGTGGGAAGAGTCTCAAATCCTTAGCTCACATATTCTCAGAGAATCCCTTTACCATTTATCAGTTTGTACTTGTCACTGATGTTGAACTGACAGCACTTGGGAGTGCCACAATATTTGAAGAAACAAGAATTAACATGAAGAATAAGGTAGTGAACCCTTGTACTAGGGCTGTCTAGTACCAAGGCTCTAATTAATAAGTAAAGCTAATAGAAAAAAGAAATCATGAAACCTGTGCACATCAGCATTTACTGTCCTGTGAAGGTGCCCTTTGAGTCACTCAGTTTCTGCCTTTTGGTGACCATCCTGAGCTACCTCACTTGTACAATCAAAAAGAATGTAGATAAATGAAGAGCCTCCTCAGGAGGGCAGGACCACATTTTTCAAGGAGAGGAAAAACAATGCAGTGATCTGATTTCTGTGCTATTGGGGATAATCAGGTCAGCTTCTGTAAGGCCACTGCTCCTGTGGAAAGGTTGAAGCCCAATTTCTGTAGTGTCCTCTGCAGAACATCTTTTAAAACCATAGGAGATTGACATATTTATATTTGCCTGTGGACTGCAGCATAGTTTTGTACACCAAAGCAGTGAGCAATGTGAGTGTTGTCTGTAAAAAATAACAAACAAAGAATTATCCTTCAAGTCCTTGGTTTGCATCATTGATGTCTGAATGTGAAACTGTGGCATTTTTTATTTAAGGCCCAAGTTCTGATCACTGTTAGTGAGGACAAGGTTTCATTCACAGGGAATTAGGCTATTAACTTACATGAAAGTTTTCTTGCTTATGCTGAATTTTATAGTTTTTTGCTCCACTAATACCTTTAAATCTTTCTCTTCACAACTAGAATATAGTCTAAAGGGAAAACAAAACCATGATAATTTCTTTTAAGAAAAGTTGTGTTCCTCAACTTATTCAAATGATCTGCGAATAAGAGGTTGTCTGGCAGAATAGAAAATCAGATGAATTGTTATGCCTGGGCAGGGACTCCACTACAGGATGAAAAAGCAAAACCCAAGGCCTCAGCAGGGTCTAGGGAAAAGAAACTTTTCTTCCTTTGAATATAAACATCCTCAGTTGTATTTTTTTTTCTTTCTATTGTCTCAAGAACAACATGGGAAGGCTTGATAGGATATGCTTGAGTACATCTAGTGTACAAAATATGTCCATGAAAAGGTAGATCTGTCAGTATCAGTAAGCATGATCCCAGCTTGCTGAATCCTTTGTATGATGTGTAAATCTACTGTAAACAGGTACAACATTGACATTTCTAGAGGGGTTCCAGTTCTCCCAAGTTAGGCAAATGCACCTTCCTTTCTATATTTGTTTACAGTCATGAAGACACCCCAGTGAAGTGTTTTAATACTGAATATTGAAATTCTGCAATTCCTCACAGCTAACAAGGCAGACTACAAGGACGAATGTGAATCAGCTGGTGGTAAAACAATCCCTCTCCTGTTCATTTAAAAATATATTTTCCCCTAATGTAGTTCCATCAGCTTCTAGCATGAATAAATAATCATGTGCCAAAGTACAGTCTTCTTCTTGTTCCTGTTCTTTTTGTTCCTAATTGGTCATTAATAAAGAAACTATTTCTGTATGGAACAGTGTTTTGGTATTTTAATTGTAAGAGTAGAAGAGATGTTAAAAGTTATCAGGTGCTGCTGATTTATCACCAAGGGCTCTGAATGTCTTGAAAGTCCAAATCAAAGCCCTGGTCTTTGGAGGTGCTAAAGTGATGTGTGACATCATCTCCTTCTAAGGTCAAAGAAATTGAAGGGACTCAATATTTCACAAGGTTGGGTCTTACACCAAAAGGACTTTAACAAAAAGCAAAAGAAATAATCCCCTTGTGTGTATTTTTTCTTCTGTTTGTACCTGAGTTATGAGCAACAAAAGACTCCTGAGCACATTTCAGAAAGAGAGATGCATTGTTATTTTCTTTCAGAGGAACATAAACGTAGAGTGCCTGAATACAGTAAATAGTAATGACACCAACATTTTGTCGGAAACACTACAAATAGCAAAGATTTTAATGAACGTTTCCTTATATTCCATTTACTTTTCATCTCTGGAATAATCAGCTCTATGACTGTGGGAGTACATTTCAGGTCTTTTTCCCTTGGAGAATCATCACAGTAGAGTGGATTCTGAAATTATTCTGGGCAGCAGGGAAAAATAGGACCTAATTTTCCTTTGATACTGAACCACAACACCATTATTGCAACATATCCATAGAAAACTCAAAATGGCTGTTTAATATCTGAGCCAATATTGGTCCACAAAGACAGAGTTTAAAAAAAATTTAAAAACTCAACATTTCATGCTTCATTAAAATAGTGCTACACAAACACTTGACCCATCAAAATTCATGCAAAAGAAACCAGTATCAGTTTACAATAATTTTTCCATAAGAAATTATAATTTTACATTGAACACAAAAATCTATCGGAAATACTTTTTTCTTAAAATTTTCTTAATAGAGACATAAATAATAAAAAAAACCTCTTTAGCTAAGTGTGACTAAGTACTGGTGAGGCATTTCTTCTCTTTTTTATCAGGAGGCATCACTCAGGGTGTTGCTGCATCTCCTGGGTTTTGTTTTGGCAGTTTCTGTCAGAAACCTGTGATTTCTTTACACACATTTAGTACTTTAATACTTTAATCTGCAGGGGCTTTTTTTCTGGTTTTTTTTTCACTGAATATGGAACAAAACTTTGTTTCAGAAAAGGATTCCACAGTAATGTGGGTTAAAAGAGGTCAGATAGTCCAATTTCCTGCTCACAGCATCATGTCTTGTGGTGTCTTGTTGCCTCCTGTCCCATCACTGCACTTGAGAAGAGTTCCATTCTGGTTTTTTACACCTTGCGTTTGGGTAGATCAAGACAAAACACAAGATCTTCACTCAGCTTTCTCTTTCGAAAGAGAAAGCAACAATTCCCACTCTTTTCAGGCTTCCCTCATGTTAATTTTTGGGTTTTTTTCCAGTCTGCTATTCCTTCACAGTACAATGCATCATTCTGAATCCTAACCTTGACATGGATAAAATTAATTTGGGGGTTTTGTTGTTTTGGTTATTTTTCTTTTTCTTTTTTTTTTTTTTTTTTCCTCCCAATTATAGCTCCACAAATGAGATATAAATTTCATTTGACTTCTTGGAATTTCTTATTGTAAGCATCAACCATTTTTTCTCCCCCAAACAACAGGGAGTTGGCTATTTCAACACTTTTTAAAAAAAGGTTATTTTGACTTGACTAAGTTAATTTAAAAAGTAAAGTTTACATGAACTATTATGTATTATATTACTATCACTGAAAATTCTCTTAGTGAAAGAAAAATAATTAATATTAAAACCACGGTATTATATATTTTTTTCCATAATTCTTAGCTGTTCTTTCAAACAAATTTCAAAAAGAAAATAATTATTTCAATAACTAATTAATAATATAATTAATAAAATAATATAATTATTTTAATAATTAATTAATAATATAATTATTATGATATTTTGTTTCTTTGGACTATTGTCTGTAATATTTATCAGCAAACCAACTACAAGAAAATATTATTTTGACAAAGATGCCAAAGAAAATATTCAGTTGTGTACTATGTATTTCTGAGATAAAAGGGGCAAGGGGGGAATATCCATGGTTTAGAGTAGGTTTCTAATTAGTAAATCTACAAAACAGTTCCCAAAGTCACATTTGGAGATTTGACTATGAGTAAGTGTTGTGAAGCTAAATCCTTTCCTTTTTAAAAATATTACTATTTTCACCTAAAATACCTATTTTCTGCTGTCTGCAAACAGTTTAAACTCTGCTTAACTGGTAATTCTTATCATGAGTTTCAAGCAATCCATTACCTAATTTAATCTTAGTATTAAAATTCACAGCTGCTACAAGCCAAGTCCTGCCCTCCCCTTTAATAGCTTTGGTTGCTGCAACTGTATGTTGGGAACTAGGGAAAATATTTCATTTCCTTATGACCTCAGTTCCCAGTGGTGCACTGGGGATGAGGAAACCTTGTAATCCTTTTCTGCCACACACCTGCTCTGTTTTCTTCGCAGCTGCAGGAACAACTGAGCTACAAATTACTGAAAGTCAAGAAGTTTCACCATGAACTGACTAATTTCATTCTTTCTGTGACATCACTTTTGTTCTCTAAGCTCTTGTTTCAGGCCATTGTCAGCAATGGGCTATGGTATTAAATGGGTGATACAATACAGCTACTCTCATTTTCTTACAATCCCAAATCACTGCCAGCAGCAACACAGTTTGGATTAGACTACTATTTTAAAAGCTTTTGAGGAAAGAAATGTAAAGAGAAACAATAGGACTATTCTATTTGTGCTTCTAACGACAAGTATTATATAACTACAAAAAATTATCATTCATTATCAGTTTATTGGCAGAGATACACAAAGAACAGAATTATCCCAGATTTACTTTGGATTTACTGAGAGCGAAATTATATCTCTATTTCACTAATTTGGCTTGTGGGCATCTTTAACTTTTTCATACTTCTTAAAAAGATTAAAAAATGCTAACTGTGTATTTATTTTTTATTTGTTTATTTAAATTAGAGCCATTTTAAATTTTTCAATTCCTGGTACATGGAAAATTCTGCTGTATCAAAAACTACTTTAGATTATGTTTAGTGCTAGGAACAATTAATCAAGTGAAAGAATATTATCTTAAGAGAGACAAGTGACTGTTCTAAATGTTTTTGCCATTCAGGATGTACCAGAGAGGATGCACAGGGCCTCAGGGATAATTACAGATCTGCAAAAGCCATAGCTTATCAAGATGAGTGTCCCCACAAATAAGGGGTAAATGACCAGTATTTTATTGGCCCTTCTTCAACTTCAATTATGTCTTTTGAAAGTTCTATTCAGAAAGCAATCTTCAAAATGCTGGATTTGGGAGCTAAGTGTTAATCAGGTATTTAAGTATATTATGAACAGATATCTGCAAATCAAACAGCTTTAGTTCTCCAGAAACAATTCAGATACTGGTAGTCTTTTCCAACAGAAAATAATTCTTCTAATAAAATGAGTACCCAGAAAAGAATGCAGTTATGATGTATGTGCTAAGAGTAGCTAGAAACTCCCTAGCTAAAAGCCATCATTATTTACCAGTATGGATTTTAAGGACAAGCTTTTCAAAGCCACTTAGGGCTGAGTATGCCCAATTCTCATTAATTTTATACATGATTTGGTATCCAAATCCTTTTGAAAAGCGGAATAGCTCATTTTCTGAATGTCCAACAGGCTTCTATGTCTGGATATTTCCTCTTGGGATCACAATTTGTATGTGCCCTGGACACTTGCAAAATGATTTTTCCCATTAACTTTTGAAGCAAAAAAGTCAGGACATGACACTCATGTAATATGTATATGAAGATAAAATGGAAACTTTGATCTAACAAGTCATGTGATATGAACAAAGATAGAAAGTGAGCAAGGAAAAGACAGGAAAGAATATTCCTTTCTGCAATATATTTTACTTCAGGGCAAAGAATCCTCTATTATGAGGGAAAATGACCCCTGGTTATGAAGGAAAAAGCCACAAAACTTCTAGCAAATCCTAACTTTGCTAGTTTATCAGTTTTTGTCTTGCAATTCCACACTAAATTCACAAATTCTTATAATTTCCTATAAAGATATTCTTAAGACAAGTTTTCTGCCTCAGAAGGAGTTTTTTCACTTACCTCTATGAGGAGATATCCTGCTATGAGAGAAAACCAAGAGTTTTAATGCTAAGACATTTTTCTGGCAGATCTGTTATATTTGATTAATGTTAGCAGTAATAACAGCATGCTAGAGAGCAGACAGAGCATTAGATATAAAAAAAATAGTGATTTCTTAGCAGTAGTAATTTTCTTCCTGGAATTTATCTGTTTGTAATTTCTGTGGTTTCGGAATAAAGAAATACTCATTTTGGTGGAGCAGGTGTTAAATGAGAAGTGAGTGAATAGTATATTACCAGTAGTAGAGGTTCAGTAATTGACTATTATATGTTAAAAACAAGCCTTTTGCTTTATAAAATAATAACATTAAAAGCTTTTTCTCAGTTATCTGGAATGTTGTTTGTTTGGATTTTTTTTTTCCCCTAAATCTCATACAGTTGTTTTTTTCATAATATTCGATGTTTCCGGTGAATCCTTCTCTGGTGTCATGCTAAGAGCTGTCAGTGCCCTGGCTGTAGCCCAAGTCCTACACACCAGTTGTCACTTGTCCTGTAAAGAATTGGCCATAGCAGAGGACCTAATGAAGGAATAGTTGCCTTGATCAACTAAGTATAAACCAGCTTGTCTTTCTCCCTCACCAATCTCGTTTCCCTGCAGGTATCCATTCTCTAAGACCACTTGGATGACATTTCCAGTTTGACGCCCTGCCTAAACCCTCTTGGTTTTCCCATCATTTTAAGCTCTGCTTCCACACCAGACATTGTGCATACCTGCTGCAAAAACACCCCCTACAGTCTGATCTCAGAATTAACCTCATTATTTTTACTTTAGTTTGTGACATCTGAAGACTGATTATCAGGACACGCAGTCATGAAAATAAATAATAGGGAAAAATAAAAGAAAGGCTGTGGGGATTTTGGGGGGTTTTTTTGTTTGTTTTGGTTTTGTTGTTTTTTTTTTTTGCTTGTTTGGTTAGTTGTTTTTTTATTTTTGTTTTTATTTCCTCTTTTTTCCTTTTTTTTTTCTTTTTCTTTCCTTCCTTGTAATTTGTAAACACTTTGGGGCAAGCTCGTTTATGTGCTCTGAATTTACAG
Organism: Cinnycerthia olivascens; assembly: GCA_035048155.1. Taxonomy (NCBI): domain Eukaryota; kingdom Metazoa; phylum Chordata; class Aves; order Passeriformes; family Certhiidae; genus Cinnycerthia; species Cinnycerthia olivascens. The sequence goes on from JAWWMU010000106.1 coordinate 145,217,939, forward strand.
GGAGGTTCACATCTCTACTGAGTGTTTAGCTCCTGCATGATGCTCTGCTCAGGGCAGGGTATAAAGTGCTACTCAAATCCACAGTGTGTAGCACATCAGTTCACACACATTTCTAATTAACACCTAATTTTGGATTAATTTCTGATTCCTTCCACTGGGCTTTTCTAATGAGATCATGAGCTACATTGGCAGAAAGTTTATATTTAAAATGTATCTATAAGATAGAACAAATGAGGTAGTTAGCTGACAATAGGATTAAAAAAATCCAAATCAAACATGTAAAAAAAATCCTCCAAATCTTTATTTGTTAGACACCTGTAGTCTTATTGTTTAATTTCATCAGCTACAATCAAGGAAAGAACCTAAATATTTTCTGCTCCAGCAGTTCTGTCCTTGCCTCTCTTTTCATGCATTAAGAAGCTGGGTTTTAGTAAGGAACTGACCACAGCCCCATCCCAAAAACTGCATTCCTTGGGGGAGAGGGCTTGGGAGCAAAGGGGGAAGGTGGTAATGGGAAAGGGGGATGGAGATACTTTAATTTTTACTTTGTTTCTTACTAGTCAAATCCATTTTGATTGAAGATAAAAGCAATTCATTTCCCTAGGTCTATTCTGTTTGACCCGCGATGGTCACTGGTGTGAGATCTCCCTGTATCTCAACCCATGATCTTCCTCACCCTGTTTTCTCTCCGTGTAGGGAGAGGCAGTCAGGGTGCAGCTCAGGGGGGGTTTCTGACAGCCAGCCAAGGTCTCATCAGCACACACGGGGAATAGAGAGTCCTTCATCCAGAAAAAAAGCATCAGAAAGAAATTTAATAAGACAATAAAACTTCCAGCCACAGTCAGACAAACCCATTGACAAGGAATTTATTAACATGTGACACTTTTATCCCCTTGTCCCTCAATTTTACCATATTCCTTGGATCACACATACCTATTCATTTTGATTTCCTCTGCTAAACTGACACAATAAGCCATGCACAGTCCCGGGAAGCTCTTCCTCTGTATCCCATAACGTGTTCTGTGACTCTGGGCAGTGAGCCCTTGGTGTGGGTGCCACTCCTGGCCCGTCTGAGACATTCCTGGGACAGCCCTGCCAGGGACCAGGGCAGGGACTTGTGTCTCTGATTGGAGCATTGGGATTTTTTCTGCCTTCTTTGTGCCTCTGAGCTCCTCTGTGTGTGTCTGGACAAACTTTACATCACATAACCTGCCAACATTAATCAGCTGGACTTTCTCACCCCAGAGCTCTGAGGAATGTACGGTTCAGACACCCCTCTGCCTTCCCCACAGACCTAATCTCACTGTCATTTTCAGGATATTCCTAGGATTTTAGACTCTGTAAAAGGCACAGGCACAGTAACCATCTTTATAAACATCTAAGAAAATTCTCTCTCTGTCTTGAGGAAGAGGGGAGAGGAAAGGGACAGACAAGAGAACTTTGAAACATGAAGAAATTTGCAGCCAAACATCTTACGAAAATGTTAAAACAGACTGAATATAGGATCTTATGGCTGACTGGGAGCTGGGAAATCCCATTCCCTCCTATTAGAGCTCTTCAACTTTGAAAAAAGTCTTAGATGGGAAATGAAATAAAAAATGTGAGAAGCAATCTACAGAACTGAACATAAATCTTCCAGAACAGAACTAGAAGGGGGAATGCCACCATCTTCTGCATTGTTCTGGAAAAAAAACTATGACTTTTGAAAAAGATGCATCAGATACTTAACCCCAGTTTAGGATTGCAAACAAATGGCTGAAAGACTTGAACTCCAGAGGCAGAATATATAAGAAAATGTATACTTGTTCTTTGCAATTCCTATTGGGAGAGATGACTGGCTTAAACATATTTTTTTTCCGTAGGAAATAAAACGGTTGCCAAAAGGCAAAGGGTTTTGTCTCAATGTATTTTATGAAGGACTGTGCAAGCAACAGAGATACTTCTACGCTTCTAAGTGTGTGCAATCCTTTGAGTAGATATTCTTTATTTTCCAAACACTATTGAATTCCACACTGCAGGTCCAGAATGTGTGTGTAATTTCCACAGCTCTTGTATAGTCTTTGAATCTAATGGCAACCTTATCTTCCTGGTAGATCCAGTGACACAGGGTCACAAAGGGCTGAAAGGAAATGCCACACAGCAGGGCAGAACCATCACTGACACCAAAACTGAGGTTTCTGATGTCATTGGTGAAGGTCTAGTTACAAGTTCATTAAACCCTCAAGATACACTTTTAAACTGCACCTCTGATCCTGTTTCAACTACTGTCTGCCTTTGTTTTTTGTTTGGGTTTTATTTTTCCTGAATGTCTCAAATTCTTTGTTTTCCTTCTGTCAAGCAATTATTTGTGCACTCTGAACAAACACATATTGTAGGGCTGGATTACCGTGGAGATAGAGGAACTGTCTGACGTGGCTTGCTTTTTTGGAGAGGAAAATTTATTGTGGAGATAAAACTGCCTTACAGCTTTAACAGAAGGACATTTACAAGGAAAGCTGAAGTGATTAATTATTTCACAGAAGACAGTTAAATATTTATTAAATACCACACATGCATGCTGTAGTGAACAAACCAATATGAACATGAGCTTATTATCATTATGGCAATAACTTCATGATCAAATTGAGTTAGTCAACTAGGAAGTGTTTAGGGTACATGTTCCCAGGAGGGTTTGAAGCTTTATATAAGATATTCATGCACAGATAAATCCATTTAAATAGTACATTAAACAGTCTTTGCAGAAAGGACCATTTCTCCCTGCAGCCAGAGCATCTGAACTCCTCCAGCTTCTCACAGAAACCACCCCTGGTAGCTCCTCTGCTACCAAAACCTTGCCATGAAAACCAGTTGCGGGATTAACAAATGATGTAGTTACAGCTCCATATGTTGTACAAAGAATGGGTACATTCTTCCCAATCAGTTGACATAGTTATACCAGCCTGGAGTTTTTATGCTCAGTTTATTCTTGGACTTGAGAACTGCTGTTCCTTCTTGTGGTCTGAAGATGGTTTTGTAAAACTCAAAGGTCTGCTTGCCCTTACTGTATGAATCCATGTCATTAAAAATAGCACCACTCCCTACAAACCTTGCCTCATGTGCCACCGAGGCAACTGCTCTAAATTATAAAAGGGATATAGGGATAAAAAGCATGATAAAGTGCTAATAATAAAGCTACATTTTCCTTCTAAAAATCTGCCATGGCAGCCAGGAAACCTTGAAGGAATGATGCCCTGCAGGAATATACAAATCTCAACAAAAATATCTTTTCTAGCTTGGGTGTGACAGAGTCACTTCACAACAGAAGGGATATCAAAGAAAATGAGAGCTAGGAAGAAACAGAGGCATCTTGGGTCACTTGGGTTGCCCAAATATATCCAGGATTGCCACACATGAATGGCAAAATGACACAGAACTTATGGGAGGTTAATATCTGTCTGAATAGTCATTTGCAGACTCTGGTGAGATCTGAGACAGCCCAAAGTTTCCATTTTCAGCAAACTGAAAAGCTGTCCCATGGCTGAATGGTGTTGCTCCATTCCATAGATGTTGCTGCTTACTCTGGAGGTTGTCTGGTTTGGAGGAAATTTTCATTTTGAGTTATGGGAATCAAGTGAAGGAGATATAGGGAGGTGTATGAGAATGGGAAAGAAGTGGGAATGACTGTGGGAAAAGGGAAGAAAGAACTGTAATCCTTCAGCATTTGGAAGAACAAAAAATAGAACTTTACACGCAAAGGGGAATCACTGATGTAGACCTCAAATAGGGGAAGTAGAAAATCAGTTTTTGCTGTTGATTTTTGTAACTGTTGAGGGACTTATTTGAAATCTGAAACCCTTAAACTTTTCCAACTACTGAAAAGTATGAGCTTTGGTAAGCAAGAATAACTGCAAAGTTACTGTTAGTAGGCTAGCTAAAGCAGTCTTTCCATAAAAAAAAAAAAAAAAGAAAAAAAAGGTGTAGCTTTTAAAAGATAAAGTCATCTTCATCTTGATTCAAACAATTTTTCATAAAAAAAAAGGTATGAAATTTATTCCATGTATTAAGAGTGTTTCTATCCTCCAAGAGTCTTTCCTTTGGGTACTGTAAGATGGTTTATTATCCATTATCTGTAACACAAAGATAATGAAAGTGGTTCTATTGTACTCTACGTGAAACCCACAGGAATACCAGGATTTGACAGTCATGATATATCTCAGTTAGTTTCTAATGTGTAAAGCCATCACCAATCATAGAGAAGACAGTCTGTTGGTTAAATAAGTCTACAAAGTAAGATGATAGAGTTCTTCATTTATCTTCATTGAAACAGCTTTGACTGCTGTGTGGTTGATAAAATAAATCTAGTCCTATTCAGAATGTCTCCTCTCTGCCCATTGAAAGCAAGCAGTTTTTTATTCTCCTGTATCAATTCTTATGCAGCCCTCATCACCCACAAGGTGGTAGTATCTTCCATTAACACTTTGAGTAACGTGACTCACATGTGTCAGTTGTAGATCATTTTCTTGCTCATCCTCTCCCAGGGGAGAGAACTGGGAATACAATGAAGCATTTTGATTGGAAGATTTTTTTTAAAAATAAATTTATGAAAGAGATGGTAGGTCAAACAGATGCAATAGGAGATGGACAGGTTCATTATTGCCCTGACAGGGTGTAGATGCCCCAACCCTGGAAGTGTTCAGGGCTAGGGTGGATGGGGCCCTGAGGAAACTCACCTGCTCATAACAGAGGGGTTGGAACCAAATGATCTCTTAAGATTCCATCCAACCCAAACCATTTTATGATTCCATTATGTTTCTTTACTTTTAGGGGAGCTCATTGCATTATTTAGGAATAATCTCATGAAACTCCATGAACTTCACTGTTATATGGAAAGTTTAGTGCTGACATCAGAACAGAGCAGCTGATCAATCTCACAATCTCTGTTTTCCACAAAAGCCTGTTCCACTTCAAAGGATATAGAAACACTTGAAGCACATACACACATATATATGATGCAGATTTTACTGTTAGATAACATAAATATAACCTCTCTCCCTTGAGGAACATAAATAAGGCTCAAGATAATGAGTTTTATTTGATGACAACAGCACAAGCAGTGATAAAACCAGACAATTATGTTTGTTATGTCTCATGGACACACCAGATCCAATGCAGAGAGGATCTGTAATTAATGATTTAATTCTAAAATATATTTCATGGCTTTAACTCAGCCAAGAA
>JAWWMU010000106.1:145233195-145248842 GCA_035048155.1 Cinnycerthia olivascens
TTACAGAATTGTTTAGTTTTTAATCTTTTTTGGTTGGTTGGTTGGTTGGTTGGTTGGTTGGTTGGTTGGTTGGTTGGGATTTTTTAAAGGAAATAAGGGGACCTGTGCTGAGAGTTCATTTAAGTAAAATATGAGCAAGTGTCATTATCATTTTTCCCAGGTTTCCTGCATAGGTACTACCTGAGGAATAACCTATAAAGAAAGAACAACTGAACATTTAAATGACCTTAGGCTTTTCATTTCAGTTGAGTTGTATCTCAGATCAATTGAAGGTTATAAACATTAAGAAATTTTAAACATTCTGTCCTGCAGAATGAACCATTTGCTAAAATCCTCCAGCTTCATACATTCCAAATGTTTTGTCTTCTACATTTTAAAAAGAAAAGGAAAGTTAGTGGATTTGGTTTGGGATTTTGGGGGACTGTTTCATTGTTTCCAGGAAAACAAGGAGGAGGAGAGAAAGAAAACCTGTGTATAGTGCCTCCAAAATTATCCACAGCAGACAGTTTCCTAAAAAATAATGAAAGGTTTTGTTTTTTTTTTTTGTTGTTTATTTTTTTTTAATACTTGCAAAAGTAAAATATAAGTTCTCCCACCTCAAATAAATTTTTTCTTGGTATTTCTCACAGGTCACAAGGCTTAATAACAAACACCAAATGTTGTGGGAAGACCTCTGCTTTAGTAGAGGCCTGAAAATGCTGTTAATACTTCATTAGGAAAAAGAGCCAATCCTTTCAAATCATCTGTCTGGATTCCTTTTACCCCGGTATGTTACTGATAATTCCAGTGTCAGCTTGTTCTGAGTGGCTGTGGACTGAACTTGCTGCAAGAACAAATGAGTGCAGTGAAAATCCTTTTAATTCAGTTAGAGAACAGTGAGCAACTGGCAATACAGCATCCTCTGAGGGAAAGAAAACATCATGAAAATATTACAAGCTGCAGGAAAATGTGGAAAAATCAAAGATGACAATCAACTGAGAAGAGGAAAAGAATGATGCTTGGGCTGGTAACAACAATCTGAGGCCCATATTCTTTTTTAATTGATCAAGAATCAATATTTCATACAAGTGGAATTAGTACCAAATCTAAGAGGAAGACGACTCAGCCAAGAAACCAATGATCTGTTTTGCACAATACTTTCTGTTCATGCAACTCTATGTATATGCTTGCATGTTCACATGTATATTTGTATGAGAACACATATTTGTGTATATTACTTCCCAAGAAATCAATATAATGCCATGTTCTTGCTTAAACTTCTGCTTTGTAATATGGATTCTTGGGGAGATTCATGGCCTGCTAATGTAGTGCAAATTGTCTTACAAGATTCTTAGCAATGGTCAATATGTTTACTGTTTTAGAGAATAAAGCATTACCCTTGAGAGATATGGCTCATATCCTAAATAACAAAGCAATGTTTAATGAATGGAAAGCAGGGAATACAAACAGAGCTTATGCTGAACATATTAATTTTAAATTATGTAGTCACATTTTCAGCACTTGCTCAGAGCAAATTTTGCTTGACATAGTAGAACTGCTTCTGATTTATGTCATGTGAATAACAGGAGAATCTGTGCTGCCATATAAATGCACTGCATTGGAAAACAATGAAAACAATTCCAAAGGCATGCATTGTTGAGCAGCATAAGCAGTCCACCTGCACAAGCAAGATATCTGTATCAATCCAAACAAAGTCATTTTAGTCTTACAGGGAAGAAAATAGAAATAGAGAAAACCAAGATAGCATGGCTTGTCTGGAATTGGCTTAGCTTGTGCTGATTTTAGCCTCTTTCACTTGTGACAATTGTCCAGCCATCAAGTAAGTGTCATCTAAATTTGTTTAAGCTTTAGTTTAGCTTTGTGTGGAGTATTGCCTGTTGTTCATGATAAGTAATAAAACAAGTACTCTTTGCAGACTGAAGAACTATCTCGTAGCCCCAGAATAAAAATGTAGGGTTTAGGCAAGGCTAGGAACAAGAGGACACAATTAGTAGGGCTTTACACACAAATCATGGTGGTCGGACACTGGTGAACAAAGGTACAAGCAAACACATAAATAAACAGGTATGAGTCAGGTGAAAGAGGTTTCAGAGAAAGCAAGAAAACAGGAAAACAAGTCTAGTGCTGTACTGGAAAGCAATGAAGTACTGGGTGAGTCACTGGAAGAATGAAAGAGAATATCCTTCTAGAGAGGGACTGAAGGTGATAACCTTTAGAGGCAAATGAAGTGAGCATACCACCACAGAAGAATGTACAGATCCTAGAAAGATTTATCAGTCTTAACTGTTACTAGCTAAAAGTGTCCTGTAGTAACTATTGTGTTTGATTATACTACCTCAGTGTCGATTTCAGTAACCATAAATTCTAAGACCTGTGTGTAAGGTGTATTTCTTTTGATCCAGAAATACGAACAAGACACTCCCTTTCTAGAGGCAGTGGCTGAATAACAGCAGAGGACATGGGGAAATAGGGAATAACTCCTGCTCCTGACTGCCACCCCACCCGTTAGCAGCCTGAAATTCAGGAAATTTCTGGGCCAAATATGTTCAATATTTCTTCAATTAACTAGTCCTACTTGAATTTTTATAAACCCTTTCTGGAGTAATATGATGTCTTCTGAAAATAGCTACCACAATTCGATTATGCATTTGGTTAAGAAGATTAAAAAATCCAAAAACCAAAAAAACCCATCCCAGGACTTCCTTCTTTTGAAAGCATAGAGCTTTTCTTTATGCCAGCATAACACTGTATCTTATACTGTATATATTTTAAATAGCCATCTTCTGAGCTATGCTTTTAGGTTATAAACATGATGTCAGTTATTATTTTGCATTTCATTAAAAGTAATGAATGATACAGGAGAGATATTGATTCAGACTCTTTAGGAATCAATTTTTAAAACCTCCACAGAAACACTTAACTTTGCAAAGACTTTATCCTGTTTTGCTTCTGCCAGGCAAACCCATCTTCTTTTTGCATGGGACTTCAGGGAGTGTAGTCTGTAGTTCAGTTTAAAGACAAGAACTGGCCAGTGTGGCTTATACAGGCCATGCTAATACTTTTTGACCTGGTGAACTTGATTAAATATGAGATGGTTTCTAAATTGAAGCTTAATCTCTTTACATAGCTTTTAGTCAACATTCTATGGAAATTCATTGCTTTTCGTTGTTAAGACAATAAATGCAAACTAAAAATTAATTCCTTAAATTCACAATCAGAACAGGTTTCAAAACATGTCCCTTCATCAAAAGATTGAATATTAACAAAGAAAAGACTTTGTATTATGAGCCTGTTTTTAAGTCAGAACAGCCTTACTTTGGCAGTATGACAAAGACATCCCTAATAGCTTTGTTTTTATGACTGACATTCATCCCAGGTGAACTTAATTGATACCAAGGGAATTATATAAAAGGTACAATAAACAGGTCTTGGCATTTCCAAATTAATTTCCTTGACCTGATACAGAGACATAATCATGATCTTGGGTCTTCTTGCCAGAAAATTACCCCATTCCTATTACTGCAGAAACAAATATTAGCAAAGTTTAGGCTGTCAGTCATGCTGGAGAAAATGTTGTGAGAGTTCATTTGGATCTTGGGAAGAAATTCTTTACTGTGAGGGTGGTGAGGCCCTGGCACAGGTTTCCCAGAGAAGCTGTGGCTGCCCCATCCCTGAAGGGTTCAAGATCAGGTTGGATGGGGCTTGGAGCAACCTGGTCTGGGGGAAGGGGTCCCTGCCCATGCAGGGAGTTGGAAGAAGGGAATCTTTAAGGTTCCTTCCAACACAAACCTCTCTGTTAATCATTTGAGCCTTCTCTCTGTTCTCAGTGAGGGCAGACTTCATCCCTGAGTACCTGCTTATGTTAGTGATGAATGGGTGTAAATAATTCAGCAGTATCAGTACTTTTAAAGCAGTTCAGGTTTCCTCCTTTTTAGTATTTCTTACTCTTCAAACCAGTATGTGAGTGGCAACCTTCTACTGCAATGGACCTGAGTTCATATAAAGGATTTTTCTGCTAGCAGGGATTTGCTAGCTACAGTGGCTTTGGCAAGCAGAAGCTTGTTGTTAAGGAGCATCAGAGCCCTCATTCAGAAATGCTTTCTGCAGCTGTGTTCAGCTGACTGACATCCCCAGCTCCTGTGTATCCATGGTCACAGATCACCGTAGCTGAGTCTCTCTGCTCCATTGGTTTAATTACAAGGAAGAGTTTGCTTATAAAATGAGTACTCAGGTTTATACTTTATTGACTTTGTTACATTAGAGTGTCACACAACTGCAGTTAATGTGTTGTCTGTCTTTTGTGACCTCTCTGACTTTTTTCCACTTTTTCTTACACAATTTGTTAATTTTATTAACAAGGTAGACAGAAGATTGCATGGGATGTATAATTGTTGGCTGAAGATGACAACAAGGAGTTCTGGACAGTCTAGAACTACAACATGAGAACTGGAAGGCCAGCTGAAGCAGCAGATGTTGCAAATTTGGAGCATCTCCTGAGCATTGAGGATGCTCAGAGAGGACCCAAATGATCTTAGTCCATCCCTGAGCCACAGAATAATGCTATTAAAAATAGATTACTTCTGAATCTGAAGACATTCATGTGGAGCAAACAAGTTTAATGCGGAGATCTTTGATTCAGTAGAAACCTGAGAAATTCAATATGATTATGCACAGCATTTATGATTTTACCTCCCTGGACTTAGATAAGCAGCCTAGTTGTGCTTGTTGTGAATGGTATCCCACATCCTCTCTGTTGGCAGAGATGCAATACCACACAAACACAGCAAAGAATAAATTGTGCTTCTTTTCATTTCCACATTTTTCTGGTTTGGGTAAGTACACAGCATTAACTTCTCCTTGTATAAACCAAACAATGCTTTACAAGGCAAAGCATCAGAAAGCTACAATTCTCAGCACAATATTTCTTCAAGAAAATAATTCCCCTTTTCTTCCTGTCCTATTCTGTGGTCAAAGGTTAATGATCTTACAATTGTTGTTGTTTTACTTGGCTTTATTGTTACTTAGAAAGAGCTTATGAAAACAGAATGCTTGATATGAAATCATAGAATCACAGAATTTTCTGAGTTGGAAAAGACCTTATGGATCACTTAGTGTCTAATCCCCCTGCCATGGGCAAGGATGCCACTCATTAGAACAAATTGGTCAAGGCCTCATCCCACCTGGCCTTGAACTATTGCAGAAAAGGGGAAGTGAGCTGCATGTGTCCTATCCAGAGCTTTGCAAAGCTTCACACCTCGTCAGGTCCTCATGCTTCTTTCTTCTAATAATGGTCATGCCCAGCTGCCCACTTATGAACTGAAACCACAATTTACTCAGCATGGATTTTAAGAACAATTGGCTAAAGGGCTTATTGATTATCATAGTTCCCCTGTGATATATGGTGATGTATGTTATAGGTCCTTAGTAGTCAGTAGCAATGTCTGTAATTCCTGAGACAGCTCATGCCAGGAATGTGCTACCAGAAGTGTCTGACACTACTCATATGTGCTTGCATTATCTTTTGAGGTTGGCTGGGCGGCTCTCTGAAAACAAAAAAAAAAGCCTGAGGAACCACTGCCGTTTTCTCATGCAAGCTCTGCCCTGCACTAAAGAGATAATCAGCACTGAATTTCTTTGTGTCTCCCCTTTGCACTTTTGTGTTCCCTTCCTTCCTCTGCAAGAAAACTTGGCAGGATTTTTAGCCTACTGGAGGCCAGTGCAGTAATGTTAGCTAGCTAAGAAAAGCTTTTCAGCAATTCTTGCTGCTGGTGTTTTTTGTTTTGTTTTTTGGTTTTTTTTTTGGTTTTTTTTTTTTTGTTTGTTGGTTTTTTGTTGTTGTTTTGGTTTGAGTTTTTCCCTCAATTCATCATAAAATTCTTATTCATGACAAGGAAAATTTTACTGAGAATGCCTTATCTTGGTTGCATTTGTGAATTGCCTGAGGGTGAAGATGAAAATGTGCACCAGAGACCTTTCTCTTCATTGCTGAATAGCCCAAATCATTATGGCACATAGTGTCCAAATCCCTTGTTCCTCCTTTACCTCAGTCAAGATTGTTTTAAAAAAAATGGAAAAAAAAAAATCTCCATCAAAAGTTATGGCTAAGTGCAAAATTTTTACTTTTTAAATATTTTTTTTACTCCTGTATAATGAATCTCACTGGCAGGTTTGTTTGAAGTTTACAATAAGGGACTAGGCTGCATTCTGAATCACAGGAAAACAAGTGCTGTGACTTTTAGCATACTGGATAGGAAAAGGGATATGTTTATACTTGTTCATACTTGCTTGGAAGTTCACAAAACTTATATTTTTGTTCTCAATTCCTAAGAGAGAGAGGTGAGTAGATAAGATGTTAAAGAAAAAATAAGATCAGTGATTAAAATAAATGGCAAGTATAGAAACATCAAGTGTTCTTTTAACAACACAGACCTGAAAGAAATTCATCTGACTGAAAAAAATGAGGAAACACCTGCACTTCACAGCCTGGCTGGCAAGAACATGTAGTGAAACCTCAAGATTCTCAGTTTTTAAACTGAGACATATCTAAGAGCTATGCAAAATTGTACCTTGAGTTCCACCCATGCAGTCCGACTGACTTCACTGGATGTGAACAAAGTTACTCTTAGACCTTTCAGAGTTACAGAATTCTCACATGGGCTTTATTTCCCACAGATTGCACTCTGTTCCTTCAGTCTTGCTGGGAACATTAAGACCCTAACACAGAGGACCGAAATAAGAATACTTCAATGTTCTGTTCTGTCTTTTCATTGTACAGAAAGAGGATTTGGGGTTTGTAGGAAAGGAATATATCTATATACTTTATCTTTCAGCTAGCTCAAGTAATATACCTCCTGCCTCTCCCACTTGTCTCTGTCAGTAATTCAGGGAAAAAGAAAAGCAAAATGAGCCAAAAAATCTATGGGAATGTGGGATAAAAGCATATTAGAAGGAAAACCATAGAGTCATGGAATGGTTTATATTGGAAGGGACCTCAAAAATGTGGTAGCTCCAAATCCCCTGCCATGGCCAGGGACACTTTCCACTAGACCAGGTTGCTCAGAGCCCCATCCAGCCTGACCATGGACACTTTAAGGGATGGAGAGTCCACAACTGCTCTGGACATCTGAGTCATTAGGGCTTAAAATATTTCTTCTTCAAACCTGTCACCAAAGTTAATGTACACTTGTGAGTGAAGAGAGAAAATGCCATTTTGGTTTTATCCACTTCACTCATTCAACACTCATAATTTCTAATCTTCAGACTCTGCTGGCATCAAAACTTCAGGAGATTTGGGAAACTTTGGAACGTATGAGTAGGTGCTACAGTATACTTACAAATTAAACTAATCCTTAGTGATAATAGTGCTTATCAAGAACAAATCTGGAGCTGAAATATTTATCTACTCTTCACCCCACTCTTCTAATATTAGCATAGTAATCTCTTTCCAGTTCAAATGTAGCATTTGTAATACTACTTTGCAGTATGTTTCTGATGTTTTCTGCCCTTGTCTGTGTAATTCATGTTTGAAATGCAACAAAAGACTCTGAAGAACAAGAGAACTACATAAATCCTTTCTTAAATCCTTCAATCTTTAGATTAAAAAAAAATCCCTGCATTAATGTTTGTAAACCAAATAATGGGACCAGGTCCAACCGTTTATGGCTACATTTGCAATTCAGATCTCTGTTAACATGAAGATTAAAGAAAGGATTAGTTTCCAGCCCCAAAAGGCACAGTTTAGCAGCCAAATATGAGTTGATCATCAGATGTGCCAAAATATAAAAATACAGGAAAGATCAAAATGGTCATTTCTGATGTTTTGTCTTTGAAACAAAGATTAAAACCATTTTAAATACATTAGCATTCTGAATCTTCCTGTAGGACTGCCAAATTGCTCCTTCTGATCCTGTCTCATTGACATTAAAAATTATGAAGGCCCCAGCGTCGGCATCCTTCTGCTGAGGGTGATTTGACAGCGTGAGTGGGGGTGAGCTGCTTCTCCCCTGCGCTGACCCGGGGCTGCAGATCTGGCAGATAAACAAGTCTGTGACAAATAGCACTGACATCCCTGTCAAAAGAGAAGACATGACTCAGACCCAGTATCTGTGCACAGCCCAGTGCTGGCTTTCAGTGACAAATGGGTTTAGTCTGACAGTGTGTTTCACTGCTTGAACTTGCAACTATCAAAACAAGACTCAGAAGGAGGGAACACAAGAGAAAACCACACACACAGGCACAAAGCCTGGCCTGCCCACTCAAACAGTACTTATAAATTTTTCCATTCTCTTGGTACTCTTCTAATTTCTCCTCCATTTTGTTTTTTTTTTTGTAAAGTTAGGAAGAATAAAAGAAGGAAAATTTAATTTCATTACTTGCAAATCCAAACATTAGAAAAGACCATGTCATATTTTAATGAAATCTCACTCCACACAGACCACTAAGTTTCACTCACCCATGGATAGAATCTTACATTTGGTATTAGACTAATGGAAAATTCAGTTAACTTCCAGACAGTTATCCACGAGTGCTTTCAAGGCATCAGCAGGTAGAAAATCAGCATCAGGCAGTTCCTTCTGGATGTTCATCATCTTTTGGCATTAGCAGCTTAGATCTGGATTTCTACATTTCATTTCCCTGCCTCCAAATTCCTGCCAGGAATTAATTTTAAGTTTTTCTGCTGTAGAATAATAATAAAAAAACCAAAACCAAAACAAGTAAAACACAAAAATCAGTGAATTTCTGTACTGTGTGTCCGTGTCAGGATATTGGCAGGGGGGCTCTGCAGGTTGGGCTCTGTCAGAGTGGTGGTGAGTGGCTAACTGTGTCAGCCAGCATCCTCAGTGCCTTTTTCACAAAGCCTCTATTCTAGAAGGCTATTTCTTACTATTATTAGTTCCAATCCTGACTTTTATTTGTTCTGTCCCTTATAATATGAAGATTAAATGATACTTTCCCTTGCTTTAACTGACTTAAAGTCACCAAGTCATCCTATTCCTTTTGTTGTTTTAAACACTGAGCAAATATTGGTTTTCTTCAGGGTTTTGTAATGTTCTATTATTATGTCTCTTAATAAATATCTAATTCTATATCCAGAGATCTGCTCAAAATATTCGCAAAAAACTTACACATTATTTTGGAGGCGTTGTGGTTTAATGAAGATAGATAGTGACTTTTTCAGTAACCAGTAATTCAAAATTACCTATTCTGCACCTGTGGTTTAATAGAAAGGGTTTTTTTTTGTTTTGTTTTGTTGTTACAAATACAGAAGAAATTTTCAGTGTGTTCTTTAAAAATATTTATAATACTGGTAGACATCCTCAGAACTTGTTTTTCATTTGCATAATCTTTTTTTATTCTAGCATTAATTTTCTTGTTGTGCTTAGCTTTTTCAGTAAAAAAATGCTTTTGGTGATTTCTAATTTATATCTATTAATATAATTTTCTTTTGTTTCTTTTGATAGATATTGATTTTTATTTCCCATGTATTGTCTTAGTTTATCCACTAGGACAGGTTAAAAGCTAGACAAAAATAGTCTTCTTTACAAGTATTGAATTAGTACTTCTCAAATAAATAGTAAAATAGTATCAGAAATTCTTTTCATAAAGGTCTATTATTCAAAGATCATACAATAATAGAACCATAGAGTGGTCTGATCATACAATAACAGAACCATAGAGTGGTCTAGAGTGGAATTGACCTTGAAGATTATCTAGTTCCTACCCACCTGCCATGGGCAGGTACACCTTCCATCAGACCAGGTTGGTCAGCAAAACTCAGATACTATTTCCTTTTATATATATATATATATTTATATATTTGTCTTCTTTTTTTTCATTAAATTCTTCTTCGCTTGGAAACTGAGCTTGTTTGAAATGCCATATATAATTCACAGATGAGTTAATCACTAGCTTGGAAGCTGGTGGTTTCCTAGGAAGTGGTGGCCAGGACCATCTTACAATCAGTGAAACAAAATAAAAGTGATTTGGACTATCTTTTATCTTCTTTTATTAAATATAAGCATGTCATAATCACCAGTCTCTAAGCAACAGACAGATACTAATCCAGCAATTAATTCATCTTTATCCATATAATAAGGTCCAAAATAGAGCTGGCTTGTATTAAACGTGTCACCTCCAGCGAGGAAGAAAAAAGAAAAAAGAATCCGCCTGTATGTACATGTATTCAAGAACTCTAATGACTATCTACTGTCTGTGTGAGACCTTTAATATGTCTCCAGAATTGAAATTCTCCTTAGTAACACAGTTTTTCTTTCTATTACATACAGATATTAAAAAGCAAACCCTCTGTTCTCTGCCTTAAATAAGAATCCATTTCCATCCTTTGCTATTTAGCCCTTTGGTCTTTTCACATTGAGATCTGGGGACCTATTGATGCTAAAACTGGTACTGACATTGCTACTAGTGAGTGATACCATTTTTTCTTTTCTTCACCCTTTCTTTTCCCTCGTTCAACTTTTTCTGTTTTTTCTAAACTCATTATAATTGGAGCTGGAAATTCCAGTAATGTGAATTAACCCAACATCAACATTACAGTCACTCCACTTACACCTCTCTTTTCTCAGGAGTGGGAAAGCCAAGTCTGGCCCCAGTTTTTTAACACTGATCTTGAAGAAAGTTAGGGAAAGGAGAAATTTTGTTCCATTGTGTTTATTACAGCTCTTTAGTCTGCATCATACAGATTTTCACTTTTATGCAATTTTAATATAAATTTTATCTGTTCACACTTGACTATTCCAGCTATTTTCCAATGAGATAAAGTCTCCCTCTTAGTTTTTGTGCAAGATGTAAGGCGTCCCATACACACAATGCATTAATTATGGGGCCAAAAGGCTCTTGCCATCACTCATTCATTGTCAGCAGGTTATCAAAAGCTGACAACCAGCAGTGTGTAAAGAGACCCTGCTTCAGTGAAACTAGACTTTTACAATTATATAGAAAAAGAATTTTTAGCTCAATGCACTCATAGCTGGCTATCAGCTCCACGAGGAGCTGCCCTACAGCCTCTTAAATGGCAATAAGGTAACTTTGGTGAGTCAAAGATTGCACCCCAAGGAAACAAGTCAGCATAAGACTTACATTGAAGTCACTACTTACACCTTACTATTTCTAATCATCAGGGATTGCTTCTTACAGTTCTTCTATATCCCATACTGCAGTGCTTCCAAAGTTTCTTAATAGTGTCTTATGTATATATATATATATATACACACATCTCTGTGTGTGCATGTTTTGTTAGTAGCATGTTATTTCTTGACAGTGCAACCAAAACTTAGATAAGAATACACTGAGAAGATATTCATATTGCCTGCCACTTTTTCTTACTCAGTTGAGTTGCTCAGAGTATTGAGGTGGAAGACAGCTGCACTACCCTGGAGAGAGCTGTGACACAAGAAAAGGCCATCAGTCCAAACTGCTCATTACTGCTCAACAGGTACAGGCTACATATCCCTCCAACATACAGACTGGTTTATTGAAGTGCTTTCTAGTTAACTGATAAAATTACCTGATTTTTTTAGACTAACCAGCCATTGCAGTTAACCTAAATCATTTTGCCTGAATTTAATCATGTACTGCTCATGAAAGTTTTGCAGGCTGAGTGATGGGATTGGTAATATTAAGGGGAAAGCCAGCAAAGCAGGGGCAGAGACAGTAATCTCTTTTAGTCTAACAGATTCTGAAGTGGATATCTGTCAGTGGCTTCAGTTACCAGGAAACAAGTTGCAAACATCACACAAAATCCCCACATACTCTACACTGGAAGTTACAAACCACGACCTAAGAAAAAAAAAGAGAAACATGCCAAATTAGCACAACTGCAGGCTCCTCTGCTGCTGGTCATGATGGCAGATCCTTTTTCATACTGTCTTCTTTTTTCTGTTTCTTAGACCCTTCAGCTAGACTTTAGACTTACCTTGCTAGCTCATTAGGAGAGAGCAATGATAAAAAGTCAAAACCAGGAGTATCTGAAGTGTTCCATTTTTCATCAGGTTCTGTGTGGCATTGAACATTTGGCTTCAATGTGTGCTGTCACCATTAGAGATTCTGATTTTTGCTTTAGTGGCACTTTGCCAGTTCTCTCTGTGTTCTCTCCTGGATATTCTGGGTACTTTCATGGGTTTTTTTGCTGGCATGGTAATTGCTTAGAGGAAATTAGCTTTGGAAGGTACTGGCACATATTGTGTAAGTTTGACATTCTTGTAATCATAAAATCTTTAAGGTGAGAAAAGACCTCAAAGACCATCAAGTCCAAACCAGGTTCCCCAGTGCCACATCCACGTGCCTTTTGAACACTTCCAGACACGGTGACTCTACCACTTCTCTTGGCAGCCTGCTCCAATGCATGACCACTTTTTTGAATAAACTTACCCAGATACCAAATATTGGGAAAGCTCCCCTGGCACAGTTTGAAGCCATTTCCTGTGTTCCTGTCACTTGTTACTGGGAGAAGAGGCCAACACCCAACTGTCTACAATCTCCTTTCAGGGAGTTTGAAAGAAAGATAAGGTCCCTTCCTAGCCTTCTTTTCTCCAGATTAATCAACCCCAGTCCTCTCAACCTCTCCTTACACAAATTGTTTTCCAGACCCTTCACCAGCTCTGTTTTCCTCATTTGGATACTCAAAACTTCTGGGCTGTTATCAACATTCACAATGTATATTTCCAAGAAAGATTAAAAATAAAGTTTAGTATGCTCATTCTTTGTTAGGGTGAATGCAGCTTTATTTAAACATTGTTGAAAATGTCAGCGCAAATAATGGAATTTTTTGTCAATGATGTTTTTAAATTTTATTTTTCAGAGAAAGCAGCTAACTGAAATAAGCATAGGCATGTGATGTGCAGTTCTAATAAAATACATCCCCATACAGATCTGCTCTACACGCCTCTTTAGAATATTAAACTACTTTTATTCTTTTATGTGCTATTTAAACTGACATGAAGATTTGTGGATACTCAATGCCTGGAGACTATAAAAGAACATTCACAGAGATGTAAGGTAGGAGGCATTGGTTTGTTTGCTGTTTGTTTACTTTCTCAATATAAAATATGTTTTTGATCTAACTCGACCTCTATTACTTACTAGGTGCATGAATTGCTACTGATTTCTGAAAATACTTCAGTTCCACCTTAGCCACTTCATTTATGTGCAGAGATTTACCACTGCTCACAGAAGTTCCTTGTTTTGTTAGGTTCTGATTTACAACATACTAAAGTCTCTGAAAATGTTCCTTATATGTAATTTGGACAGTTTGGATCAGCTGTCCTGGCCATGCTCCCTCTCAGCTTCATGTGCACCTGCCCACTGGCAGAGTGTGGAGATGCTAAAAAGTCCTTGACTTAGTGTAGCTCTCTATGGCAACAACTAAAACATCAGTGTGTTATCAATGCTCTTCTCATACTAAATCCAAAACACAAGACTGTACCAGCTACTAAGAGGAGACTAACTTTACCCCAGCTGAAACCAGAATAACACTGAAAACTACTGACATTAAGGATTAAACACTTGAACTTAGTGTGAAAATAAATCAGTCATCTTATCCTGAAATAAAATATATTAAATCTATTTTCTTGCCTGAAAATTCCAGTTCTCAAAGTGTTATTAATGTTTTTAATTAGTTTTGATTTTGTTAATTAAATATAAATCCCTCCTGTTCAAACATTTCTTGCATTTGCAAGTTTTAAAGCAACGTGTGGATCAGTTAGAGGGCAGGGAGTGTGTGATGGTTAAAATGTTCTCAGCTGTATTTACAAAACTCTCCACTTCTCTCCTGTTTGAAAATGGAAATGGTAACTGCTTATCAGTTCAGATTCTCCTCAAAGTCAGGGAAACATGTTTTTAATACTCCCTGTAAATCCAGAACTCCACCAGTTGGTGTTTCTACACGTCAGGCTATCACAGACCTGGGAAAGTCTGCTACAACAAAGGAATGACTACAGGGAAGCTTCTGCAACATGGCTGGAAAACAGAAAACTTCATGATTTAGTATTTGAATCAGATCTGAAATCAGCTGATTATCATTCTTAGTTCTAGAACTATAAATAGCTAAGGATAAGTCTCATCTGAGCAATACAGTGATCTGTTAATGTAGCTACCTGACCACCATGTGTGAATCCAGCTCCACTAGACAGTGGAGAAAAACAGGAATTTTTAGGGAGCAAGCCAACTCCCTGCTCTAGCTCTTCATTACACAGTGAAATAGAACAAACGTTTGAAGTGCCAGTTCTTCCTTGACTTTATTTTGAATTCGGATAGTGAGCTTAGAAACACATCTCTATCCTGTCAATTCTTGCAGCTGATTCCCCCTCAGTGGGTAGGATTTATCCCATCAGTTTCAAGCTCTTATGTTTAGATAGGTTTTGTCACAATTTGACAGAACTGTGCTCTCTCTGTTCTCTCAGAGAGGGAGAAACATTGGCTTTTCCTGAGATCCTAACCTTTCTCTTTTTAAATCTGGACAAAATGAATCCCACACCTGGTCTTGATTTAGAAGCTATTCAGGATCAACTGACATTTGTATCTAGACAATGAATTTGGACTTGATATGCAAAGAAAATTTTAAGGAGATGGAGCTAACTAAAGAAAGTATCATACCGAACTATACTGACCAAAATTATTTGAGCATAGTATTTTACTTTGATCTTAATCAAAAAAGTTTATATCATTCAACTGATGTAAATTAGGACTAACATAACTTTACAGAAATTGACAGTTACATTGATTTACACTGACTGTTACATCACAGAGAATATAAAAAATAGGCAAATAAATGATTGGAGATTTAAAATGGGTTGTATAGTTGAATTTTTCCCTCTGTCACAAAGTCTGTGAATATTTTTATCATGCTGATCCATATCTGAAAATTATCACCTGTTTATTTCATTTAGCTGTCCCTTGAGTTACACCTTTTGTGTCTTTCTCTGGATAGATCTTAATTAATTCAAGACATGTAAATGAGATTCATAGACTTGGAGTTTCATTGCTCTTCTTTGCTAGTCAGTAGAGACAGATCTTGTGGTGCAACTAAAATAAGAAGTTTATTTGATTTTTGGAAACTTCTTTCTCTATGACGGGAAAACAATGACACCAGCTAAGATTCTAATTTTGCTTTTTAATCAAGTGCCTCCAGTGCAGCCTCCCTTGTGTCTGCCATAATAGTAACTCCATTTGGAGGCTCAAAATATCTCTGTAGTGGTAAAATAATCCTGAAAGCACAGACCAGAATTAACCTGGCCTGTTTACAAACGTTCCATATAAATCATCACTATTAAAACTGTTCTTACATCTGATGTAGCTTCTTAAGACAGAGGTTGATATGATTTTTGTTTATTTTCCACTGACTCAGTTTACCCTTCTTATCAAAAAAATGTGAGTACTAACATTTCTTTTTCACATAAATGATAAATGCTTGAATTTACTAATCCTTGCAGTTGTGTATAGAGGCCATCTGGTGGAAAATATTTCTTACAGAAGGAGAAAGTATTTAATGTTTTATGTTTTTCTCTTCTATTGTCTGGGACAAAATATTTTATGCAATTAATTATATTTATAATTTTAAATTGTATATGTATATGTATATGTATATGTATATGTATATGTATATGTATATGTATATGTATATGTATATGTAT
>JAWWMU010000106.1:145258154-145271083 GCA_035048155.1 Cinnycerthia olivascens
GCAGATGCTTGTTTGGTATTGAAGATAAGTCTGTATTACACCTTGTGCTTTGTGCTGGATGCCAAACATCTTTCCACACACTTTTTCATCTAGCTCAAAATTCGGCCAGACCTTTCTCCAGGTATTGCAAGGGAAAGGAGTGATAACATTCCAATCCTCCACCCTTATATCCATACCTCCTACTTCTTCTCTGTTAAGAAATTATCTCAATAATTCTTTCCTCACTTTCTGTGTTTGAATTACATAAGCACTTAATATGACATGATACCTTTTAAACAATTCAACTCGACATCACATCTTGCTCTTCATATGTTTTACTCCTTGCCTCCCATGGGATATTTATTTTCTTGAAAACAAATCAGCTATGCATTGGACATCTCTCAGTGCTGCATAGACACATAGCAGAATCCTCAAAACTATAATTTTCTTTTAACCTTTCCATTCTGTGCCATGTAGTCAACAGATCATTTGATACATGGTAAGAGTGAGAAGTGACTTTTGTCACAATTGTGTTCGACATTAGAGCAAAAGATGAAGATTGTGAGATAGCCTCTGACTCAGTAAAATATGTCAGGAGTCACTTGATGGCTTGCAATATCAAAAGACCTAGCCCAGCCTTTTGCAGTTGTTTTGAGATTTTCACATCTAAACAGATCCATACTGCAGACAATTACCATCAGCAGATGGGAAGGGAGAAAGCAGATGTGTGTAATCAGACTTTCTATTGTGACTTTTGCTTTCTGTCTTATCTAGTTTTGGTATCCATGCAACTCCTTGCAAAACTGACACCTTTTGCCATACCACAATTTCTGTTCATTTTTCCAAGGTTACATGGACTTCAATTATTGACATCTTGGATTTCTAGTTCAAGAACTGCAGCATCCGTGTTCTCTGTTTCTAAACCCTGAGCAGGATGAACCTATATCATAAACTGGGCAAAAAACACATTACAAACACTATCATGAAAAAGTCTGTCAATGCAGACTTACTCTGACACATTGACCTTCTTTTCCTTCTGCCACACAAATCTGTCATTTCCCAAACCAGGAGAGTATGGAACAACACAGCACAGAGACACCAGCTGAGAGAATTAGGCAGTAGTGGGTACTCAGTAAAGATATAAGATCAGGACATACAGTAATATATCTCACAACTGTATTTCCAAGATGCAGAACCCTTTGGCTTACTGGCTTTCTCAGCCAAAGAATTTATGCATATCTCTCTGTTTTATATCCTTTGATGGGCTTTATCTTCAAGGGACTGTATCACTGAGGTTCAGGAAGAAGAAACGGTGGTGCTAAAAGATGAACAGACAGGAAAGAGAAAAGTGTCAAATAAGTGAAGGCACAATGTGGAATGGACCCATGCTGGATTGGTTTCCGAAGAACTGCAGCAATGGAAAGTGCCAGTGCTCCAGTGCTGGAGCAGTTTGTGCAGGACAGTCTCTCATAGCAAGAACCCCAAGCTGGAACAGTAGAAAAGCATGAGGAAGAAGGATGGATTGAATTCTATAAACTGTATCTAACCCATGTTGCCTTTCTCTTTGCACTGCCCAGAGGTGACAAGGTCAATGAGCTGGGAGAGAACTTGAGCATGTGAAGAAGGATAGGCTGAGAGGAAAGTGCTTTTAATTTTATTCTTGTTTCTCACTAACCTACTACATTATTAATTTGAAATAAATTAAATTCATCCTCTCAAGCCAAGTCTGATTTGCCTGCGATAGAAATTGGTGAGTGGTTTCCTTGTCTTTGTCTTGACCCATGAGCTTTTCCATTGTGTTTTTTTCCCTCTGTCCTCCAAGAAGGTGGAGTGATAGAGCAGTTTGGTGGGCACCTTTCTGACAGCCCAGGTCAACCCAACACACAAAGCTAGTCCTATTTGCAAATCCAGATCCAGCTTCCTTTGCTGAAGACTCCCCTGAAAAGGGCATGAGGAAATTGCTAAATATGTCCCTTTGTAATTGTGTTAAAGTATTTAGCTACAAGGAGTTACTTAAGAAGTTAGTGTGCATTTCCCAGAGATTCCCTTCCCTTTTTCAACCTCCTACTTTTTTTGACAGATAGCTAGAGAAATTTTTTTGGACTTTGTAAGCAGCAAGTAAAATCTTAACTAGAAACTCTAATGGAGGTGTTTATTTCAGGTAGGAAAAAAATCAATATTTTTTCCTCACATTCCTGCTCTCTACTTCCTTGAGCAAAATTCTCTTTCATAACTTATGAAAAATTTTCACATCTGACAAAACCATATTCATTCACTTAAAAAATACAAATGCAAATACAAAGAAAACCTGCCTAATGAATTTAAATGCAAAACATGCTGGATTGCCAGATCAGTGAATTTGCTAATTTGGTATGTAAATCTCTCCAGGAATTCTCTCCTACAGAGAAATTAATTCACTGCTTGTTCAGTCTTTGGATAATGATAATCTATTGGTCTGTGCAGATCACTGCACTGCAAGGTAAAGATAGTTGATAAATCTGCAAACATTGGAAGACACGGTCTTGCTTTCCTCTGCATGAAGGATCAAGTTTTAAACACTTGACTTGTTTAGAGAACCTCCTTCTCATAAAGCAGTATGCTTCAGAAACAGAAGTATGGCTTTTCTAAGTATGTGGTCACTGCAGCTTGGCATGTATAATCTCTTAGATGTCAAAATAAACTCAGCCACAGCAACACTGAGCTTGGCAACAGCAGGAACAAGCATAGGCCAATGCTCTGCATTTTTAACAACAAAACCTTTGAGTATTTTTAGGGGACTCCTTCAAAAGTTGTGGTATATGCTGATTCCCAGATCTGGCATGCTTTTTTCTCTTATACAAGTTTTCTGTAAGACAATCCTATCTGAGTTCAAAACAATAAAATATTCCAGAAAATTACTACTGACATGGGAATACCAAAGCTAATTTCTCTCATTCCCTTTTGCCTTACAATAGGTCTATTTGTTCATTCTCTCCCACATTCTCCTATACACTTGAATGAAAATAATTATTTATTCCAAATAATTTCCTTTTCTATTTTTCTTCTCCTTGTAGCTGACATGCTGTCACATGCACTCTTCATCTGGTACATTAGTCAGTTCCTGAGGCAATGAGCAGCCGCCAGGTTGTATTTGGCAAGGGGAAGAAGTGAGCTCGCACAACAGAAGATTCTTGGATTCCAAACAGAAACTTCCCCTCACTGAACTACATCAATAAGGGGACAGATTTTAAGATTCACCCAATCAATACTCTAAAGTCCCTACATCAAATCTTTATCTGCAGGATACAAGCCATAAAGCACCACCAGAGAGGTTAATCCATGATACACACACAAGATAACACAGTTTCAATGAACTCACTAGCAGCTATCATCAAGTTCATCCTCTCAATTTAACTGTATTGACAGAAATAGATTTATATATAGACTTCCTTGGAAAAATCCATTTGTTGACAGGCATTGTCAAGATTAAATTATTCCAGGCACCATTAATATGACTAAAGCTGTAGATAACATAATTTAATTTATCTAATCTGATAATTGTGGTGTTCGGGACAAAAGATCAAGACAAAATGAGAAAGAAAGAAAAAATCAAAAGGCAAGGAAAAATCAAAATACAAGGAAACAAGTTTATTTGCATTCCATACTCTACCTTCAAATTGCAATTCTTCTATACTATAAGTTTTAATTCACATCCTCAAGATAAAAATTTCTCACATATTAAGAGTTACATCCACAGAGGTTCAGTATTGGCAGAGCTGTATATTTCAAAACTGAAAAGGAACCCAAAACTAGATTTTGCCTTTGAAAATACTTGAGGGATTCAGCAATTTAGAAGTATTTTGATAATGTCTGGAATTGTTCTGAATGGACAGATTGCATGAAAATGATATCATCTGCTCTCTTTTTCAATTTTTGCTCTCTATGAAGGCAGCAAAAACACCCACATGTTTTTCTAACACCTGAGTGGTTACAGGACTCTGATTTAATTCCAGACTCATATCAAAGGGTTTCAGATTTAAAATTGTCTAATGCCTGGAATGTTTTCTAACCACCAGTTTATAAGATTTCCAAAGGCAGAGCCTACTTCAGCCCTCAGTGACTGCAATATTATTCTGCAGAAAACTGGGACAGGTGGTAAGAAGACAGAAATAAAGAAAAGTTCTCTGTCTCCAAGTGATTAAAATAGTCACTTGAATATGAAAAGTCTGAGGGTTTAAACTCTATACACAGGACTTGTTTTAGTATGCTTTTTTTTTAATATGCTTTATTTATTTAAATTTTTCATCCAATTTTGAAGTATCAAATATTAGGAATATCTGTCAATTTGCTAGATTTTAGGCTTTGTTACCAACACCAGCCAAACCACACTTTAACGAGAAGTAGTATCTGAAAAAAGGAAAGAGAGCAAAATTCATGTGCTCTCTTGAAAAAAAACAAAACAAGACAGAATTACTTAAGGACATACTGGCTAAAGAACTAATGAACATACATGCAGCTTTAAAAGTTCAGCAATGATTGGTGATTCCTGCCTTAGAGAAAGAAAGAGGATGTGGGAGGGAAGCAAGAGTGCTATGTCATTTAGAGAACATTCTGGGAAGTGCTGATGTTAAAATGCTAACCTAAAAATAGAGGGCAGAAGCTCTCAGAAAACAAGACCTGATGTGTTTAGGTGATCTACCAAATAATTATTTATACATATCAAGTGGATTTGAAATAAAAACTAGAGAAGCTGTTCACTTCAGAAGTGAAGGCAGAAGTTGGAGTAGTTTTCCTCTGCTTGATGGCTGAGACAGTTGGATACTGTCAAGGCACACTCCTTACTTCTGTGTCTCATTTAATTTTATTTACATCAGCATAAACAGGAGGGTACTAAAACCCTATTCTTCCTTCTTAGATCTCACAGCACTCTGCTCTACAGACTGCTAGTAAGAATATGCTTCAGGAAAGAAGTAATACTGTTTTGAATATCTGAAGTGAAGTGAATAAAATGTTGATCTGCTTTGTCTGAAGGTAGTATTCTAAGTATCTGCCTATTGCATAAAAAGAAGCTTGTTGAGGTTTTGTTTTTTTGTTTGTTTGTTTGTTTTTAAATGTGTATTAAATTAAAATGGAGGTCTTTACTATATTTTGGATCAGTCCAGTTAGTTTTGATGTTAAGGATTTGGATGAGACACAAAGGGAGGGATTCTGGATTATCCCTAAATCTGGGTATCTATAAAGGTATTAGGTGGCTCTAAACTCCCTTTCAGTCAGTGGATATATCGGCAGTACAGTGCAGGTGGAAAATCTACTCCGGTATTGAGCTAACATGGGCTCAATTCTGTTATCTTAATGTGCCCTCAGAAATCTGCAGCAGGACTCACAAATCTGACACAGGAAGTTCAGGGACACACATCCTTCCGGATCACACTTCAGGGAGCAGATAAGATGCATAGGGTATGCCAAATAGCTTTAGATAGTTTAATACAAATCATGTTCTATTTGTCTACTTTTGGGTGATCTGAAAAGCTCAATAAGCTCTATTGATTGTATTAAGTAGTTCAAGAGTAGCTTACAACAGACACAGACAGGTAGATCAGCCATTCAGCTTCTTAAAGATACACACCCAGTACCTTATAAAATACTCTGTATCCTGACTGGCTGCAGTCAGGACATAATTCTTCTGTAGGTGTCAAATATATTCTTCCAGCTCAATTTAAACATCTTAAGTATCCAAAGATACCTTTAGAAACACATGGTCTTTCTCTCATGAGACCTCTCCTGGAGAACTACGTCCAAGTCTGGGATCCTCAAAACATGAAAGATCAGGACTTGTTAGGGTTAGTCCAGAGGAGCCCACAAAGATGCTCAGAGGATCAGAGCACCTCTGCTATGGAGATAAGCTGAAAGAGCTGGGACTGTTCAGCCTGGGGAAGAGGAGGATCTGGGAAGACCTCCCTGAAGCCTTACAGTACCTTGGAAGTGTCTTTGTTTAGGAATGGTATTTTCAGTTTAGTACTATGGCTAAAACTACAAGCTGTTTCCCCATCCAATTGGAAGCACAAAAGCCAGAGATAAGAAAAATTTACTGGAAATGCAATAAGATAAGCAAAAGAACAGTAACATCAACAATATTAATAACAAAAAGTATGAGGAAAAGAAATTATTTACATGGAAGGCCTGTGATGACAAACAATGTCAGAGAGTTTCTTCCACCATGTTTTGTTGACTGGAAGGAACTTCCTCTTCTAGGAAGTGAGAGTCTCTATACCCCATTCTTTCAAGTATGTGAATGTTATAAAATAATCCCTGTATTTTAGCCATACCCCCTCCCAGCTACTGCAAACATAACCTGGTCTTGACTGGAACCACAATATACATCAAGGGAGCTTATTAAAAGGAGGGAGAGGGACTTTTTTACAGAAACAGAACATGAGGACAAGGGGCAGTGGTTTTAAGTTGACTGTGAGTAGGTTTTAGACTAGATGTTAGGCAGAAAATCTTCACCCAGAGGGCAATGAAGCACTGGAACAAGTTACTCAGAGAAGTTGTGGACACCCCACCCCTGGAAGTCTCCAAGTCCAAGCTGGATGGGACTCTGAGCTGCCTGATCTGGTGAATGGCCTCCCTGCCCATGATTTTAAAGACTCCTTCTCACCCAAAACATTCTTTGATCCTATGAATCCTACATTCAGGAAATTTAATTGAGAATCTACACTGAAACTGAACCACCCTTTGTTGCAGCAGATTGAGTGGGCTAAGAACAAAAAATCCTAAATTTCTCTTAGAAAAATAATTTTCTCCAAGAACGTTGAAATGAAAGTACAAAGGAAAAAACAAACAAATGATGAAAAAAGGAACTGTTTGGTAAGGATTAAAACAACTTTAAAGGTTGCACATTTTTCAGAAAAGTACAATTTTAAGCATCATAATTTTGTACTCTGCTATCTAATTCTTTAATTGCAAATTCTCTGAAGCAGCCTATTATAATGCCTGGCTATTACCTTGCATGGTATTGCTTTCAGATACAGGCTCTGCGTTTTGTCATAATAGAAACAGCAAATAACAGTAACAAATGTACAAACTTCTAGAGAACATAGCCCACTGCCTAGTAATTAACTTGTGTGCATGTCTATATAACCCGCATGATTTCAATGCCAAGAGCTCATATACTACAGTTTAAAAAACATTGTCCCATTTGTGTGAGCAAATTCCCAAACCTGTGGCAGTTTCTTTGAAGAGGTACCTTTCTGGGTCAGAATTCAAGACGAGTCTGCACACATTTCAGTGTCCAGGTTTAGGAACAGTCTCTGTTTGGAAGACAGCCCCATCAGTTCAAAGCACAAAACTTTATTGTTTCAAAGACACACTTTGTCAGTGTTAGCCATAGACTGATCATAAATATTTATGCTTTCAGCAAATGGATCTGTTGTGCCAATAAACACTGGTGTTTTGTCTTCTTTTTCAATATTTCATGAGCGGTATGCAAAAGCTAGATTGTGCAGTGACAGGTAACACAATCCTCTTCAGCAGCATTGACTTGGAGTTCAGAACCATGGGAAACTCAAAAACAAATATCGCAATCACATTGTTTTAATGTTTCCATTTCATAGTCATTCTCCTGTGTAATCAGGCTTAGAAAAGGATATGCTCTAACTGGTGAGGATGTACACTGTTTCCAGTGACTAATTTCAGACAATGAAGAGAGCTCATTTTGGTTTTTTGATTATTTTTAATAGAATTCTGATAAAACAGAATGGAAGGTCTTTCAGGCAACAAAATGCACATATCTCCAATACATTCCTTTACAGTTACACCTAACTGACATTATGTTGCTTTTATTATTCTACGCTATAGAACTATAGTGTTCAGGAAAATATTGTGATCACCCAGCTAAAGTTAAATCTACGTGCTTATATCCACAGACACCCATGTCTAAAATTTTTCCCAGGCTCTTTTATGTTTTCAAAGGCATAGTGCCATGATATGCCATTTTTGTAATATTGTAAATGATTTAGTAGCCTCCCTCTCCTAAGCTGTCCTTGATGTTGCAAGGAGTTTTTCAGGCTAATGAAGACAGATATGGATAGCACAATAAAGTTTGGACAGCAAAACTCTGAAGTTTA
Source organism: Cinnycerthia olivascens (assembly GCA_035048155.1). Classification (NCBI taxonomy): domain Eukaryota; kingdom Metazoa; phylum Chordata; class Aves; order Passeriformes; family Certhiidae; genus Cinnycerthia; species Cinnycerthia olivascens. The sequence continues at coordinate 145,266,239 of JAWWMU010000106.1, forward strand.
TTTTATTGTAAAGATGTTCTTTTACTGTAATTATGCTCTTATATTTGCTGTAGGGTTCATCTAAAATATTGCTGGGTCAAGGTTGTTTGCTCAAGGCTAACAGATAAGTTTGATTACTACTGAAATTGCAGAAAGAAAAGTATATGACTTTAAAATTACTTGTACTCACAGTTCTTTTGTTGGTGGGCCAGAAATCATGGACAGCACATGAAAGAGTTCATTAATGCAGAATGAAAGTTATCTTTTTTGAACGGAGATCATCTTGATATAATTCAATCACTTAAAACACTTCCAATTTCATAATTCTTAGCATTCTGCATAGCATTTTTGGGTCTCCCTAACAGTGAAGGAGGAATACATTATTCCAAGGTCAAATGGAGATCACAAATGGTCTGATCTCTACTTTCTCTCCACTGTACTAAAAGTTATTGTCTGCAATCATATTGAGAATAATTTTTGAAGCTTTTTCAATACACCAAGAATTACTGGTCACTCTAAGCTACAAGTGGTTCTTTATATTCTTAATTTTTTAAATGTTCAGTACACACAAGGTTAGTCTGAATTTCTTGGTAGTAAGTAAGTGGAGACACCCTAAAAATGAGTGTATTAGCTATTGCTGTCTCCATGCAGTCTTTATATGAGAGCAAATATAGGGCTGCAGAAAGTTTCTGATATTACTGAAAATATTGAAGAGTAGCTGGCAGAATTTCCAGTCTCAAGACAAGGAACATGACATTGATTTGCAAATAAATTGCAGAGACTTGTTGGGGGCAGTCAGAAGGAAAAGTAATCCTATACCAATTTTCATCATAACTTCTCAGTTTTAAGCAGCTGCTGCAGCTTGAGGCTAATGCCTAGCAACACAGCTGCTCCATGAGTATGACCTGAAATGTGATGTACAATCCAAGCCTAGTAGTAGTAGCAGTATATATATAATTAAATTGATTTTAACACAAAACTTGAAGGAAAAGAACTTTAAACTTGACTGTGGTCTCCAATGAATAATATCCATTATATGTTTCACGGAGACTGGTGTCCATATATTTTATGTAATAAAAAAGAAGAAATGAATTCAATATGAAGTACCAAAGTGGGAGTATATTACCTGTGTATGTATTTGTATATGCACACACATATACAAACAGTCTTGTATCCCATTGTGTCCATAATTCTGGTGTGTACAATGAAAAAAAACATTCAGTTGATGATTTATCACCTCAGTATTGGTCATAGTATCTTGAATGGATTACTCTTTGGTTCTTATATTACTCCACTACCTACAGAGCAAAGAGGCAACTACGTCAGCTTAGATGGTTAACTTTAATGCATGATCCATTGTTCAGAATTAAGCAACCTCATTGAACTTAAATCCTGAAGAAAAGATGAAAATAAGTACAAAAGATGAAAATAAGGCATAACAGATGGGCTCTGGAATGTTGGAGCTCTGCGTTTTACACCATGATGTAATACCATGATGCTTGATCTACCTGTCAGATCTGCCTCTCAGGGAATGGCTTTAAGATGAAGGAGGGTAAATTTAAATTAGATATTAGGAAGAAATTATTCACTGTGAGGGTGGTGAGGCACCGGCACAGGTTGCCAAGAGAAGCTGTGGATGCCCCATCCCTGGAAGTGTTCAGGGCCAGGTTGGATTAAACTTTGATAAACCCAGTCCCTGTCCATGGCAGGGGACTTGGAACTAGATGACCCTCCATGTCCCTTTCAGCCCAAAACACTTTGTGATTCTATCATATCTGCCTGTGATATTCATGCTGTTCTCTTTATCTTTTTTTTCAGCTTCTCACACTGTTATTTGTCACATTTGGCAACTTCTCAATCGATGTCCAGCACTTTTCCACACCTTTTGAATGTATTTATTTAGATTAACCTTAGGTCAAACTAGGCAGACCCAGTCACAGCCTAATCATTTTTCTGAAGAAAAAAAGAAGGGATCAAAACTGAGGCTACAGGCACTGATGATCTTCAGAATGGATATTTTTTTATGGCCTTTAAATTCTGGGTTGATGCATATGAGACATAAATGATTCAAAACCATTTAGCATTTCTAAAAGAGAGAGATGAATGGAGCTCAGTAACTCACATCCATACCCTGGTGTGTGTGTGAACATAAGCCCACCTCAGAGCTGCGCTGCATTTTGACAAGAGCAGCAGTTACTACGGGTGCCTTATAACTTGTAGATGAGTCATACTCTTGGAAACTGCTAGAATTGTAGGAATGTTCTTAATTCAATGCTTATCTCATACATTTTATATCTTTGCCTGAGATGGAACATTCTGTCTTCAGCTAATACAGCATGGATTTTGTTTGCAGAATCTTAGGATGCAATGTGCAGTTTGTGCAGATATTAGAAAAAAATTCCTCTAACAGATAGGAATATTCTACTGAAGTATCTGTCTTTGGACATAGAGCTTGCAAACCATTGGATACTGTTTGTTATTGAGTGTCATGGTTTAACTGAACCAGCAGCCAAGCCCCATGCAGCCACTCTCTCACTCCCCTCCAGTGGGATCAGGGAGACAATCAGAAGAGTAAAAGCTGGAAAACTCACGGGTGGAGATAAAGACACTTTAATAGGGAAAGCAAAAGCCAAGCACACAAACAAACTAAAACAAGGGGGAAATTCCCTGCTTCCCATGGGCAGGCAGGTGTTCTGCCATCTCCAGGAGAGCAGGGCTCCATCACAGGTAATGATTACTTGGGAAGAAAAACATCACCAGTGCAAATGTCCCCTCCTTCCTTTTTCCTCCCGCACTTTATATACTGAGCATGATGTCACTGGGTCTGGAATATCCCTTTGGTCAGTTTGGGTCACCTGTCCTGGCTGTGTCTCTTCCCAATCCCCAATTTCCTCCCCACCATGGCCATATGAAAAGCAGAAAAGGTCTTGGCTCTGTGCAGACCCTGTTCAGCAATGACAAAAACATCTCTGTATTATCAACACAAAACCAAAACACAGCCCCACACCAGCCACTGTGAAGAAAATTAACACAGATGAAACCATCACACTCTGTGTGTTCCCGATTTTTTTTCAGATCTAAGTCTCAGAAAAAAGATCTATAGCTCACATTTTATATTAAAAATAATACAAATAGGTTGCTTTTGTTAAACTTTAGATCTTAATGCCTAATTAGACCTTCAGTTATAAATCAGAGTCATCTAAAAGATAATTCTTGTCTCTCATTTAGAATTAAGAAGCATCTACAAGATAATTCTGGACACCTAAAGTTTTTTGGGTTTTTTTTTTTTTCCCCATATCAACTTTCTTGAAGGTCATATTTGCATAACAGTTCAGATTGGCCATTCATCCAATAAAGATAGATTTCAGTCAGGTTGGAGATGCACACACACCAGAAATTTCTATGCATCTTAGAAAAATATTAGTCAGAGAGATTTATTTCTTCCCTATTGAAATAGCCTTAATATTTATTATGGTGTGTAATGACTGAGTTATATGGTTGATTGTTTCCAGGTATTAGTGCAATATGAATATATTAGCAGTCCCTTTCTTACCGTAATAAAGCACAAAATCAAATGATACAAAACAGATTGAAATGGTTCAATATGTATTTACAACCTCATATAAATGAACAATCAGAAAGTATGGAAAATATAGAGTAGTACGTAGTGCTTAACCTTGTTTCAACAATTGTGAAGGGCAGTTCTGCCCCAGCTTTTAAGTGACTGAGAAAATGCTTAAGGAAAGTAACATGCAGGTTTTTTCTGTACTTATCAAAAGCTTTGTATCAATAGATTAGGAACCTAATATTGTATCCCTGCTCTGTTTGATAACTCTCGTTTTGCCAATTTATAATTGAAGTTAAATGATTTACAGAGAAGAGAAAAAAGGAAGTGTAGAAGAAATGTATGTCACAGTGGAAAGAAGATGCCTTACAGAGTCTTTGAAAGTGTGAAATAAACTGACTCTTTATAGGAGGCTTTTTATCACTTTTTATGCTTTAAAATTATTTAGTCTGTTAGATTCTGATTAGAGATGTGAAAAATAATTAGTGATCTCTAATCTGATATTTCCACCTGCCAGTGGGATCACTTCTATAATGGACCTGTCACAAAGACCATCATGTTTCTATGACATTATTTTTAATGATGAATTTCGTGTTTTCAAAGGGAAATTTGTAACATTTTTCACAGGAAGAATATGGATTGATGTAGCCCTGTAAAAGTCATGTGAAAATATTCTGCACTCTACATCTTATGAAAAAGTTGTTGGGTTTTTTGATTTTTAATTGCTTTGAAATTGCCATTTTGTAAATATTAAATATCCTCCTCATATATTCAAAGACAAATGGAACAGATCTTCTCTATCTGCCTCTTCTGGATCAATATTTATTTCAAAATGTTATGTTCTCCTTATTATTATTATTATGCCTCATGAATCCTTTATTTAATTTCATAACCTGTTCCAGATTTTTCAGTTCCTTCTTTTTGAGAAACTTTTGGGTCAATTTTAGCCATCATCCTCTTCTGAGACCTTTCTAACTCTGACAATACTTAAAGATTAGCTTCCTTCAGTCAGCAGTCTGAAAAAAGGGGCTCTTCAGCATCTGGACAGCACCATGTTTGCTGGCGACACGAAACTGACCTCAGTGCAAAGTAAATAAATGCTCAATCTACAGGGCTCACAGTGATCCCTGGCCCAGGCTTGCAGACCCTCTTTCCCTCGTCCTCGTCCTCGTCCTCGTCCTCGTCCTCGTCCTCCTCTTTCTCCTTCTCCTTCTCCTTCTCCTTCTCCTCCTCCTCCTCCTCCTCCTCCTCCTCCTTCTCCTTCTCCTTCTCCTTCTCCTTCTCCTTCTCCTTCTCCTTCT
>JAWWMU010000106.1:145279125-145300661 GCA_035048155.1 Cinnycerthia olivascens
TCACATTGGCACCTCCAGTCATCTGGGACCTCCTCAACTGTCCAGGATTGATAACAAAGGACAGTCAGTGGCTTAGCAAGCTCTTCTGTGGCTCCCTGAGCACCCCTGGGGGACTCCCAGTCAGCCCCATAGACCTGTCAGTGTCCTCTCAGTGGCTGTGCAGGTCACTGATGATTTCCTGTGGGATTCCCTGGCATCTTGTCTACTCCCCATAGCCATTTATTTTTCAGGGCTCTAACAGTTATATTTGTTTGAGAATCTGGGTCAAGAAAGAATTAAATACCTTAGCCCCTTCCTCATCCTTTGTGACTGTTTGCATCCAATTAAATTTGAAGGTTTTATTGGTCCTCTTTTTAATGGTAGAGACACATTACAGAAGAGTCCAGATTAAGTTCTAAATTTTCTTTTGCCTCTGATTTTTTTTTCTGCTTGACCTAATGACAACCCTAAACTCTCTCTGGGTTTTTTGCTCCTTTTTCCAAGGGTGATATGCTCTCTTTTTTTTTTCTTATCTGCTGCAAATAGTCCCTGCTCAGCCTGGCCAGTCTTCTTCCTACCAGCTCATCTTTGGTACATAGGTCAGCCTGCTCCCGGGATTTCAAGATTTCTTTCTTAAAATATGTCCAATCTTCTTGGGTCCCTTTGGTGCCAGTAATAATATGCCTGATTTTCCTATCATCAAACTTCTGCAATCTAAAGATCGACACCTGAAGTACTGAATAGAGGTCCCCTTTACAGTTAAGAGGGATTTTTAAATTTACAGTGACCTTTTTATTCTAATCATGTACTTGAATATATGTAGGTTCTTTCTAAGTTTATGCTTTTTTTCCTGATTGCACTGCAAGTAACTCAGTTGAAAGAGTATACAAATATTGTTCAAAAATACTATCAAATTTATAAGATACCTACACTTCTATATAAATGCATGTAAATAAAAACGAAAGTATATATAGGGATTTACAAATGCATGCACAAGCATTTTTCATATTGTGTTGAAAATTTCTACTACTGAAGAAAAAAGGACATGATTTGCAAAATATTTTAGTTTTGAGAAGTTCAGGTGTAATCAGCCAAGCTATGTTGTCCATCATTTTAAATTCAGTATAGCTATTTAACTGGTGAGACAACATTCATTTCTGATCAGCTGTCTTTAACTACCACTTCTTCAACTTAATTTTTTAGAAAAACAAAATATATTATGTTTCTCTTTATTTCATTCATAGCACACTCAAGCAAAATAAGAATTGGCATCACTAGATGAGTAATCAAACAGGTGGCATCCAAACTGTTTTTTGATATGTGCCCAGCAAAGACATGAGGCAGCTGGCAGATTATTTTGCATGCCGAGTAAGTCTGATGAAGAAAAGCAATCCTTTCAAGCCCAAAAAAATATAACAGATTTAAAAAAAATTGAAAAAAAAAGAAAAAAGAAAGAGAAAAAAGAAAAAAAACAGCAATTTCTGCAAACAGAGGAAGATTTTTTTTCTGGAGATTACGAGAAGTTTGTCCCTCTTGGCTAAGCTTTTCAAATATTGCTCATGAGATATGAGATAGAGTCTAATTCCTATCTTGACCGATCTACCTCTGTGGACTTTGAGGAACTGCATGATTTTATTTCTTAGAGCACTCTCCACAGCCTTTTAGGCATCATTATGTCTATCTGGATTTCCAGAGTAACTTAGTCAACAGTAAAGAGTAGAGAAATATTGGATATGATTTTAACATACAAAACACAGAGTATAGAACAATGTTTTGTGCAAGAAGAAGATTTGGAGCCAAATGTGTTTGGAAAGGAAATAGTCCATTCTTGATTTATTTCCAGAATGACAGTCCCAAGGCCCTGAAGAAATATGAAAATAATTTTGCCTTTTTACACATTTTCTATATGCAATAGAGATGAAAGTGACATCATCAGAGCCAGAAAAATTCATTTCCTGGATCTAATATCTTCTCTAATGTTATATAAAAGAAGAAATGCTACCATGAGAACTGTTAAAGAAAGGAAAAAATGCTATAATGAGAACAATCTTCCTCCATGATCCATTACTGTAAGGAAAGGCATCCCAGAAGTGTTATGAAGAACGAAAAAATGTCATACCTTTGGACTGAGATCTCGCAGGATTTGCTTAGAATTTGAATGCAAATAATCACAATGAACAAGTAGAAAATAACATTGAAATGACACCCTTTCTGAGGTCTATCTTGCTTTCAAAATTTTTGAATAACATGGCTAATAAATTGTCAGAAAAAAAAATCCAAAAGTCTTTTTGCAAAAGCAAACACACAAAATGAAAGGGTATTTCAAGCATGTTTTTGTTCCAAAGGAGGACTCTAAATATATAATGTATAAATATATATGCAGGTACATATTTTGTAGCCTCTAAAAGTATGACTCTAAAACAAAAAAAATGGTTCTTAAAACTTTCTTCTCAAACTTTTAGTTTAGCTCAGTCTGATTTTTGAGCCACTAAATGTCAATTGCAATATTAGCAATCACAGTTTATCTTACAGCCACAAAATGTTTCCAAAACAAAGACTATCATAATAACATGTGACTTAACAATTAAATAATATCTTGCTTAGGAAAGAATTTCAGTTCTTCAGGAAATGTGTTATTTTTTAGTTGGTAAATTTTCTTTTACTATCTTATGAAGTAGACTTAACTACATATCCTGTCTTTTTGGGCCTTTTTTGAACACATGAAGAAAAAAAGCACAGTCAGTATGAAACACTCATACATTACTCCTGTAGTTCACACAGTATAAATATCCACACAATGCCTCTGAGAAGACAAAATGATATAATAATTTGCTAAATATATAAAATGAAAGAAAAAAACCATCCAGGGCTTTTGTGTCAAGTTTTGCTATTATTTTGTTGGCTTCATAGACCATGAAAATCATATGTAAAAGCTCTGATTTAGAGGTGACTAAAAAGTTTAGCAGCTTCTGCATCATGAATGGTATTTCTAAGATCAGTTTGCTAGATTTTCTTATCTTCAGTCCTCAAGCCTCAGCTTGTGTAGAGTTTTCATACCCTTTCATTTCTTTACCCAGAACACTATTAGATAAATTCTGCTACCAAAAGCAAAGTTTTTCTTCCAGGGAATATGATGGTGTCCCATGAGCAAAATAATAACAGTCCCAGCTGAAATCCCAGAGAAAGCTACAGAAATAGTTTTCCTCTGTAACATGGAAGAAAAAAAAAATATCTGGGTAGCTGTTCTTTGCATTTCCTTTGAAAAATTATCAATAATCTAGCAACATGCACAGTAATGAGCAGACAGACTTTTATGTTCGATGCATTCCTCTAAACCATCTTTTCTAGACTGAACTTTCCACAGAACCTATATTTCAATACTGAACTACAACCATTTTCATGGAATATTTATTATCAACACATCAGCCATCTATCTGAAAATTGTATCATTAAATCAAAGGCTGTCAGTGATCTGAGGAAAAACAAATGTTATCAAAGACTCAATTAAATTATACCTTTTGTTTGTTCAGTCTGGAAAGGCACTGCCAGCTCTTGAAATAATCAAGGGGGAATGACAGGTTGTTTGACACCTTGCATGCAGATCAAGAACTCTAACACTAAAAATTTTGTTTAATTAAGAAACTAATCTCTACAAACCCATCTAACAACACATATTCTTTTATTTTATTTTCTCTTTGTTCTTGTAAATAATTTTTATTAAATAAATTACTTTCCACATTACATTTATTTTTCAGTATTCTTAAAGGTCACACTGAATGTTATTAAATCTAAGGAAACACAAGTAACTTGCTTTTCCCTTTGCAGCTTCCTTCCTTTCCCCTGAAAGTGAAAGGTTGGAGGGGGGAGGGTTTGGCTGCCACTTTCTCATAACATTTGAAGGCTTCAAATGTTCAAGGTTTTCTTTTCTTCTTTACATTGTTTAATCTATGGTTCTTTTGCATAGTGGATTTTCACATGGAATATCACATGAAATATGATGTTTTATCCCTCTTTGGATAGCCTACAAAAGCTTTCAGAATCTTTTCACTATTTAAAAATGGCTTAGGTGCCTTTTTATGGAATACTTGAATGAATCAATGCTACTTTCTATGAGTTCAAGATGTGCTTCATTTTTGGTCCAAAAATGAAATGAGTAGATTTTTTCTGCATGTAAATGAGCAAGACAAGCAAAGAAGTGAAGGGATCTTATTAAGGGTTTTGGTTTGTATTGGGTTTGATTTTTAAGATTTTTTTTCCCCAAAAGATTAAAAGACAAGACAATAAAATGGCATTTCAAGAATATATTAAAAGCATAGTGGAAAAGGGGGTGCAAGTCTCCTGGACAGATACCAACCTACCCTGAAATTTCACTTGTTTTTCAATCACATGTAGATTCATGACACTATTATGGACTAAGACAGATTTATAGTTTATGTATTTGAGCAGCACTAGGGATGGCAATCACAAGGCCCAGCACACGTGAACTCAACATCTGTTAGACATAACCTAGAGTTTGCCACTCACAATTTCATGTTTATGAATATCACAAAGTCACAATTAAAACTGGAAATGGAAAGTAGACATTTTCACTGATTTTTCCCTGCAGGTATGAAATCCAACCCCATTAAGGGATAGACCCACTGACCATGTGGCAGCTGTCTCCAACATGTTCTGGGTTTTGTCTGGTAGCTTAGCCTAAGTATGTGAGTTACAATTGATTGCAGAGAAAAGAAGTGAATCCATCCCAAAAGCAGAGAAACAGGCTCCTTAAAACAGGCCTTACCAGTAATTGATGGTCTGCAGTTTTCTAGCCCTTTCAGAGAAAACTAGAGTAGATTCAAATCACCTGTTTTGTTTTGCCCTGTGGTGCATTGAAATGTTAAAGATACAGCTTAGAGAAGGTTTATAAAGCTAATGCCATGATAGCAAACAATGCATAATTGCCCCAAAAAATGTGTCAAACAAGTCAACTGTGTGTGAAGACCTTTGTTTTTATTTTTTAGTGGGTTTTGTTTGTTTGTTTGTTTTTTACAGCTGGTGTTCTGTAAATGCCTTGAGATAGATTAAAATTTCCAGCATGACTATTTATCTTCAGTACTCTGTACAGAACTGATGATTTTCTTCTCCTGCCTTTAAACAAATGCCAGTTTTTGCTGTATCTTATTTCCACTTCAGGCTTTTTCAATATGTTCACATTTTGATATCCTTTCTGATGTGAACAGTAGAGCTTTCCTTAAGAGCAGAAGAAGCTTAGTTTTTTAGTGCCACACTCAGAGCTCAGATGCACCTATATAAATTCAAACCAAACCACCAACATCAGCAGGGTTACTCTGTGAGGTGTACTGGTGCGCTACATCTAATTACAAGAACACACCTTGGTTGGATTGCAATTGGTTTTATGGGAAAAAAAAATATGCCTTGTTCTTTCTACCTAAGCAGTGTAATAAAAATAGGATTATTAGAACTGTGTCAAGGTGCCTGAGAACCTGAATTTGGACCCGGAAAAATTGTGTCTGGTGTCACTTGAGTATCAATAAAAACTTTCCAGCTGAGGATGCTGGATGCTACTAAAATCATAGGTAGGTGAAGCCTGTGGAGAGTAGTTTGTCTTGTCAAAACATGTAGTAGTCATGATGACTACAAGTAGTACTTATTTTTCTGATAAAGATCAGTAAGAGAAATAGGCAACACTCAAGTTCAGCTTCCACACTGAGAGATTTGTGAGGCCGTGTCTCTCCTGGATGTGCCTTGTTTAGATAATCTGTTAGGAACTTATAGTCCTTCCTTCCTAAAATCCAATGTTTTCACTCCTGGAAAGTTTCATGAACAATTGCTACCTTCCCTCAGCTGCAAATTTTCTCATCTGTGCTCCGTGTTTATTGCTCAAGGAAAAACAAAGAAGATGGTAGAAAGGGTCTGGAAGTTCTAATAACCCCATCAAACAGAAAGGAGAAGGGACAATCCTTTCTATTTCTTCTCTTTGTCCATGCTCACACTTTCTGCCATGTCTCCAAAAGCCAACTTCTATATAATCCTGTCACTGTAGTAGGAAGACTTTTTCCCCTGCAGTGTAATATATTAAAATGAATAAGTGCCCAGAGAGCAGGAGGTCCCATATTTGTCTTCATCTTTCATTCTAAAAATTGTTATATAAATCTGACCCTTAAACTACTGATATTACATAGCAGATATCTTTTGCACAAAACCTGCCTCTGTATCTTAAAATTTAGTATGAGGGAATTTAAATAGTTACATAAATATCTTGAGATTGACATTTTGTTTTTCATGTATGCTCTGAAGAAAAATAAATTCCATTTTGTAACAGAAATGTTTAGGATTTAAACTTTGAAATATGTTTCTTCAAAATATTCTTTGACCAGTTTTTCATCAAAACTTGCAAAATGTTTTTTTTTGCTAAATTATTTAATTTCAAAAAAGTATTTGTTTTTTATATGAACTTTTTTTAAGTAATATTATTTTTAGCTGTAACTTCCACTTTTATTTTTGAGTTATTGGTGAATTAATAAATTATTCTTTCAAAGGTTGTATTCACAAGATTAAATTACTAGATTTTTGTATAATAATTAAAACGTAAATCTTTTCTTTTTGCTTAAGATATTACAAGATCCAGAAACCAGGCAAGCCTCTCATGAATCTGTGTTCTTTGGGGTTTTTCACTGGAATTTTGCTGTTTGATATATTTTCACTGAACATTTTAATTGTCTGTTGTAGGCAAGCCTTACCTGCTCAAGATCTTTAAAGTATTTTCAGCCATAAAACCATATGGTTTTTTTTTATTTTAAATTTTTATTGGTGATCATTCATAAACAGATTGTAATAGAAGTAACTCAAAGATAATTCTCCACTGTTACAATGTGCATATTTAACCTTGCGGTGTTACAAGAATAAAAGAGCAGGAAAAGAACAATCACATTTTCTTGGAAGGAATTTGTTCATTTACAGCTGCCGCCTGAGATTTGATAAGATGATGATGGATGGAACATGGTAAGAAATGATAATAAACTGTCTGTAGGCCAAACCCATTAAAACAAGGTAGAATATTTCCACAGAACTGCACTTCTGAGAGAGTCATATGAATAATGCTTTAGACTATTACGACTTTAGACTACTACTATGTAAACATTTACTGATACTGGTATCCAGTAATACTTAATTCTCAGTAATGGAAACTTTTTGAGCAGAGATATTCAAGGTATAATTAACTTCTTTTCACTGTATGGTTATGAAAGGTACCTTAAGGGTAAATTGTGAACCTTTCCTTCAGGACCTACTCACAAATAAATAAATATAAATAAACATAAATAAATAAATAAAATAACCGAGTGACTCTTAATTTCTGCGCATATGGGACTAAGAGAAGAGCAAATTAATACGGAAATATTGTTTTTAAGTGAACTTTCCTCTTCTTCTTTCCTGGTTTTCATCTGCTACCTTAGACTCAAGATTTCTGTTTCTGTAATACAGAACACGTCAGTAGCCCCATTTCACAATATACCCAAGACAACTTTCTTGGAGAGTTTGACTTTCAGTGGAAGAGCTCTAGGTGCTTGTCAGGATGCTACAGTTACCAAATCAAAGATCTTGAAATGGAGTGGGATGAATAATGGGTGTCACAGACCTTGTTTGTTTTTATTGCCCGTATGGAATGATAAAGGACTAATGATGCATGGAAAAAGATTCTCCAACTACTTAAAGTTAGAAAGTGGTATGTTATTACAGAGCCAGGCACAAGCAAGGTGGTCCCCAAAAGCATGTGTGAATTTTATGGAGCTGCTGCTTCTTATTTATTCCCAAAAATCTTACGTATTCATATAATTACCCAGTATGCCTATACGTATGCATTACCTACCCCTGCTTCGTACTAAAATGAGTTTAAAGTCCTTTCACACCTGTGCAGTATTTTGGTTGAAATGGGTTCGTGGGTTTTGAAACGAGGCAGTGATCCTTGAAGATGAAGTCACTAATCTCTTCCTCATGATAAACTTTTTACCTCTGTCATGTTGGCAGAACTGATGATCCCTTGGTCATAGTCCAAACTCCCCAGCCTGGTTCTGACTGATCTTAGGTCCAAGTGTCATCATAGTTCCTTCATCTTTCACAATGCCCTATCTTCCCTATCTTGCCTCTTCAAATACAGCAAAATAAAGTAAATGATACATTGTCTTAGCTCTAACTAGCTCCATCTGCTATTAATTAATGATTCTACATTGCATCTGCTCTCCTGGCTAAACTCTTAATCACTCTATATTGCTTCTATCCTTCTAGCTAAACTCTTGACCCGTGGTTCCCTTAGTTTTTAGCTTCACTAAAATCTGATTTTGACTTTTTCTTAATCATTTTATGGTTACTGCTGCCTAACACCTGTAGAAAGGGTATACCTCTTGATGTTTTCACATGATAGGCAAAGTACCTAAACGTGAACTGCAACTGCTTGACACTGGATATGCCACAGTATTCATTTAATCCTTATTCATTATTGCAGGTGTTTCTTCTTATCCTTCAGTGAGATCCATTTTCTGGAAGTTGCTGTGGAGTATGTTAGCATATCTGTGATTGTCTTTGATTTTCTCCAAGTATTCCCCCAAACTAAACACACTGTCATGAATCCTCATTTAGCATCTTGCTGACTACACAAATTTTTGCAAACGAGTTGTTTAGTCTGCTTAAAAAAATCACTGGCAAAGGTATTGGGAAAGGTAGGTCTAACAAAAATCTGTCAAAGGACAATAAAATTCAATGGCAAGATTCACTCCTTTCCCTACCACCTGGGTGAAACATACAGAGGAAAAATCAGACAAGAATAAATTTAAAATGATTGATGTGGAGGCTGGAAATATTAAAGGTAAAGATGGAAAGGGTGAAGGTGAAAAGGGGTGAGGGTAAAGGAGAACCTTCCACTGAGCGACAAGTTTCAGAGTGGATCCTCTTTTCAAATTTAAACTCAGACTTGACCAGTGGTTTCTGTCTAAAGGACTTAGCAGCACTTAATTGACTAAGTTATTTTTTATAAGATGATCAATAGAATTTACTACTACTACAATAGAATTTACAACAGTCACAATTATGGAGCTGAGAAGGTAATATTTATGCTATATATATGCTATGAGATACTTACATCAATTCACATACAGACATAAAGAAGATACAAAGGTATATTGTGAGAAATTCCCCTCAAGTTCACAGAAATACATCAGGTTCCTTTGCATCTCAACAGGTTCAGAATTAATGAGCTTCAAGGGCTTGGGATATCAGCCCAGGCCCCACCACCAATTTTGGGTGATGGCCCATCAAGTGTCTCCATTAAAAAGTTTGGGAGTTTTGAGATATGTCCCACGCATAGGGAGATGCTGGCACTACATCCTGTGGTCCAGGAGATCTTGAGGAACCTCACTTAGGGCCACTTTTTATAGGACCACAAAATTATGGGGTTTAGTAATCCATAAAGTTTAAATCCTCAGGTTGATAATCACTGGAGTTTCTGAAATACTTGGAATTTTTTTTCTAAGATTTCTTTAACAATGGGACCAGAGTTTCCAAAACTCCAGGTGTAACAGCATTGTTCCACTCAGGCTTTGATTAAGGTAGGGAATGTTCCAAGGCTGTCAGAGGATGATTGATTACCTTCTTTCTCACTCTCAGTACTGTTCCCACTTTGGCCATGTAAGAGTTCCTGGTATGACCAAGGGACACTTCACTTCCCAACTCATTACACAAAGGTTAAGGCCTGATGGAAACTATTGAGATCATATTTTTATCCTGATCCCACTGTCAGAGAGTGAGTGAGTGGCTCAGTTACTGGATGGGGTTAAACCATGACAATGGGCTTAAATCACCCTGGCATTCTTGTATCTACAAAATCTCTAAATCATTAAAAAGTGTAAAAACCTGACTCTGCAATGGAATTACATATTTCCAGAACTTCTAGTGAATCTCCATGAGGATGTCATAGATATTTCCTGGACTACAAATAGAAAAGGAGACATAGTACTTTACCTAAGAATTACTACTCAGAATCACTAACTATAGGCAGGAAATCCAGCAGCTCATAGGGATCTATAGCTCAGAATATGAGAAGACTCAGTCCACATCTCCTCAGATAATCAGTAAAAACTCTGCCTGCAAAAAGCTACACAAATACATTCATCCTTTGATGCATGGTGTAATCACATTCCCATCCATTTAATATTGACCATGTTGATTTATTATCATTTTAGTTTCCTAAGAAACAGGTACTGTGCTACTACAAAATCTAATGCTTCACAGAAGTCTAAAAATATTTCAGCAATGATGCTACCTTTATCAAATTGTCAAAAGATTATTGGAATCATCAAAGGCATCCACAGGGAGTTTATTTTTCCTGGTTCATTGAATTTTTTTTCTGTTCTTGAGACCCAGCTGTGAATTATCATTAGTATGGCAGAGGAAGACCATTTACACTTCTTTAAGCAATCTTAGAGTCTTTTCTCTTTTCCTCTTACCATCCCTTTCATATTTTTGCTTGTTTTTGTTTTCGTCTATTCTTTTCTTTAGCAAGTGACGAATTCCCTGCTGCGTTCGTTATTGATTGACGAGAGGCCCATGCACCAGTGAAAGCCAGAAAGCAAAGCTGTAGAAAGATGTTTCTGACTATTGTTTTCTTTAATGATGTGGAGCAGCACTGAAAATAATGTCACCCTCTTCCTACTCATTGAAATCCAACCTGAAATAGTGTGCATGTTTAAAAGTCATAAAGGATGTTGTTTACTTTGATAGAGTAGTGTCTCTGTCCATAAATTAAAAGCGTCAGCACTGTGTACTTTTCAACACTCATTTTTTAACTTCTTCCTGTGCACACAGGCAGGTTTTTTTTGTTTCAGAATAGTACAACAGTATAATTTTTCTGTTAGGTTGGTAAAGGAATAGAAAAACACACTGCCTTTTATCACCCTTATATTTAGATTTACATATATTTATTAATATGTTCTTCCACATGGACCTCTAAGGTCCTGACAACCAGGGGGGAAAAAAAAAGTGGAGAAAGTGGTTTTGAATTATTTTTGGGGTATGCTTTTGGTTGATTGCTTGCTTGGAGTTTTGTTATTTTGGTCTTTTTAAGGTGGTGTTTTTTCTTTGTCTGGTTTTGTTTTTGTGGGTTTTTTAATAACACTGCAAGGACTGTTACATCTTTCAGAACGGACACAGAGGAAGCTGTAAATGAGGAAATGTTAGAGGTCATTATGGATGTAGTCTACAGAAAGAAAACTGGGGAAAAATTTTACTCTAACCTTTCAATATATTAGTCTCTTTGCAAAGACTCAGCAACCCCAGTTATATTTCCAGATTAGGACATCTTTGTATGTTGGTGAGAACTGAAAAAATACCATAAATTTATAAAGATCTCAATAAAGTTTGTTATTCTATTATACATTCATTTCAAAAGCTAAATTCTGGATTTCTGCTAGTTGATGAAAATTCCCATTTCTCTTTCTAGTGATTTTTTTAGGATGTGCTTTTACTCATGAAGTTTGTAACTCTAGGCTACCCCATAGACTTAAACATCCATGGGCGAGGGCATTTTCACACTTCTTTGTGTGTTTTCTTATCTATTTTGTAGTCATGGTGAGTAACTCAGTCTTGTGGACGTGGCAGTCTAATGTGACCTTTAGGAATGTCTCTGTGGTAGAAGAGAACATCACAATGGGCTCTACAAACAGGCTTTAGCAGAACTGCTTCATCCCCAACAAACACTACAAAAGGCCCTAAATAATCACAGAATCACAGAGTGGTTTGGGTTGGAAGGGACCTTAATGATCATCCAGTTCCATCTTGTACTAGACCAGGCTGCTCAGAGAATTGCTCATTAATCCCTTCAGAGACATTTTGTATTCCCAGGACAGGCCTGTTCATGCATGCTCACTGCACCTTGACACAGCTATGATATTTCTACTCCTAGAATTTTTTTGCTTAACAGGAGTAGGGAGATCTCAAGACACATTGGATAAAAGCCCTATTAGATTAGGCAAAATACATAACAGACGTGTCCTCTGGCACTCAGTGACACATCTTCGGAGCTCCTGTGAGGCAAATTGATTTCCTAAGGGTATGCCTTGAGTGACATGGTGTTCTTTTTTCCCTCCATTAGAGGATGTTCCCTTGCAATGCACTTTACCCCTGTGGGACTGAGTGCTGAATAAAGTATTTCCCATTGTAGGAACAAGAGCAAAACCTAACCTTTAATCTTTAGCACGTTGCTGCTAAAGGCACATGTCTGCAGGAGGACAAGATACATCCTGTGAAAGTCAGGCTGCCTACTTGTTTGGCTGAGAATAAAGCAAGGAAAACCTCATTTTCTAGATAAAATGCTATGCATGGGCTTGGACATTTTCCCCTCCTCCTCTTGTCTCTTGAGATGTGTTAGCAGCTGGGAAAATAATGTGTGTCACTGCAATATCTGCAACATTATCAAAGAGAGCATGGGAATGGTCACATTCCCATCACAGTAATAATTTGAATTTATTCCAAAGGCATCAGCATCTTCACCCAGTCTCTGCCTGAATGACAGCTCAGTCTGCAAAGGCACCATAAGTGATCCTGGTACACTGAGCAGCCAGCTAGGCTGACAGATTTTTATAAAATTCAGCATAGCTAGCTTCTTTTCTCAACCAGTTTTCAATCATTTTTATTTCTATATGTATGTATGTATGTATAATATCTACGTGATAGCCTGATGCACTCCATACAAATTAAGGAGGATTTGTATGTATGTCTTCTTGTGAAATCTTTTTTTTCTTTTCTCTCTTCTTTTAATAGAAAATCTGTGTGTCAAGGATGAGCTTCCATTGTGTTCGCTGCCATGTAAATATTCACTAAGAAGGCGACAGGGTCACAGTTGAGATTAATAATAAAAAGTAGGGAAAACATTGTTATCCCTGAGGGGAAGAAGTAGGGAATGATTAGATTAATATTGTAGGACTGAGGAAATTAAAATAAATTAATAATTCTATGCTTTGGCTCAGGAATGACTGACCTTCTTTTGTGCTTGCTTATCTTAGACCAAGGTTTATAACACAGATTTAAGGATATGCTTTTTTTTAAGCATTGATAATTTTTCCTGAAGCCCTTGACTGAAATTTTAGTAGGTTAGGCTTTTGTTGTTGCAGACTGTGACTGTTTCCATGCTCAGGGCACTGATATTCTGCTCACATTTTAAATAGCAGTTGTTCCTACTGGAAAGCAGTATCAGACAAGGCTCAGGGGTGACTCCAAAGGCATAAACCAAGGAGTACTAAAGGTTAGGGCTGAAGCAAATTTCCAAAATCATTAAGGAAGTTATCCTTCGCTTTTTCTTCACTTCTAGTTGACCACAAGCAGCTATCCTTTCTTCTTTTCTTCTTCTTTTTTTTTTTTTTTTTTCCACCTTAGGCATGAAGTAAGCAACTCCAGGAGAAGTGATGTGTGCTCATCATAAGCATGCCTTAAACACAGACATTATTGTCACAGGATAAAATCTGCAATAGGGTATGGAATCACTGAATCATAGAAACTTAAAATCATTAAGGGTGGAAAAGACCCTTAAGATCATTGAGTCCAATTGTCAGCCCAGCATCACCATGTTCACCATTAATCCATGTCTTTAAGTGCCAAATTCACATGTTCTGAACATTTCCAGGGATGATGACTCCACAGTTTCCCTGGGCAGGTTCTTACAATACTTTACAACCCCTTGTGTGAAGAAACTTTTTCCAATATCCAATCCCCTGGTGCAACTTAAGGCCACTTCATCTTGTCCTATCAATTGTTATCTGGGAGAAGAGACCGCTCCCCATCTGGCTACAACCACCTTTCAGGTACTTCTAGACAGTGAAAAGATTCCCCCTGAGCCTTCTCTTCTCCAGGCTAAATATCCCCAGATTCCTCAGCCTCTCCTCATAAGACTTGTACTCTGCTCCCTTCACTGACTTTATGAAATGGAGGTTTGCCTCCAAGTTCCCCAGCTCAAATCCTGGGTAATTTCTCAGAAAAAAACTTGAGTCTTCATCAAGCACAGGTTTTGGAGCATATAAGAGAGGAATAATCTACAGTGAATTCAAACAGCTGATCTGGTAATTGAGTGAAGGAATAAAGCCCCAAAAACTCTTTTAGAAGGTGAATATGGACAGCTAGAATGAGTTGAAGACTTTGAAATAGGGTTCATAAGGAAGATTAGAGTAAGTAAGAGCTCTTGGAGTAAGTTAAAAGATTATTTGAACTTGAAATCAAGAAAGATCGTATTAATCTAAAGCATAGGCATTACAGTCCAAGCACTAACTTGAACTCCTTGTCTTGTCCCTTAAGATTATACTTCAGCTGTAGAGGACCTGGCCTCCTTTAACACTGCCTAGATACATCACCACCAGCAGATTCTCCTTGAAGCAAATTTTTGTTTCCTATGCTATTTAAAAAATACTGCATAAAAATATTGAGTAGAAACAGAGATCTTTGAGGAATAGTATAGTACGAAATTTCATGCAACTGCTTCTGAAAAAAGAAGGCTGAAAAAGGATTTTAAGGTGGTAAAGTTCATCATCAAGATTATTTAAGTAAATTAAATAATTTCTCATAGAACTAAGTCCATCTATTCTGGAATACTTAAAGATTTTTCTGTCTAGAACATAGCAAATCATATGACAACAAGAAAACACATGCTGTATCTCAAACTTGGGTATGTTACAGGAATATTCTTCCCTTTCCTGAATTTGCTGACTCCAGTAAATGATTTTGCATTAAGAGTATAAAATGAGCTAAAATAATTAGCTGAGTTTTAAGAAGCAAAATTCCAAAGGAACCAAACAATCTCTCCCATTTTCTTGAGGTAATTTATTCATTTCCAGATGACCAGATCTTGGACAGTAAAATGCCTTATATAATCCCAATTTTACTACTTGACCATAAATGCTGATATACATTGCCAGTATTGATTTTGCTGCTCTGAGTTACTCAGTGTCATCATAACTCACTCAGTGTGTGGCATTATACAAATAAACATGTCCCAATTTGGGCTTAAGATTGACTTGAGAAACTCAAGAAACTTTTATCTTTAAGGGAATATGAACTGACTGCTTTGACTTTCCTCAAATTTCAAGTGACCATCAAAATGCAAGACATTATGAACTCTTGTTTTTCTTTGTCTCTTTGTTGAATCTGTTCTGTTTTAACTGACATACTCAACAAGGACAGAGAGTCTCCACTTGAATTTTCCGCTTCTTTTGGTGTTTATCCTCTTGCTTTCCACTACCCAAACAATATATATAATTGTTTATTTACTTCTTTGTTGGAACAAGCAAAGTAGTGGAGTCTGTGTTAAAAAAGGAATTGAAATAAGGTGTTGTTTTATTAATTTGCTTATCTCTCACTTCTCAAATTACTTTTAATTGGCAATAAATTAAATTACTTTCTGACAAGTTGAATCTGTTTTGCACACAGCAGTAATTATTAAGAAATCCACCTGTCTTTTTGTCAATCCACAAGCTTTTCAATGCACTTTTCTTCCTCTGTCCTGTTGGAGGGAGTAGAGCTGAGGGGAAGGAGAAGCTGAGTGTACCTTTGATCAAGGCTAACCCTCCATGATTCCCTAACAGAGCAGAGAAATGGGATGTTTGGGAGTGCCAGGTAACAGTAAATGAAGTTTCAGTTCACTTTTTTAAGTGGATGTCCTCTTTTTTTAAGATGACTATTCCTGACACTGTAGTGTTAGGAAAGTGCATGTTTTCTAGTCACTGGGAATTCCTGTAGAGAACTGAGTCAGGTATTTCTTCCCTTTTCCAAGTACATTGGCTTTTCCTAGTTTACTTGGATGTGGAAATACTACCTATTAATTGGCTTCCAACAGGACTGTCTGGCCTTGCTGAACACTAATGATAAAGCATCTTTTTTGCCTCACTCTATGCATGAATTTAGAATCTCTGTTGCTATGGAAGTTTAACATTGAAGAGAATTGATCATATTAAATTTTCCTGCTTATGGGTGAGCCATTTCATAGCCAGGCAGTAACTCTTGAGAGAGAAGTGGTTCATAACAGGTAGGATGAAGCTCTTGTTTTGTTATTATATATGTAATGCAATGACAAAGTATCAGAAATACTTACAAATGGTGTAGACTGCTGTAGGTGATAAAAAATTTGTTTTTGCAGTGTTTGCACAGGATCAGACACACACACATTCATATACATCCAGGAACACTCAGGCTAAAATTGGGCACTCCCAAGAGATCAAGTAACTTAATTTCATGTTACTAAATCCCATTATCAGAAATGAGGGCGTCATGGAAAATAATAAGTAATATTAATTATTCTCTTTTTAGTTTCTTTGTTTGTTGTTATATAAGATATAGAATTGTAGCATTGTATGATTTTGGAGGGTGCTGATTTTACTGATGACATTGGTATGGATAAAAGGAAGAAAAGTGTGTACAATCCAATGCATAAACCATAGGAACAGGCTCAGAATATACTTTGTTGTCTTAACAATGAGCTGCTTTTTGTGGTCAAGATAACTGTGCTACCTCTCACTTGTCTGCTGAGTCTGCAATTCTGACTTGGATTCAGCTAGAGCCTTTGAGTATTGGAGCCTCATGGTTCAAGGCACTGCAAATACAAATAATTAGTAGACAGAAAGTAAATAAATTTTCATTACAAAACCCCAAACTCTAGGAAATAGCAAAACAGTGATTGCTGTTTTGCACTCTGGTCAATTTCTGAATGTACCCTGAAACAAGAAGCCTGAATAAATACCTTCCACATATCCAAAGTTAATTTTATTCGTAGTACCTAGTATGGGTTTGGATTTGTGCTGAAAACACAGCATAACACAGGGATGTTTCCATTACTGCTGAGCAATATTTACTCAGAGTCAAGGTCTTTCCTACTCCTCACCCCACCCCATCAGTGAGAAGGCTGGGGAGTTGGGAGGAGACACAACCAGGACAGGACCCTGACTGACTCTGAGTGATATCCCACATCACATGGCATAATTCTCAGCATAAAAACTGGTGAAAGAAGAAGGACAAGGGGTTTGGGACATTGGGCCAAACAGAGCCCTGCTTTCATGGGAATGTCTGAACACCTGCCTACCCATGGGAAGTGATGGATGAATCTTTATCTTGCTTTGCTGGCATGCACAGTTTCTGCTTTACCTGTTAAACTGGCTTTATTTAAATCCAAGAGTTTTCTCACTTTTACCCTCCCCCTTCCCTTGGGAGGATGTGAATAAGTGGCTGTATGAGGCTGAGCTGTCAGCTGAGGGTTAACCACGGCATCACCGTGTCAGAATTTGACAGTTCCACTGAGCTGATTGCTCTAGGCTGTCCTTGTTGTAATTAGAGAAATAAATACATGAATTTTAGGAAGAATTCAACAGTACCTTAACAGGGCCAATTTCTGTCTAATGAATATGAGGAGATCATAGGTAACTTAAATATAGATATATAAACTCAAAGAAGAGAAAAATCATTTGATGAAATGCATCAAAGTACTGCAAGAGCAGTGTAGACTCCTTAATCACTAGGTTATAAAATTATCATCTTCAAGATCAATGCAAACTACACTATTCCAAATCATCTTTAAAAGAGAAACTGGTGATTTATTCCAGATCACTCTAAGGTGGACAGGACATTCTTGTAGCAGGGTACCTGGGTTCTAACAAGGATTATCTGCTTGGATATATGAATTTCAAGTAAAGGAAACACATCTTCCTGACAATGGGGTAAGTCAGTTTACGGTCACTCCTATAATTTGCAAACCTATATATTAGACAAAGAGAGAATTCACAATCATATCTTTTATGGTTCATTCTGTGTCACTACAAGGCTGCCTCTTAGGCTGGTGGTTCACAGCTCCTCAGTTGCTGTGTGAAATAAGGTGTGATCAGCTACGAGTCTCATGTTTTCATTGCAGATATTGTGAACTGAACAACTTCATGTATTAACTTTGGAAGCAAAACAGTTTGCAGAGTGTGATTATGAAATGAAAACAACATGAGCAAATAGCTGACAAAAGCAATGGAAAGCCTTAGAAATATCTATTGATGGGCAGCATTCACATCTATGCCTGTTTTTCTGACCTGGATCTCCTGCTCTGACTTTCTGGCTTTACCTGAGGCATCTTTTGGCTATAAACCTGCTGGGTGAGCCCTGAACTGGGTCTGAGCCTGATTTGTTGCCCCTGGCTCCCATGTGAGGGAGGTCCATGCCCACTCATCTTGCTACAGTGTTGGGCTCCTGGGTCACAATCCCTTGTGGAACAGGCAGACATCACTGTTCCCAGACATAAAGCACATGCTGCCATGAGAAAATAAAGCAGCTGGTGGGTCACTGTGCCAGTTAACATCCAGATGTTTATATTATATTACATATGATGCTCTGTAGTGAGGGATAAGCTTCACAGGCGTGACTTGAACTGAGAACTTTACATCCCCTATGCCTCATGGGACATGATGGCCTGTAGAAATCAGGTTTTATTTTCCATCATGTATGTAGGATTTAGGGGTTTTTTTTCCTCCACTTGGAACATTGATGATTGGGTTAAAGCTGATACCAAGACACTTTTGATGCTTTTATGTATCTTAAATTACATCAGAAGAAAGTAACTCCTGTTATAAATATTGAGTAGGCCTAGCTGAATACTTTGTTCCTCTTGGCTGGGGAAGAGCTGGTAAAAGATTTGTCTGTCACAACATGGAGACAGTAGATACAAACAATCTCACACCAGCATCTTTGACCTGTGTGTCAATTGGCTGTATAAAATATCATTGGGACCAAATTAAATTAAAGCACTTACTGAAAAACTTTTCTGGGAAATGAGTACTGGGTCAAAGACTATAATTACACTTCACATATTCTGACATTTTTATGTGGGACCTGGTTTATCAGTACTTTAAAAACACTGCCAATCACCAGCTTGTTCGTTGCAATGAAAAAGTATTGGCTTGATCAAGGGAATATCTTTAGGGACTTCTATAAGAGGATGCAAGACATGAAAAGGGAGATTATATTGATGGCAGACAGGCAGGGCTGAGTCATGAATATATGCAAGTTTGATAATGACAAAATAGAGAATCATGGAGTTACAGAATCATAGAACCAATGAAGCTGGAAAAGTTCTCTATAATCACTAAATGAAACCATTAACCCAGCACTGCCAAATCCACCCCTAAATTGTGTCCCCACCATCCTTCAAAGGATGGTGACTCAACAAATTTTCTGGGCAGCCTTTTTCAGTGCTTGACCTCCCAGTGTAGATCAAATAAAAATACCACACTCACTCAGCAAAAGTCACAGGAAGTATATTCAAATACTTCTAAATGAACCTTTGGAACTTATCCATACAATCTAGATGTTCAAAACCTGAAAATGCTGAAAATCTGTCCAAATAGAGAGATGAAAATGGGAACTAGACTTCCTTCTTTTTATTCCATGTTCTGTTCATTGAATTCCTCCTCAGCTAGGAGGGTTTTCAAATCTGGAGATAAAATACAGTATGTTTTTAGAAAGATCTAAGCAGATGTGGAGTGTAAAGTCCTTTCAATTTTGTTCCTGGCTTGATGTAATCTATACCTGACTTTCTAGTTTTGCACCCAGTAGAATGTGAATGAGATGCAGAATCACCACTTAACAGGCCCTTTCTTTTTCTTCCACTTTCAGAGTAAAATAATGGATACCTTATCTCTAGAGATACCTCTCCCAGAAGAAAACTGGACACGCTACCCCACCATGAACATTCAAATGCTTTTGTTTCTGTTTTGTTTTTTTTTTTTTTCTGACTCTTCAAAAGGAAACTTCCAAATGTGGCAGAGTAGATTAAATGGTAGTTAGCCCTGCTTGATGAAAAATAGATGAGAAAAAACAATATCTATATATAATTGTCCTGAATTAAAAGCTCAAGGAAAAAAGAAATGCTCTGGTTGAAAGTTAAATTCTTGTCACAGTTTCATGTATTTTCTCTGAGAAATTTCTCTGAGATAGACTTTGAAAGTAAATTAAAAATGAAACAGCTTCTTTTGAGTCAACAAAATTAACAGTGGTTTCGAGTGTCCTAAAATCCTGTTAATCAGGGAGTGATGGAAAAACAGGAGGAAAAATTTTATATTTTGTAATTATAAATATCTTTAGCTTTCTTATAGGTATGTTTCTGCTCTCTTGTGCATTGATTTTGCAGCAAATCTAATGAGAATAAGCAAAGTGAGAAGAGTTCAGTTGATCATAGGAGAAGGCATTTCACTGGCTCTTTCCTGCTCTCAGTTTTTATTTCATTTTGTGACAGAAAAAAAAAAATAATTCAGAGCCAAAGAGGAATTTCTGAAAAACAATATTTGTCTTCTAGTTTATTGTACCTCAATCTGAATCACATAGGCAGGATCTTGGATCCAAAGTTTTCAATACCAGCTGATTCCTACTTGTTTCAGGTATTACTTTCCTAATAAATATTTCTCCTACTCATTGTATACAAAAACATACACAGATTGTGTGTATGAGAAATATATATATATATATATATAAATAGACATATTTTTCCCCTGGAAGCTTAGTGTAAACTAAGTCAGTGAAATAGTAACAGAATAATTTCTGCCACTTTTAGTAATAATAAATCCTAACAGCTTAAAAAAACAGAAGGGAGGGAAAAAAGACAAATTTATTTTTAATATTTTTTAAAATTATATTTTAAAATCTTGAAAATTCATAATACTGGCAACTTTTCTTCTCAGTGCATATAGATTTCTCATGCCTACATTGTCTCAACTACAGATAACGTCGGTTCCAAGTAAAAGACAGTCACATCCAAATGGATGATGGGTTTTCAAGTTTTCCTCACCTCTCAGTTTTCCATGGCAATTTTGCCTGGCAGGGCAAGAGGTTTACAATACTTTAAAAGCATTAAATGAGATATTTTACCACAGTACATCTCCACAGCCATACAGGCAGCACTGTGCTCTGCACTGCCTTTTGTTAGAAAAGGAATGAAGTTCAAGGTCTTGCATGTTCTCTTCAAAGTATTCTTGTGCTTGGCTTAGAATACTTAAGGAAAAAAACATCACCTAAATCTTTGAGATGAAGAATTTGGTTGACAGTTTTAGTCTCTTGGTGCAAGGAGCTGTCTGCAGGTACAGGAGAGCAAATAAGAGAAAAATGGAATATTTTCAGGGGGCAGTGCAAGGCTGAGAAGTAATTCACTTCAGGAACTTGGAACTGTCACAAGTGTCACCACTTCTCACTCTAAGTGCTTTCTCCAACAATATCTGGCAACATGCATCTGAAGAAAAGGAGAACACAAAGCAAAATAAGTTACATCATTACAGGTATTTCTTTCCCAGGCAACGATGGAGAAAAAAAATCAAGACTTGAAAGTTTTTTGTCATATAATTTAAAACACTGTGGAAAACCCTTATATACTAGAAAGATGGTCTGAAAGAAGAAAAATAAGAATAAGAATGACAATAATAGAAATAGAAACAGGAATAGAATAGAATAGAATAGAATAGAATAGAATAGAATAGAATAGAATAGAATAGAATAGAATAGAATAGAAT
>JAWWMU010000106.1:145300761-145355548 GCA_035048155.1 Cinnycerthia olivascens
AGAATAGAATAGAATAGAATAGAATAGAATAGAATAGAATAGAATAGAATAGAATAGAATAGAATAGAATAGAACTGAGTTGAACTGAATTTTCAGATGGAGTTTAATTGAATCTATTGAAAGGCTGCTATCTTATGTGCAGAAAGATAAACATCCTATTTATTGTATCTGAAGCCTTGTACCTGAAGGTGGACCATGCACTGGCAACATTCCATGACAGGTGATTTCTTTGATACTCTTCAGTATTTTCTTGTGTTTTTCAGTCTCTCCATGTGCAGCTGCCTGGAGCCACATGCCTTATTTTCATACTATAATTTCTTTGAAGTGAGATTGCATTTTTTCAGGCACTTGTAAAAAGCCCAATTCAATAAGTTTTTTTTTCTGCAGTAGAATTACTCAATTCTACGACAGCAGAACTGTGGCTGCTAAAAGCTGTCAACACATATTTTGTGTTCTTTGGCTGTAGTATATAAAGAGAAGAGAGTTGAAGAAGGTCAGTCTAGAGTTCAGTAGGACTTGGGTGTGACCTGTTCAGATCGAAAACATTTACTTCCTTCCGTCTGAAATAAATTTGGACTGCCTCCTGATGTAGCTCCACTGCTGTCTCTATCTGTTAACACATACAAGAATCATTGTCTTGTTCCCTGTCTACTTTCTCAGTGTTTGTTTTAGAGCCTTTTTCCATGCTTTCTTCCTGACTAATGAGCCACGGTTTTTGAATTCCTTTGCCTGCATGCATTTAGAGCTTTCTCCTTCATTTTAAACACAATAGTTATGAAAATGAAAATTTATATTATTAATTATATCACAATTTCATTGTGCATGGACACAGATTTTTTTTCTGTTTTTTCTTTTCTAATAGGTCTGAAATGACTAATAAAGCAAGTCTACCTGAAAGAGTGGGGAGAGGGGAAATTTGAAGTCACTTAGTTTTCTGCTTGACTTTTGATTCAGTTTATCTGATATTTGATGCTGTGCTATATTGGTGTCAGATTCAAGAAACCTAAACATATCTAAAAGTGAAAAGCATTTTAATGAGCTGTTTTTTGGTTTATCCTCAACACTAAAACTCTGGTTTGTGCTCACAATCTGAAGAGGAGAAAAGAAAATTCCTTATCAAATCCCAAATATTTCACTGAATAAACATATTTCCTGGAGGAAACCTGAGAAAATAAACGTAGTGTTGAGAGTGGGCATAGTGCTTTCTGTGTTCACCTTGTCTTTCTCAGTCTGTAAGGTAAACTCCATGGCTCAGGCAGAGGAGTAGCATAGAAAAGATGAAAGGGCCATTCTTTGCCAGTCCTCCCTATAATGGATACAGTGGTGAAGCACAGAGAGTTCCTAGCAGATTGCAGTGAAGGAAACGTGGAAGGGCTGGAGGAAAACTGGTAATGGAAGATATGCAAGTACTAAAGGTTCTCATGAAGTGGCAGAGAAAAGGCAATGTAGGACAAATTATAGAAGTACTTTATGCTGCAGCAAAGCTTGTCATGCATTCTTTCTTTTGCTGTGTTTGCATGAAGAATATTTTGCTTTCTGCACTTTACTCAGAACAAATAACACCACAAAAGAACACAGTAGTGGCCTGAGCAAATTTGCTGAGTTTATACAACCTGAGGAGGCCCATCTGCATAGCAACTGCTGCAGCCATTATCTTTTTCCTATTTTGTTAGCTCTCAGATAGGTGTATTTGGCTTTTGGCAAGATATGGATGGGGTGAAAATGTAGCAGACAATAGGAAAAATGTTATCAAAAATTTACAATTGTGCATGATACACTTTTTAGCAGGAACTGTACATTAAATATTTTGTAATATAAAATGTCATTTCCCACAAGTTAATATGTGTAGTGCTCAGCTGTCTATAAATCATGAATTACAGACCTCCCTCTTCAACCCACGCTCTGAAGAAATGGAAAAATGACCTGAAAGTTTTCTTATGCCCAGAGACTATCTGAGACACCACCTCACAGCTGCTGTGACACCATTGGCTTGTACAAAAGATACTCTGAGAGTAACCCAAGAGGGAAGAGACTACCTTGGAATCTTACACCCTTGAGTTTCCAGGCTTCAAAATTTACTAGGCTGTACCATTTCACACTGAAAGAAATAAAAACAAAAGCAAAACCAAAAATCCTCATAACATTTTTTCAGCTATTTTTCATGGAAAATAGTCTGCAAGGTTAGAAAAAACACAAGCAAAACAAAAAGTAAAGACTTGTGAAGGCTTATACAAAAATGAGCGAACTCTTCATGATGAAGTCAGGTTTGTTTGCACACACTGCATTATCTATCACAGCAAAATGAGAGTTCCTTCATCAAGGGCACATTGGCAACTTTGGGCAAGTGTTCTGTTCAGATGAGTTAAACAATATTGCTGAAAAATTTTGAAGACCGCTCCATTGGCAGCCTTTCAGAAAACAGAGATGCTTAGAGGCCATTCAGCTGGGATGCAAGTTTTGCCCCACAAAGCTGCAAGTGCAACAAGTGTAGCCTCAGAAGATGAAGCAGAAGGCATCAAAGCATGACAAATATCCTTCTGGTTTTTTTTTTTTTTTCTTTTTATTTTTCACTTCCCAAGCAAATGCAAAGATTTGTTTAGCATTACTAGGTTCTGTTTGACATGAGTAGTTTCAGCATTCTCTCCACAAAGAATGTGGCTTTAGCTTTGTGGGTCTGCTTCTGGAAGAAGATAGATTCTCCTTTACATGTAAAATTTTGAAACCTAATACTAGTGAGATATTTGAAACAGATTGGCTACTTTTTTATTTTCTAGTACATGCCGGTCCCAGAGCCATTTCATGGAAGAAAAGGTAGACTTGAAGACTATCCATGAAAATATCCATAAAAATCCTTCCTATAGTCAGAGCATGAATGACTTTTTGCTTTTTAGACAAAATCTTTCAGGGTACCTCCATTTCTTAATTGTGCTTGCCTGAGTGTGTTACCATGGTGATTAGAAGATTCTGGAAATGAACTTTGCTTTATGATTATTGTGAAACATTTGTATGTGAGCTGATCTGTATTTCAGAACCAAATCTTGAGGAGACAATAACCTTTTGGGGATTAGCAGCTTTTCCACCATGAAAAATAAAGAGAAACCTAGATTAAAAAAGGCCAGATTTGGAATTGATGGATTGAACCATTAGTGATTTCACTCCAGTCACATCTCTTTAAATCAGCCAGAAATCCATCCCAGTATGCAGTTAATTTTCCGCCAAAATGCAACTGGATATGTAAACATAATGAAAATGAAGCAGAAAAACCAGTCAAACAAACCAGCTGCCAAATCATGTGTCTTCTGCCAATGATCACTATCCACTGGTCTGTCAGTGAAAATATTCCCTTTGCTATTCCACAGTTACAATTGCAATTTCATTCTTTCAAGAGTGGATAGCAATGACAACATCAATGACACTCTCTGTTTCTGTCTAGAGAAGAGAGATTTCTCCTTATTGGAAGTAAAATAGCAGGAGTTTAAGGAATGTTATCTAGATAGATTTTCACTTACTAGAACATAGACGTTTGTCTGTTCTTTATATTTTTGATTTTCTACTGACAACTAAAAGAATTTTGGTAACCTACTTGTAAATGGAGGTAACCATTGACACGAAAAATGAATTATTATTGAAAAGGCAGAAAATTAAAGTAGGAAACACCACAGCATGAGTGGGTTCTGATCTTGGCTGACTCCAAACTCCCCCCTCCCCCAGCCCCTCTCACTAAACCTGGAGCACCTCCTCTGCCTCCTTCTTCACCAAACTTGGTGTCTGCAGGACAGTTCCTCTCAAGTTTTTCTCATTCCTCACTCCCATCTGCTGTTCAACAGGTTTTATCCTTTCTTAAATATCATAGAATGTTCATCTTATCTCCTACTGCACTAAGTATGAGTAAAGTGTGGAGTTAAAGAGGAAAGATCCAAGATCCCAAGACAGACATCTATGCTACTCATAACCATTCTATAGGTTGAATGTGGTCCCTTAATAACTGTTCTCTGAGACCAAGCACCTCACCTGTGTTTTATCTCTCTGGTTGTCCAGATATGTTCACTTGAATAAGCAGAAAATTTGAGAAACAGTGTCAAAAACCTTTCAGAAATCAAAGAAATCAAAGAAATCAAACTATGTCCACCACATCTCCCTCGGCCACAAACACAGACAGCTTATCACAGGAAGCAATCTGGTTGGTCATGCAAGATTTACCCATAATAAATTCATGCTAATTGTTACAGATAACTTTCTTTTTTTATGTCTCCAGAAAAGTGTTTCAAAAGGATTCACTCCATGACTTTCGCTGCCACCTGTATAATTGTCCTTTAGTCTTCTGGATTGTCACCTTTTGAAAAAGTTGTGTGATAGGTAATTTTCTGCATTCACCAAGAATCTTCCCAAATCTCCCCAACCTGTTGACAGAGTGTCTCTCAAGGACATTGGCTATGTCTTTCAGCAGCCTTGGATGCATCTTCTTGGATCCCACAGCTTTACAGGGGTTGATTTCTCTCTAGAAATCACTTACTCTTCCCTCATCCATTGATGGTACTTCCCCTTGAATCCTTTCTCTGGTCACAAATATCTGAGCAAAGAGGGCCCTGATTTCCTCATGTCTCTTATATGTATATCTTAATGGTCTGGTTGGAAACCTTCCCATTCAATTGTTTAATTAGTCATTTACTGCACTGATAACCAATATAAGGCCCAGAAGAGACAGAGATTTGGAAAAAACAAACAAACAAACAAAAAAATAACAAAAAAGAGCACAATACATATATATTGGTTTATAATTCCAGAGATTTTTATTTACATTCTGGACTTTTTCCCTCAATTTTTCTTCCTTCTGTCCTGTTTTTTTCCCCACCCCTTCTGTATGACATTAAAAATACCACAGCAGGGCTTAAAAGCATTCTTAAATGAGAAAAAAATGGCATAATTCCTCCTTTCCTGTATCTCAGCCAGAAAAATTAGTTTAAATTGATTATAATCTGTTCCGTGATTGTTCTATTTCAATAATCAGGGAGCTTGAACTATGGTGCATAAAAAAAGAGGCACTGCTCTTTTTTGAAGTACATTTGAGGAAAAAAAAGAGTTCAGATCTTAGTTCTTTAAGGCTGAACATATTACACAAAAGCCAAAAGGTCCCACTTTCACAAATCTCAGCAATGATTTGCAATCTTACTAATTTTTCAAATACGAAATTAAATTGGGTTTTGATGAGGTGCAGAGAACAAAGCTTTCAAGCAATCTGTTGAATTCTAAAAACAATTTATATGTTATTAGAAACAAATTTGGATTATGAATTTGATATTACCTGTGCTTGACCATGAGCAAGGTTCAGAGGCAAGTGGCAAGCAAAATCCTTGGTCTGTAAAAACAAAAAAAGACTTTGAGGTGAGGGAATAAAGAAGGATAAACATAAGTTATTCTAATTTTCAGAATGAAATGTAAGAAGCAAAGATAACCTTGGGAAGTTAAAGCAGATGGTAATTTTGCACAGTGTGCTTTTTAGAGGGTAGTCTGCATTATCACTGTGTTAGGATCTGTAATTCACGGGAGTGAAAATGAAGGTGTGCATACCAGAGAAATTCAAGGTTTTAATATGGAATTAAAGAAATATTTCTAGGATCAAAGTTGGAGCACTAGTATATTTCTATATGTTGTGGTTTAACCCTGTCTGGGAAGTCAGCCCCACACAGCCATACACTCACTTTGCTCCTGTAGAACAGGGGAGCAAATCAGAAATATTAAAGTGAGAAAACTCATGGGTCAAGAAAAAGACAGTTTAATAGGTAAAGTGAAAACCATGCATATTAAAAAAGGCAAAACAAAGAATTTACTGACTAATTAAGCCTAAGATGAATTAAGCCCAGCCATCAAGACATCAGGGCCTCATTATGTGTAAGGGAGACTTGGGAAAAAAAATGCCAGCACTCCAAATATTGCCCGCTACTTCTTCTCCCCCAGCTTTATATGCTGAGCATGACCCCATGTGGTCTGGAATATCCCTTGGGTCAGCTGGGGTCAGCTGTCCCAGCTGTGTCCCCTCCCATCTCCTTATGCATCGCCAGCCTCCTTCCTGGTGGGGTGGGGTGAAGAGCAGAAAAAGCCTTGATTCTGTGTAAGTATCAAAACCAACCCAGGATTATCAACATGGTTTCCAGCACAAATCCAAAGCACAGCCCCATGCTAGCTGCTGGGGAGAAAATGAACTCCATCCTAAGTTAAAGCAGCACCCTATGCCAGGGACAGCACCTTTCTACATTCCACACTGTGGTCTGTGTGTGATCTGACCACCTTTGCTGACCCATCTTTCTGCTAAGCTGGTCTCTCTGGCCCAGAGAGATCTCAGAAATTGTGCAGGCAGAACCAGTCAATGCACATACAGACACTAGACTAGAGACATTAAATGAAACTGTTCTCCCTCCCTCTTTTTTTTTTTTTTTTTTTGTTTAGCAACCTAGATAGATGGGAAGGCATGTGAAGGTCTCATGTTATATGGATGGTGAAGGTCCTGAAGGACTCTAGGAGGTAGGCAGAGTAAAAGACAGAAATTAGAAATTATCTTTGTCAAAAATGTAAATTTTTGAGTTTTTGAAAATTTGAGGGGTTTATGTCTTGGATAAAGCCTGTGGGTGTTTTTCCGTGTTCTAATTCAAGACTAATCAGTTGTGAAATTGGTATTTTTCAGGTCTGTGGTATCTATCTAGAGAGAAGAGCAGCAGGGGAAAGTCACACCTCTGTTGAATCAGATCAAAGTTCTGTCTTGTCTTGAAATGTTCTTTACCATCAGCAAATGTCTACAGAACTGTATAAGAACAGAGGAAATGTATGTGGCATCTTCCCTTCTCACTCCCCCATTATATACTCTGCCTCAGCTTCCAGCAATCTGTGAATGATGGATGAATTAGAACTTATAAGAAAGGATCTGCTATACATGGATGTGCTCAACAGCAAGTAATGTTCACAGTTTAGATTTCTGGAGATTTTAGAAGCAATTCCTAAAATGAAAGAAAAAAACCTAAAAAAAACCAAAAGTGCAAGTCATCACATTTCATGAATTAAATTTTGAAGTAGCATTCATGTACCAAACATGGTATATATTTTTGCAATATTTAAAACTTTTGATTCTGCAACTATCTTTTATATGTTTTAATCATCAAAAAGCCTATAAAGTCAGTAATTTTTCAGCACTATTAAGAAAAAGAAATGCTTTTGAACAAATAAGGTGATTGCTCTTAGTTTTTCAACCATTTATTTATTTGGTTTTAAATCAGGGAAATTAATTTAAAGGACTTTTCTAGATGAAGAGTCTTGGTTAGAAAAAATAGTGGATTTTGAGGGTTGAGTAGGCTTTTAAAAAATTCTTGATAAGGATGCATGTCTGACAGACTAACTACTTGATTATTCCATGTTTCCTTCCCCTAAAAAACTTCTGCCAGACAGAAAGGAGAATTGCTAGGAATATGGATGAACATGGAAGAAGGGCTGATAAGGAGTGGAAAATTTCTCTGAGGAGGAAAAGCAGAAAAGATAAATGTAGAGTAATGTAATACTCCTCGTATAAAACTCAAAATGCAGTAAGATTGAATTATGAGGAAGGTATGATTATGTTGTTAAAGGATATACACCATTATGCAAACTGTTAAAGAAAGAAAAAGTGATATGTGACTACTGAACTAGATTCTGTCTACAATAAGTGGTGGTAATAAAAAAATATTCATTTAAAATTACAAATGTTATACTTTTCACATAATATTATTTATTAAACCAAAATATTGCGTTCTCTTCTCATTTTGTTGTTCAATCTTAGGAGATTAGAGACCGTTTTTGAAAAAGTAAGAGGCTTTACATTCTTTTAAACTATATTCTTTAATAATGAATTCAAGGTAAAAACATAGAAAAAGTCAGTCATGATTTTTTAATACAGTAGTCAGCAAAATTTAGAGGAAGAGATGATCAACAAAGCAATTATAAAAGGATGATGTTCATGGAAAAACGTTGACACACTAACAGGAATCTGCCTTCCCTGTTGTGTTTTTCAAGAGAAGTTTTTATCACTTCTGAGCTCTGCAGTAGAAGAAAAAGAAAGAAATTCATAATAGTAGTTGAATTCTTTGTGGTCCTTCATTCCAAGTCACCCTCCTGTCCTTTACATACCTTTCTGGGAATTTCTCAGGCACTTACTGAAAACTGTTATTTAAGTGCACTCTTATTGCAGCTACTTTGGTTTTCTTTTTTAACTCCCTTTAGTTTCCAGACCATATGTTCTTTGACATTCTTTTTAATTAGTGACAGATGGATGAAAGAATTTTAGATCCTAGACTGAATTTCTTGCTGTTGTGATTTTTTTTCCTGAAAATGAGACTTTCCACACACTATTAATTTCTCAAAATACTTTGGCTTCTTGTTGGTGTTGGTTCCCCTCTCTCTTCTATCAATGCCTCTGCTTTGTTTTCAGGAAGTAAGAAAGAAAAAAAAACAAGACTATTCATTTGAATTGTGGGATTTTTTTAATCCTATCTTCTGTGGCTGATAATCCTGTAGGTGTAGTTTGCTTCTCATTCTGATTAATGTTGTCAGGACCTCTGAAAGAAAAGTCTGGCATTCAACTAAGTGAATTACACAACAGTTTTAAAGAGTTTGATACGTATTTTTAAAGCATGTCCAGGAGACAAAACATAGCGAGACACCACCACCAAAAGTACAAAACAAAGGCTAAGACAGTCTCTCTGGTATTATATGACAACAATTATTTCATGTTGCCTTTTATTTTAGGACTACACAAATGCTCCTTTTATGATTTTTCATACATAACCTTGTGTTTTCTTGGTTGTTTTTTTTTGGTGTGTGTCTTCTTCCCTATCTTTCCCCTTCTCTGCTGCTATAGGTAACAGGTTCATTGGGCCTTTAAGGTCTTTATAAAATACTTGCAAAGTAGTTGCTCTTTTTTGTGCTCATTAAATAGTACCTTACTTCCAGAGAATCTGATACTGCACATGCTGTGATTTTACAGGCATTTCAACACATAAATTTTACCTTCTGCCAGATAAAGAAAAAAAAAAGAAAATAAAATTAGCACTTAGCCCCTTATTTGATCCACTAATCCCCTAAAATTTATTTCTTGTGGGAAAAAAGAACAACAAAAAAGACCTAGTTTTATGCTTAAGAATATAGTTAGTAACGACAAGTAAGCAGGATGGAAATTTAATCATTGACAACATAATAATGGCTGCTAGTGTTGAGCAGAAAAGGTTGCATTGAGAACTCATAACAATCTCCCAGTATCTGAAGGGGTCCTACAGGGAAGTCAGAGAGGGACTCTTCATCAGAAACTTAGTGATAGGACAGAGAGTTGTGAGTACAAACTGTAAGAGGGGAAATCTGGGATAGATATTAGGAAGAAGTTCTTTGCTGTGAGGGTGGTGAGACACTGGACCAGGCTGCTCAGGGAGGTTGTGGATGTCCCAGTGCTGGCAGTGTTCAAAGCCAGGTGGGATAAGCTTGAGCAACCAGGTCTAGTGGGAGAGGTCCCTGCCCGTAGTAGGGAGGTTTGGAACTAGATAATCTTAAAGGTCCCTTCCAAACCTTCAAATGCCATGATTCCAATTGTGAAAGGTTTTATCATGCAGATGTCACAGATAAACCTCAGCTGGCAACTAAGTACCATACAACCTCTTCTGCACCCCTTGGTGGGGAGGAGAATCCAAAACAGGATTTAGACTTTGGGAAT
This sequence comes from Cinnycerthia olivascens, assembly GCA_035048155.1. Taxonomy (NCBI): domain Eukaryota; kingdom Metazoa; phylum Chordata; class Aves; order Passeriformes; family Certhiidae; genus Cinnycerthia; species Cinnycerthia olivascens. The sequence continues at coordinate 145,310,483 of JAWWMU010000106.1, forward strand.
TCAAAACAGTTTAGTAATTGAAACAAAATAAAACATAATACTATTAATGAAATAATCAGAATTAAGAATAAAACTATAATAATAAAAATATAATACTAATGCTAGAACTGAATAGGGGAGAGGGAAACCGGTGTAAAACTCAAGACAAACAAGTGATGCAAAATATCATTGCTCACCACCCACTGACCAATGCCCAGCTGGTCCCTGATCTGTAATTGGTGGCTCCCAGACAACTCCCCCGGTTTATTTAATGGTATGACATTCTCCTTTGTGGAATATCCCTTTGGCCAGTTTGGGTCACCTTTCCTGACCATGCTCCCTCATGGCTTCTTGAACAATTCTGGCAGGGCATGAGACACTGAAAGTCTTTGATTTACAGTGAATATTTTTTGGGCAACTGCCAAAACATCAGTGTGCTACCAATGTTCTCCTACTAAATTCAAAACACTGCACTGTACCAGCAACCAAGAAAAAAATTATCTCAACAAAAACCAGGACAGTAGATATATCATTAAGTTATAACTTTGAGAAATATTTATCCAATAATACCTACCACAACTACCCAAACCTATGTAGACCTCCTAAATAAAGCTTTTTTGAAGCAGACAGTTCAGAGTGACAAGATGGTGGCTAGTGTAGATATTAATAAAGATCTTTTTCTCAGCTGTCATTCGATGATACTTGTCAGCAACACACCCAAAATTGCTAGCTATGACAAAGTAGATTGTATATATACCTTATATTGCATATATAGTTTATATTGTATATTATTTGGATAAAACTAGATATTAGCATCTATTTTCCCCTCAAAGAGAACAAATAAAGTTTTCTTTCACTGATTGGCCAGAAGAAATATTAACAGAATATTTTACCATCATATTCCTTGGAGGATTAATCTAGTAGTATATGCATCTATTTTTATCTTCTCTTTATCTTCTTTTAGCATCTTCTACCTGCTGATTTACATTGTTACTTTCCTTATTCATGTTTACCATTTTGGTGCCTTGCTATGGTCCTTTAGGATTAAGAGGTTGAATGTGTTCTTTAAATATTGCTTCAATTTCCTCTGTCAGAACCCCTACTAAGAGACAAGAAATTACATGCAAAGGAACATATTTATCCAACAGGACACACAGTGATTGTCATTTCTTATCCAGTCACCACTATTGTTTAACTTACTGTCCTTTTTTCCTGAGTAAAAAAATCCTGACAGATTGAAGAGGATAATGCATTTTGCATAAAGAAAAAAAGCCTTTCAGATGAGTTCCTTGAATATTTACAAAGGACAGGAAAAGTTTTTGTTGCTGAGCTGTTTTGGAAGAGCAGATTGAAGGCCTAGAGCTCAGCAGCAAAACTGCTGCACCTGTAGCCGTGCAACAGTGACGAGCAGCTGGTGGTGATTAGCACAGCAACATCCCATCTACCCAACATCTTTCACTCTGATAAAGAAAAGAGCAAGCTGCACAAAAAAAACCCCAACAAAGACTGTCACAGCCTGCAGCCTTCACTTTTCTCATCAAACCTTAGGGGAGGCATCTTTTTGACAAAGGGATCTCAAGGGCAGAAACAGTGTGATATATGTTTGTGTTTGTTCTCGTACTCTGAGTTAGGGCAGACTTAGAGGAAATGTAAAAAGGAAGTTGACATCACTATCAAATTTTTGCTAGTTAAGTTTAAAAATATTGTTTTACTACAGAGATACAAAATGAAAAACATCTTTCTCATGGTAGGTGAGCTGTTATCACCTATACAAAAGTTGGTGGCTGTGCTGTGTGTGTATATTTTTCTGTAATATATATGTTTATATGTAAATATATATATATATATATGTAAATAACCTACAAAGCAACATAAAAAAAAAGACAACTGATGTCATATAACTTTTGGATCAAGGATTATTCAATTTACAGAACTGCAGAATATTCTGAACTGGGAGGAGCCCACAAGGATCTTCAACTCCAACTCTTAAGTGAATGGCCCATCAGGGGCTCAAACCCACAACTCTGGCATTATTAACACCCTGCTTTGTCCATCCGGGAGCTGGAAAGTTAAATCTCAAGTCTCAGTTGAGCTTCAAGCCTAAATTTGAATCTCATCCCTTGAAAGCTGTTCAGTTCTGTTCAACCCAAGATGGATACCTCAGATGAAGGAGCAATGAAAGAATATTTAGATTAAATTTTAAGATAAAAAGAAATACAAAACCAGTGTGAAGACATCTCTGGAGGATGGCTAAAGCAGGTAGGCCATGTTTGTATCTAATTGTAGATTGAATGTCCCTAAGGATGGAGACTTCACAGCCTCCCTCTGCTGGCTCTTTCCAGTGTTTTACTCAAATAAGAGTTAAAAACTGCTTTTTTCTTCTGCTTAAATGGAATTCCATGTATTTCAGTTTGTGCCCATTGCTTCTTGTCCTTGTGTGAAATGTCACTGAAAAGAATCTTCCTTTCAGTTATGTCAGTACTTTAAAGGAAATCAGATTTTTCTCTGAATTTCTAAATTCTTGATAAATGTTGAAGTCATTAATATCTTTTAGTATTACAGAATAATCTAGAGGTGCCAGCTCAGATTAATTCTCTCAATAATGTAAGAAGATGTAGTAATCTACATGGGCAAGGAAAAAAAAAAAAAAGAAAGAAAAAATGAAACTGAAAAGTTTTTTCTTCATTTACATGAGAGAATGTTTTCAAAAATAGAGACAGATCCTGCTTCTTTTCATTTCAGCCAGACTGCAATTTTTTTGCTAGAAGCAACCACACCATTTAAGTTTCAGACCCCATAATTTCATGCTCTTCACTAATTAGTCAATTTTTTTCTTGTGAGGGAATATTTGCTTTTTACACCATTTGTTATTTAAAACATCTAGTTTATATAAAAGCCCTTCTATGAAATAGGAGTAATATGTTTTTATTTTAGAATATACTTATTTAAGTTTTAGGCTAGATAATTAGTTGGCTTTCATACTGTAATCTTTCATATATATGAACAAGATAATAAAGCCTCATGGAAGTGTGACTGCTTTATAATTATCTATGCTTATGGGACATAGTGTTTATTTAAAAGTAGAGAACAAAAAGATTGCTACTTCAGTGATTTGCAAGAAAGCAGATCTGCAATAACCACACTGATTCCTTCACACTTGTACTTTTTTCTACAATTAGGTACTGTTTTGTTTTTTTTTCAAATGTTTAGAGTTACATTAATGAAGGCTTATCAGATACTTCCTATAAAGACCTTTTAAACCACCATAGCAGAAACATAGAGATCTCCTTTTATCTACTTGATGTTTTTGTTCACATCTGAAGGATGTTAGGGGAAATTCTGGCTCCAGCAATGTCCAGAGATATTCTGATGAACCCATCAGGATGTTTAGCTCATCTCTGGTTGCTGGTTCACCCCATTACATTGTAACAGTGACAATCATATCTATTTTTGCAAGCCCTTGACCATAAAATTACATCGTATTACTACGATTGGCATGAGAAATCAAAATTCATTGATATTTCTGCTGCTACTAAAAAAATCTCAAACCCAGAGAAACTCTGTCTGTACTTTGACTTGATAACCAAAGTTAAAAATGGATGCTTTGATCGTCATATCCTGAAGACAATGTCTATGTGTTAAGAAAAGGTAAATATTTTAGGAAAGGATTAACACATCTTTTTACATTATTAAAAATGAGATGAAGTGTAACTTCTTGTTTAAGCCTTGCATGTTCAAATCTCAAGTTTGTAACTCTGGAGATGTCTTGAATTTCACTGGAAATTCTGAAAATATTAAAACTATTTCCTTTTGTGCTTCAACACACTTCTGATGCATAAAGAGCCTTTCCATTTCCGCTACTGAGATTCTGCTATGTCCTTTTGTTTCAGGGCATGCTGCAAATATGATAGATATTACTTTATTTTACAGTATCTGGTGATTCAAAGAAAAGCGATAACTGAAAAATAGCAGCACATCCATTGGCTATGCTCAGTGAAAAAAAGGATACCTTAATATTGCTGAATCAAATTTATGGTTATTATTGATATCATCATCCCTAGAAAGAAACAACCAGGAAGCAGTGGAAAAAGCAGTTTTTTCATATGATGGGACATGCAGAAAAGCCTGAGTCAAAGTCTCCAGACAAATAGCAATAACTGACTGGATCAAGATGAACATTTAGTATCCCAAGACTACAATTGTTTTGTTTGGGTCTTTGGTCATTAAACAGTTTATTTTCTCACACAAATTTCAAATGTATACTGCTGTCATCTATTGTGTGACAAGAAATATTTTCCCATAAATTTTTAATAGATGTAATTTCATAATTCCCTTCACTGGGTCCCAAATCTCTTAGTTCCTCAGTTTCTGTGATGCATGTAATGTGTGGCATTTATTATATCTCACTGGAAAGTTTTTAAGAACATGTTCACATTGGGTGAACTTTTGTAATGACTGTAAAAATACTTTGTCCCAAAGTTTAACATAGCAACAGATGAATTTTTTAATATCCTTTATATCCTTTCACCCTCCTCTCCCTTTTTCTTGTGTTGCATGAAACTTCAAATTTTTTCATATCAAAAAATGAGTAAAATTGTTGCAAGATTTCAAGGCATATCTCAATTTCTTTCAGAAAGGCAGCAGGTTTATGTGGATGAAAAAGTTTTGTAGCTTTCTCCCCTGTTGCTTGCCCTTCTAAGCCTCTCTGTTTCTTTGACAGAAGCTCTGAAAAGCTGTGCCTTCATGGCCTAATCCTGCCAACCTTCCCATGTGTATCTCTTTTAGAAGTCTGCGAAGATTCTGTGGGCATGAGGCATCTCTGTGAAAGAAAATATGCATATTTCAGCTCTGTGCCATGCAGAACAAGAGTCTCTGCTCAGCTGGCTTTGTTTGGACCTTAAGGTCCAAAACCTTGAAACCTTAAGGGTTTCAAGGAGTGACTGCCATATAGAAGCTCTTTCCTAAGTGCACGAGTCCTGAGCAGGTTCTAGCAGCAATATATTCTCCTATTCTATTCTTCTAAAAGCCCAAGTCCAAAAGCTCCTTTCAAGGGGCATTTTAGATGTGATCAGGAACATATCCTCTACTCGAGTTCAGAACATGCCAGAATCAGAAATTTGCAGATTTAAAATCTCTAGATAATTCCTTTGTGTGAGTTGTTTGTCATTCAAATCTATAGCCCAGCCTGAAGACAGAAATTCCTGCAATTCTTCCTCAACAGAGATTGCAATGAATACACAAATAGTGTTGTCAGCCCTGAAACAAACTGAGCAGAGTGTTGCCAGGAAAGGAACTGAGAAAACACTGACCTTGTAACACAGAATGTGCTACCTGTATTTAACCTAACTCAGTGACAACACAGATTGGCAAGTTTGGAAGTCAGAAGTGAAAGGATATGTGACGTGAGAGTCAAGCATCCATGACACGTGAAAAAGCATCTTGATAAAAGAAAGTTGCTTTGCATAACACCTGTAAGACTGTAAAAAGTGCCTTATGAGTATAGAAGGCAAAGAAATAATAAAAGAATAAAACAACCAAAAGCATTAGTATTAAACAAAGGACCTGAGCAGCAGAAGGATGTGAGAAATACTCCAAGGATCCAAACTGCCATAAAGTTACAACTAAGATATCATTAATCTTGATAAAATGAAACTTTTTCTTTTAGTGATAGAGTGCATTATCTATTTTTTATAATAATGGTGTCATGTCCTGGATCTAAATGACCTTGTCGTTTGAAGTCTTGTGGTAAGACTAAATACACAGATGCCTTCCCTGTGTACATTCTCCTGTCCGACCTCTTTAAGATCCAGCTGCTGATCAAACTGATGCATTTTTTTCCAATTTTTTTCTTGGTGTGTGGTAGCAGGCTTTGGGGCATAAAAAATACAGAAACACTGTATGTAAATGTAAAAATTTTCTGCTTAGTCTAATAAGCCATTTTTCCTCATGAGATTTCTTTAAGTTTAAAAATGTTTTAGAAAGATGATGCTTGTCATGGATTTGGCACTACCTTGTGCTTTCAAGAGAGTATTTCCTTTGCAAATGGGATATACTGGGGTATGCAGTGGATTAGGAGTAGCAGCCTTTGCACAGCTGCTCCTGTACCACTTCTGGGTGAGCCTTATTTTGGCTCTGAGAAATCAATAGTATTATAATGACAACTTCAACTTCAGGATGTGCCAAATAATTAGCAAGTGATCATTATCTCTCAAAACAAGAGGTAAATAATGGGCCACAATTACTGTTTAGATTTGACCTATGAAAAAACATATAAATGATTTTGGGCTGCATGATTCAGTACACTTGGACACGAAGATTCTCCAAGGTGAGGATAATTAATGTAATCATAGTAGAAATTAAGGGACAGATTTTTGCATTGCCTATTCATTTGTTAAACAAGTTGAAATACCAGAAACTTGAGTGTGACTTCATATATAAGGTAGGTAAGTCATGAGGGTCATTACAGACTTCCTGCATTTTTCTTTATTGCTTGATACGGTACAGAGTTGTGGTTCTGGTGGCTGCAAGGGCCATTAAAAATCATCTCATTCCAACACTACTGCCATGGGCAGGGATACCAAAAAAGTGCTCTTCCCATCCAATCAAGTGTGATCATATCACCATCAAAAATGCAGATTTGAAGACAACTCTGGAAATTATAATTCAACCCTTGCTCTAAGATCATTTCCAAGGTAAGGTCAAGTTGTTATAGAGCCTTAAAAAATTGCGTGTTGAAGATCACAAAGAATATTCCAAATATTCTCAAAAGCCTCTCTGGGCAACCTTTGTCCATGTTTTGACATTCTCCTCTGAGCACAGTCTGGCTTCAGCTCCCCTGTAACCCCTCATTAGCTCAGAGTAAGCAGCCATTAGATGTCCCTGGAGCCTTCTCCTCTCCAGCCTAAACATGTAATTCTTGCCAAATCCTTTTGCAATTCCCAGGCATCTTATTTTTTGTGTCTCTGGACATGATCCTGGGGGGGTGGGGGTTTGCTCCATATTCTTTCCAGGGACTGAGACTGAAGTGACAAACATTGGCTTCACCACATCCCCCTCACTGATTTCCAGGTGGTGGTTCCAGACACAGACAGAGTTGAGGCTGAGCATATTTACACCCACACAAGACAGAATAGTGCCTTTATTTACACCTATCTAATCACAACCATCACTTGCAGGAACACCAGCGGGGTAGATAAATTCTGCCCCTTAAACCCTTTGTTGATCAGGTCTGAAATTTGCTCTTTGGAATGTGCATCCATCAAGAAGTCCTCAGCTCAGATGCTGTTCTCCTCCAGCTGCTGTCCTCCAGATCTCTTTGCTTCTTATTGGCTGGTCCTGTTTGAGTTCTTTACAGATTTCTTATAAACACACTCAAAACAGAAAATTCATGCCCATGGAATACAGTTGCATATAAAATTTAATGACAATTCAGGCTAGACTGACTTGATAACGCACAAGGCTCAGCCAGAAAAGAGATTTGACCATCATGCTTACAAAGGTATCTTTTTCTTTTTGCCTTGTTCTCACAAGCTTGGCCCCATGACCCTCCTTTCCTGTCTCTTTGGTCCTTTTCCTAAACTCTTTTGCACCAGGTTTCACATCTTCCCACAAGTCACTGTAAACAAGTCTGCTATTGATCATTAACCCCTTCCTTCTTATTCATGAGTGGCAGATCCAGGACAACAAACATTTGGACTGTGTCTCCAGCACTTGCAGATAAAAATTCTCTGTGGATTATTTATGTCCTGATATGATGTTTCTCCAGAAGATCCTATTTTAACCATCTAGCACTCTTTATGAATTAGTGACAATTTTGAAAGTCAGGGAGAAATGGTGTTTTATATGTAAATACAGTGTAATTGTACCTAAACAAAATAAGCATAATGACTCTCTTTGCATTCCATTGTCATTTAAAAAAAAGGTTGTCAATAATATTCTTGTTATAGACCTAGCAAGTCCCCTCTCTGTCAGGGGGATACATCAGTTTCCATCTCAGCAGTCTACTTTTAAAATGCAGATGATTCCTTTTTTTTATTTTGTTTTGGTTTCAAAAGCAACCTAGCTAAACAGTAGCATTTAAAAGAGAAGGAAAAGCAGTCCCAAAGGGCTAACGTGAGTAATGTAGCAATTATTTTCTATGCTACAATTATGTCTTCTGCCCAGGGAGAATACAAAAAAATACCATTAAAAAAAGTGGGAAAAAAAAAAGAAAAGAAAAGCATTGCTCTACTTAAAAACAAGTTTAAAAACATGGGGAAAAAAAGGAAAATCATTGTTCTACATAAGAAGTGTCACTATTAACCATTACATTCCACTAGGAAGTGAATTGCAGAACAGTCACATTTCTGATTTCTAATTTCTAATAATTTCAAGATTACTTCATCCAAATAATTGTATTTATAAACATTTTCATGGCCAAAAGCCTTCACTCATCATAAAATATCTTTTTCATAAAAATTTCATTCAAAATCTTTTCAAATGATTCAGAGTCAAGATGTTCTGGATATTAGAAACCATTGCTCTTTTATTTAACCATATTTAAAAATTTTATTTTGATATAAGAAAAGGGTTTTTTTTAATATTTTTTTCCATCCTGTTTGCCTTCCTTTTTTTATTTTCAGAGAACATAATGTTTGGTTTCAGTGATATTACAGGACTTTGTATTTAATACTGCTTCAATACAACTCACTGAGCTCCACTACTTATTTGTGGAACAGTTATTGTCTGTACTCCGCCTTTCATACCTTGATTAATGTTTGCCTGTTTGGAAATTTTTTTTTTTTTTTTAAATTTATAAATACAAGAAGTGCTCATCTGATACCATCTGCCATTATAAAAAGAATCTTATATTTTTCTCTCTGACTTGGTCAAATTAATTGCCTTAAAGTTGACCTGATAAGATGTTATTCTCATATATATGTGTACTTATTCTAAACATGTGTATATATATTTTGTATATATATATATATAATAGATATCAGTATACCAGTGTCTTTGGATAAGGAACGGAAATTACCACCACTGTGTTAGGGAAATTGTAAATTGTGTTATTATAAGAAATTATATGCATGTTAATATTAGAAATTAAAAATATATGCTCCTCTGAGAGACATATTGAGGTGAGTGTTTAATTGTATCCCAAGGGTGCCACATCTCAGTGTTCCAGAATTTTAGACTGAAGATATTTCTAAAAATGAATGAGATCCTTCAGATCCTTCTCACTTTAATTAGGTTTGTGATGTTCAATCTGTAATCCAGGAAGTCTTAAACTCATTATATATCAGCTACATGTTCCTTGGACCAAGGTATTTGAAGAGATAATTCAATCCTGAATAATGTCAGAGAAAGGAGTTGTGCTGCTTTTGCAGCAGTGGAAAGAGTTTGATCATTACCTGCTTTTGTTTGAAGTACAGGGAACCAGAGAATCATTAAATTTGGATAGGACCACACAAAAAAAGACTGGTTGTGACTCCACAGATGATTTGATCTTGCTTGTATTAAGCAGAATATTCTCAGGCCAGAAGAATGCATAAGCATTTGATTAATTTTAAGAAGTCAAATTGTTCAGTGGATTTAAGCAGTTCTTTAAAAGTGATACTTATATGGATTATTAGTGTGTTTCATGGTAGTAATACAAAGATAAAGCTGGAAAGAGAGAAGCAAAAAGACAACTGGATTTGCTTAAGTAAATCTAGAAATATCAAGTGTAATTAGGGTCTCATGAACAGTTATAGCTCTAGGCAAAAAATATATATTGAAAGAAATACATTTTATTTGAAGGAACCTGCCTTGTCGTTTTTTTCAATATTTTTTTTGCATGAAAAACTGCATTGTTAAAAAAAGTAAGACAAACACATCAAGAAATGTAATTCAAAGCTTTTCTAGAATTCTAAAGGAAAGTTTATAGGAAATACTGGACTGTTAGCTGATTAGTTATTTCTGTTAGTATCTCCATCCTATTGTTTAAAATCAATTAGTTCTTTAAGAAAAATCAAAAAGTTCTTTATTATTTATTTGTTTTCAGACATGAAACTAGTAAGAAAAGTTCTCATACTCTGAATAAAGCACACATTGGAATCTGAGAAAAAGGTATTTTAAAATCAATGTAAATTTGCCAGAAGTACAATCTAGATTGGTGAACTTTCTCCACCCTCTTTAGAGAATTACTGATGAAATTCTTATGAAGAAACAGAGAGAATAGTGACTGTATGATTTTCATTCTAGCAGTGGGATGACAAAATACGTCATAGCAGTCATTCAAAATACTGTTACACCCATTTCAGTTTGTTTTGACTGATCTAATAATGCAGGTGCTAATTGCGATGAATGCAAACTTTGAAAATTTCGTATAAGTTTCTCTGAATTTTCCACATTAAACACATATCAAGACCTTTTAAATATAGCCATCCTCAGACAAAAAAAAATGAGCTTATCACTAAAAGTGGAGTAAAAACTCCTGGTGATGTTTATGAAGTAATATCTTTAGAGACTACAATAGGAAGAGAACTCTCTACCCCAGGCTAAACAGCAAAACTAGTTCACTTACTTCCCAGCTTTTAGAATTGCTCCTCTCTGGGGCTGACTTCTGATCTTACACCATTTAGCATTTACTCTCAGTGTGCTCTGGGAGCTCTGTAACATTCCAGGGACACAATCTGTGTGTGGGGGCTTGCCTGCACTTATTTTTCCACACAAGGAGATGGCTATGCTGCAGTTTAATAGTGTTCCTTGCCAAGCATGAAGTTAATGTTGGATATTCCCTACCCTTGGAAGCCACACTGGTAATTCAGTGGTGGCATTGCCCTTTTGTAAGTGCACAAAGCCTCTTATCTTGGTGTTTTTTGGTGCATAATGCAGAAGGATCCATCTGGAGAGAGCATGGGCTACACTGAAACATCCTGACATCAGGAATGCAGATTCTTTGAGACAACTTCAGGATCCAGCCAGGGACAGGACCAGTGTGCATGAAGAGGGGATAATAAGGGAAATTTGAGCACACAGTGAAATACAGAGCAAGTTGATGCCTCCTTTGAAATTTGGTAATGATCATGGAATCAAGGCAATATCAGGCTGAAGTGCAGGGCCATTGAACAATACCATGTGAGATCAGAACACCCTTCAGACTTGCAGGAGAATATTCCACCAGGAGCTCCCTCAGTCCCTGCTGCAAGTGAGCAGGAATGAAACACTGTAAAAGTCTGTGCTTATGTTAAGGACAAATGCTCATTTATTTCCAACAGGACAACCTGGAGGAGGCAGATGAGTGGAATGGAATCATGGAATAACATGAGTTGCAAGGGCCTCACAAGGATCATAGAGCCCAGCTCCTGGCTCTGCACAGGACACCCCAAGAGTCACACAGGATGTCAGAACATGACTCAAGAAACAAACATGCCTGGCACAAGGAGCCCAGGAAATCATTTTATCCCTGATTGGATGGAACAGTGCTTTAGAATTCATCCAGAAAGGGGCAGCAATGATGTGCCAAGGTAAGAGAAGGCTGTTCTTTAGCACTGCAGAATTCTCTTGGGCAGGAAAGGCACTTAGGATGAAGCAGCAGCTGCTTCAGCAGCTGCACTCAGGCTCAAGGACTGAGTGGCACAGTCTGTGAACTAAATTGTGGTCGACAACAATAAGGACCTGTACAGTCATCTCACTGTAGACTATGATCAACTCAATTCAGTTTTTTATCACACTGGCATATATTCATCAAAGATTGAAAACTATGACATCTATACAAGCATTTTGACAACAGCAGTCTGTGGGAACGTTCGGGGGGAAAAAAACAAAACCAGAAAAAGTGGCTTTTTTTTTTAACACTGAAATTGGTAAAGACCTTCTAGGTAAATTTTATTTTTAAATTCAAGGAAAAAGTGTTCAAATATTCAATGGAGAAATAAAGAAGAGCTCACAGGATTTGCCATGAAAAATCATTTGCCCTGCCATTTGGGACTGGGTCCAATAAATCATCAGATTGGCTCCCTTTTCTTATCTATGTAAAAAGTACAGTGATTTGAAGGACCAGTTTGCATGTAAATAGGAATATAGATCTGCTTCTTTTACAGAATTAGGGCAACAACAGCCCTAGGCTTCTCAGGTTGACCAAAGCTGGTTAGGAAGCAGATGATTAATTGTGGCAGGTTTTGTGTACTTGTCTCTTCACATAAGGATGAGAGGGTAGGTCAATTTTCTGCCACTTTCTGATATTTATGCTGCATTCCAGCAGGGATTCACATCATTCCAAAGCTTCCTTCCTTATCATGAGACATGAAAAGAGAAATGAACCCTACCTGGACTAACCCATTCCAAATGTCAGGAGAGACAGATCAGTAACTGTGGTTTTAGTGGTGCCAGAGTTTGAGCCAGCTCAGCGATGCCTGTCTGAAGGCTTTTCCTTTGAGCCAGAGGCTACTACAGAAGAAAGGAACTACAGCTGGAATAAGGCTTATTTTGACCAGAAGATGGAGGTGGGCTTCAACTACATTTTAAATAAGACATTTACATTTATCATCCTTGTTCCTTATTCTCTTCAGCAGAGAAATATTAAGTTTCTCAGTGAGTGATTTCTCTGCCCTAATTTTAACCACCTACTTAAGTTGAAGCTGTATTGCACCAAGAAGGAAATGCTTCTCTCTTGACTGTAAAAGGAGTTGAGATATTCAGTCTGGCTGTGCACACTGTGCAAGATTACCCAAACCCCAAGTCCCCAATTCATTTTTCTGCAGTGACAGCTAATAATTAGATGTTAATATTTGGCCACAAACACCCTCTAAAACCAGGCTGCAGAATTCAATATAGAGAGCCCTAGAAATGAGAATTATGTAGTTGACCTGAGAAAGAACAGGCAAAGGAAATGGATATATGAAAGGGGCAGTCTGCATCCTAACTTATATGCCAGTGGACAGGTCAGTGCAAAGGGAAGGTGTCACACTGGGTGCTTACACAAGGACAGTTTAGGCAGTAGTTGGAGTCATCAGTTAAGGAAGACCCTATACAAGCTGTTGTTCACAATTTAGTAATGTTTCTGGGGGGAATATCCCGCCTGTGACAGGACCGCTACAAGGCAATAATTTTTTTTGCATTCAGATCTCTGGTCTTATTTCAAAGACATCAGCCTTCTACTGGATTTCATTGTCAGATAAACCTCCTACTTTAATGGCAGTCTGGGATACACTGTTTTTTTAATTGGTTTTACCTGCTTTTAAAAGTTTGTCACATTTTTACTCTTGGAAGTGTACATAGTTCATGTTTTTGCCTTTGTGATATCTATATACTCCAAACCTGAAATCCTTAGGGCTTCCTTGGTATGTTTTGCTTCAGTCAACCTATTTTGGTTCCCTGTTTCTCCCTGCCAAAAGTGTAACTGTTATTTGTTCTTCCTGAGGTGTAGGGACTGGTCAAGCAAAGTGAGCACCTTGACCATGACACTGTTGAGAAGGAGCCAGTTGCAAAAGATATGAGGGATTCAAATGAATGTTGATAAGTTGTGTGGGTAACTTAAATATTTATTACTCCTTCCAGCAAAAACCATAAAGGAGAATGTGTGTGTCAGAAGGGAGAAATGAGAAAACCCCCCTCACACATTAAAGCTTTGAAATGTGTCAAGCATTGAGTAAGGATTTCAATTTAGCAACATTCTTCATTTGTTTTCCAGGTGAGTGATTTTGTAAGAAAAAATAATAAAGGGAGAGAAACTACTAAATAGTTTTTAAAAATTATTCCACATAGTAATATTTACTCTTTCTGGGAAGAAGCTGCCTTCTCAATAACCCATTCCTTTTAGTTATTGGAACTAATTTCTCCATTTTCCCTCTCCCCCAGTGTATTTAATGGTAGAACAGAACACATAAAATAGCTTATTTATTAGTTATGAATTAGCTGAGAATGTCTGAAGGTTTTGATACCACTGTTATTAAAGTCTAATGCTATTTTGCTGAAGACAAAACAGGAATAACTTATGAAAGTGGGGAATGAGAGGAACAGGGGAGTAGCAATTTTTTTTCCTGCTGATGATACTTGCTTGTAAACCTCACTGATAAGAATAAATAGATATGCACATAATTTTATTATGTACTATAGAAACTAATAAACTCTTGCTACTATCAGGATGTTTTAAAAGCTTTTAACTGGGCTGCTGGCTTTGTGTTTTGTGGGTTTTTTCACATATTACTTTCTTTCAATTTTTCTCTGATCATGAGTTTACAGCAGAATAGTAAATAAAAGAGTCATCCTTTTAAAAAGAGGTGTAAGAAGCAACTAGAAAAAAAGCAGAAATCATTCAAAGAGAGGATCAGGCAGGTTAAGGATTTCCCCACTTGTGGCAGTGTTCAGAATTTACAGAAGTAACAGAGAGACGATTTACAGTGATCAGAGACAGATTATGTGGTTAAAGACTCACCCCCACAGGCCCAGAGGAGTCCAGAGACATAAAGGCAGTCTGGGGAGCCCCAGCCTCAGAACTGAGTCCCAGTTTCTTCCAGGGCTGCTCCAAGCCTTGCCCAGTGGGACAGTGGAGCAGCAATCCCTGTTACCTCACGGACAAAGGGAGGTCAGTGCTTGGGATATGGGACCCCTGATGTGCCAGAGAAAGGCACTGATATGGAGATGGTCTGAGTTAAAGAGAGGCTCAGCCTTTGAAATGGCTGATCCAGGGACCAGGACATCCCAGCCATGTACTGAGGGTCCAAAAGGTCTAGAGATCAACCAAGGGACCCTTCTGCACGTGGGTGTCTCTGTGTGAGACGTGTCTGGGTCCAAGAGCCACCCTCTGAGTACACTGCATGTCTAAAGGGGACTACAGGGACTCACTGTGATGTGCTGGTGTGAGCAAGGGGGTCTGTGAACCATTGATTGGAGAGAGAATCTTACAGTTTAAATGGATTAATGACTAGAATCGGTGCTTTTGGAGCTCTTTTCAAGACTAATGTTTCTATGATACTATGTCCAAGTGTTGGCAGCTTTGAGGCCTTGAGATGCAGAGAGAGAAACTGGGAAGGACTGTGCACCTGAGATGCATTACTGCAGGCAATATATATATATATACATTTATATATATATATATACACACACATTTATATATATACATATATAATATATATATACATTTACATATATATATATATTTTAAATAAAGGGATCAGGTTGGGGATTCTTGCATTACAACTACAGGGACTCGCACCTGATTGTAGCAAGTAGCCAGAGAGAATTTTGTCTAGTGCAATACTTCATAGAGGTTCAGGACTGAAGGAGTCTCAGCTGCACCAAGAGGCAAGATCCCACCCTAAGCAACAACAACTCTTCTGCTTTGTAACTGTGTTCTGGCTTTTCTGGCTCCAGAGAAATTCTAACCCAAGCTGTGGGGTAAATCTGGGAACCGCTGCCTGATAGGGAGGTGAATTTCCACTGAATTTCTTCTGTGCATGAGTTGGCAGCTTTTCCTAAAGTCTGATTTCTACAAAACAAGGCTATTAATAATTAAGGAGTGAGTAAAAGCGCATGTCACTCCTCCGCTATTTGGTATTGGCATTTGATGACAGCCACATTTCTAAATGTGATTTAGATGCTGGACTTTCCATAAAATAAAATGAAGTATGTCTGTCTAACTGAATTTGATCAGTCATCTACGTTCGACTATTCCTGATCATTCCTCATGAAATATTTACTCCTGAGACAGCCTTCCCATCTATTCCCATATTTTTAATTTCATATGGGTGACAAGTGTCAAGTTTAATTCCTTGTGATTCCTTTCTTTTTTGTTTCCTATTATTCTTTTTATTTATAATTAATTATTTTGTTAACCGATTGATTCTAGGTTTTGGTATGCAAAATCTGGCCCACTGCAGCCGCTCCAGATTCCTGGAATTTCCCCAGTAGAATCTATGAAGATGTTGAAGGAATACCAGGAGGAGACTATTTGGATTGTTTGTCTTACAGAGTTTGTTTTTTCAACATCTCTATGTAAGAATTCACTTAGGCTTCTGCTTTCCAATGTCAGACACTGATGCTTGTTAATCAAGTGCCAACAGTAAGAAAAAGCTCAACACATGGCATCTGTGATTTACTTGTGACTGATGCTGAGACTTGAAAGAATAACAGGAAGCACAGAGAGTGAGGAATGCAATTTGTTCTTTCTGGAATCAAGGACAAGACATGAAGCTTCATTTCTAATGCGAAATATGAGAGCAATCCTAGGAACCCACACTACTTACAGAGGACTACCCAGGAAGATGTTCTTTCTCACTTTTTCTCTCCATTTTCTGACCTGATCAATCCCAAGTACTTTTCCATCAATTCAAGCAAATTCAAGAGGAATTTAACCTTTTCCTTGACCTTAATGGGCTCTTTATTGGAGAACATGTTGCAATGAGGAAAAACTGTGTGTCTGAAATTATTCAGGCACAAGGATTTGTTTTAGTTGTAACCTCTAAAAATAAGTTGTTCTGCTTGTACTTCAGAATAAACAGCAAATGCTGCTGTCTTTTCTCAGTAGATGAACAAACCTTTCTTTACACTTTTCTGATCAAACTGCTTAGAGGTGACATATCCTGATTCCAGATCCTGTTTTACCTCAGGTGGTAAATACTGGGTTTTTAAACATTGACGTGGGCTGCCCAGGGAAGTGGTGGAGTCAGCACCCCTGGAGCTGTTCAAGAAAAGACTGGATGTGCCACTTAGTGCCTTGTTTTTGTTAATAAGGTGGTGATCAGTCAAAGGTTGGACTCAAGGATCTCAGATATTTTTCCAGCCTAAATGATTGATTCTGTGATTCTGGTAGAATCTCAGATGTCTCTAAGCTGGAGATTTTGACCTGTTCATTACTAATGTGCACAGACAGAGGGAACATACCCATAGCAAATCTAGAATTTACACCAAGATAAGAGAAGTTGTCACTGTATTGAGGGGCAGGGCCACTGTTCAGAGGCTCTCAACAAGCTTGAGAGATGAGCTGACAGAAAACTCTTACAGTTCATCAGCACCAAATTCAGGAACTTGCTCTTGGGACACAAAGGGAAGTGTCTGAATTTAACAGTTCCCATTAGAAGAGACATCATAACAAACTGGATATGCATATTTAGAGCAAGAAGCTCTTAATATGAGTAGAGTTTGGAGCAAATGGGTATCAGGAGATGTTGAGTTGGTTTAGGTTGGAAAAGCTTCCTCTAAAAGCATTTAACAGTTCTCTGCAATCACAAATTGAGCCAGATTTTGCTCAAAACTATACAATGAAAGGACAAAAGGCAATAGTCAAATATATAAAATGGGAATTTCCAAGGGACTCAAGTAAAATATCCTTTGCAAGAGGATCAGTTAATAATAGAACAGACTCTCCAGAAGGGTTGTGGAGACTGTCCATGAAGACACTCAGAACTCTACATTTCACAGACCTGAACAACATGATCTAACTTTAAATATATACAAGAACAGAGCAAGTGGAACCTTTAGAGGGTTTTCCTTACTTTTTTATTCCTATTTCTGTGTATATACATAGAACTTAGTGTAGAAATCTGAATTTTCTTGAAGTCCAGATAATAGTTAAGTAGCAGCCTTGTGAATCATAATGCTGTTATTTTACTAAAGCAGTCCTACCTTAAATCCTATGGCTCTCAGGTCACTTTTCCACCTACCCTCGCTCTAAAAATTGCATATCACATCAGCAAACTCACTGAGGAAAAACCTAAATAAATGAATACCAATATGCTTCTATATATTGTGCTCTGTGGGCTTCCTCTCTTGTAGAGCAGAAGAGACTATTAACTTCTTTGGATCAGAAGCCAAATAAGCAGTTTAGAATCTCAGACTTTTGCCATTTTCCTACCTCCCTCAAAAGAAACTTGGTGTGATAAAAATTCAACGTGCCTTCAACAGCAAGGAAAAATTTAGCAGCAATAAAAAAACTGAGGGCTTATACTGGGTTTTGACAGGTATGTGAAGCAGAAGAAAGTTTTGAAACAATTTTCAAGGATAATTCAGTTCCAGAATTTGATTTGGGATCACAATCTGTTGTCTGAGGTTAGTATTTATTCCTTAAGGTATTTCAATTTACTGCTGAAGTAAATGCTAGGACATGGTACAACTGTCACAGTACCTAAGCTTTAATGTCCATGTTGCTAATCATGACACCCACGCCCAAAGGGCCTGAACCTGTAAGCTCTTGTTCAACAAGGACAGCAGGTGGGAGGGGAAATGTTACATGAATACAAGTAAGATCAAACACCAGATACATTTCTCTGCACAGTCTGGAAGTGAAATGTCAGTCCTCCACAAAAATGCCTTCTTATTTTCAAGAATAGGAAGGAAGAAAGGAATATGGTTCCCCAAAGAACACGGGATCTGACAAATTAGCGTGTCACATCCACAGCCAGTTTGTGCTGATTTATACTCACTAAGGATCCTGGACAAGGTGCTGAAATGTAAAGCTCAGCTCAGTAATGAGGCATTTGCTCATGTGGTCCTGTTAACCCTTTCTCAGCTCTTTGGGAATCAGTCAATAGCTGCACAACCCAGGTTGCTTCCCTAATTCTGTCCTGCATTTTTACCTCATGCTTTCACACAACAACTGGCATCTACCCAGAATGATGGATCAGTTTGCTAAATCCATGGTGTATGCTTTTGTGCCCTTGCCAAAAACAAAGCTTCCTTATCTTCTGGATTGAACGAGACATTTAGAACTTCATTTGTTAAAGATAAACAAAGCAAAAAAATGCAAGTGTTAGCTGGCTGCTGCAGCAGGGAGCACTCTAAGGATTTAGAAAATTCATTTTTGATTTTATGCAGTTTTTGATTTTGTTCATTGCATTGTGGGTGTTTCAGAGGTTACAAGTGCTGTTCCCTTTGCAGTTTCAGTGCATTTCATGGAAAGTTAAGCTGGCCAACAGATTATTTTGGCACCTACTCTAAGTTTATTTGAGTTCTTGTCATCAATTATATTTGACTCCAGCTTCAAGATAGCCTTTGAATAACTTAGTGATATGTAATAAGGCATGCGTGCAACTCTCCTGGCAGGGGCAGATTTTCAGATTCAAGTATTTTAAGTTAGTGGCCAAAGGAATACCTTATATCAATTAATCAATATACATGTATATCACGTATATCAATAAAAAAGATGTTTCCAGGGATCTCTCAGGGGACTCTACTTTTTTCCATAAGAAAGTCTAAGCTCCTCACTTAAGGACTCATCCTACTGTAGGCACTCAATTATATACATTATATTTCTACCTCAAGTGATAATAAGATTTCTAGGTGATGTTTCACAAGAAAGAAATAAAAGAAACCTTGGAATAATTTTTAAAATCTTTATGTCAAGAAAAAGAGATGAACCTTGAGACTGGATATGAGCACAATTGTTCAGTTAATTAGTCATGGAAAGCATA
The DNA here is from genome assembly GCA_035048155.1 of Cinnycerthia olivascens. NCBI lineage: Eukaryota > Metazoa > Chordata > Aves > Passeriformes > Certhiidae > Cinnycerthia > Cinnycerthia olivascens. Next base: position 145,329,832 of record JAWWMU010000106.1, read on the forward strand.
TTGTTTAACAGCACTGTAACTGTTTTATGGACTTTGACAATTTGCCTCAGAACTTACTGAAACAGAAGTCTAGGAAAATAAAATTTGCTAAGATTATAGAGTAACCTGAAGCCCTTCAAAAGCAAACTCCCCAAAGTGAATTAGCAACAATATTTTTAAGGGCATTTTTTGTACAGCAAGATGTATTATTTCACCCTGGTGCTTCAGTGGGCTGGAGGAAATAGCCAAAGGCTCTCATTTGATTATGATATGTCAATAGAAATTCCAGTTTTTTCACCTCTCTCTTGAAGAAGTTTTTTAGCTGTGATGGAAAATCAATGTCCTTCCTGGAAGGTAGAATTTAATTTCACTACTTTGAAAACAAAACAAAACAAAAAGCATATTTATGAGGGAAGATCTTCACAGTCAAACATTGTCAGTGACTTCCCATGGTTGGACTTCTTACAAGTTAATTTTATGACACATGCTAGGCTAGAGATGTACCCATCTTTTCTCCTATCTAGAGTGTTTTCTGGTGGTTATTCTGCTGCTTCCTTCCACCTGGGTAACATCAGTGGGGTAATAAGGTAAGGATCAATATGTGGAGGAGAGAAAATGGAAAGAAGAAGGGATTACAAGGGTAAGGGAAGATAGGAAGGACAGAGTGGAGGAAGCAAGAAGGAAGGAAGGAAACAAGCCTTGCCTGTTTCTTAGTTGGATTTCTTCCCCTCTTTTTCCAACTTGGGGAGAGAGGCTGTGTCAGTGACCTCAGCCTAGTTCATGGGTCTGTGCTGAAGTCAATCCCCATCATTCAGGGCATGTCCCTGAACACAAAAGGTACAAAGAGATGAGGCAGTTGGGGAAATTTGGGGCATTTTCCACTTTTTAGCAGTACTACAAAGAGAAATTACAAAGCCTTTATCCCCCTGTGTCCTTTCAGGAGGAAGGCTGAAACAAACCCCCAAGGGCAAGTACAGAGGTTTTTTTTTAAAAAAGGAAACAACCTTCTTTCTGTTCTTACTATCACAACATTTCTTTTTTTTTTAAATAAAGCAATATCAAGCCTAAAAAGGAATCTGTGTTTAAATTCAATGCATTAGTTTTGACTTCTTGATATTTTTATTTTCTTTTTATAGTCTATGGCCTTGCAAGCTCTTAAAATTACTTTTCTTCAAGGATGCAAAGACAAATCCTTCTCCTTTGGGTCTGATTGAAATTTGGGTTCCTCATTTCTGTTGAAGAGTTTGTATAAATTCCTCAAGAAGATTTAGCAAGGATTTTTATGTCTTTGGGATGTGGGGATAATATCTGTAGCAGCAATTCTTTGGTTTGTAAAACTCATTTTATATCCCATACCTTCTTGAGGCAGAGAAAGAATGAATCGAGGAATGTGACTTTTTTTTCCTATGTAAACCTTAATGTGTAGAAAGACCTAAGACAATTACATTGATATTTCACCAGCAGCAAAAAAAAAAAAAACAACACCATTTTTGTGTACTTGGTGATGTACTCCAGCAGCAGGGAAAATGAAAATGAGTCCCTTGTCTATATAACATTTCCTTCAGGATAATAAGAAAAAGGCACATAAAGAGGTTGCTTATAGTCAGTAAGGGAGCTGGAAGAAAGAAAGACAAGAAGGGTGAAGTACTGACAGTCTTCTGTTTCTCAAACGAAGGTTTTGAAAACTGAGTAATGCAGTATTTTGAGACTGCTTTCTCTCTGTTTTTTGTCTATTTCTTTTCAAAAGAGCTCAAGAACATCTTTTTGGGAGTATTGTATTCCCACATAATGCTTTAGATTGTTCCAAAAAGAGAAATTTAAAAAACAGGTTTCAGCAACACTTATGAAATGAGCTCTACCTATGAAGGCAAATCCATTTTTAATGATGGCTCAGTAGTAATTAAATTCCATTTGATATTATGATTAAGACACAATACTGTGCATTTTCTTACTACCACTACCAATCCTGCTACTAACCACTGTAATTCAGAGTGTTGACCTCAGTAGTAAAATATTTTTGTCACCACTCTTTTTCTTTTTTGACAACAAATTAATATTTAACAGATATTATTGAAAATTTGGGATCCTACCCACTGCTGATAGAGACCACAGTCAATTTTTCTTGGTGACTGTCATAAATTAGTAATTTATGAATGATAGACTTAAGATTCTTGGCTTCTAAATTTAAAAACAAAATACAAAGTGCTTACAACACTGTGGTATAAGTTCCAATAGGTCACCTTGCATATTATTTCAAGCTGTTTTACTCAGAAAATGCTTTATGTTTTGCTAATTCAGGATTTTCAAAATGGCATCCCTGATGTTGAGTTTTTGATGTTGAATAAGACTTGATTGAAAGGGGAGAAACCCTTATACTTCATTCTTTAAGGCTACATGACCTTCACAGAGTTTTCCTCAGACATCAAATTTTTCATTAGGCTCTATAAACTAGGTTAGACTGGTAAACTTTGGTTCTTATCTCTATTACATCTCTTTTTGAGTTATCTGGTAATTTTAAATTTACTTCAAATCTTGAGTTTTGCTGTTGAATAACTTACTATCCAAATAACTTACAAGTTTTGATCTTTACACAGTCATGCTAACATGAAATTCAGCATGACCTGCATGTTGACTTACTAAAATGTCAGATGGATACTCTTAGTCTTTTTAATAGACACATTGTGATTTGTATGATGATATTGTCAGTTAAAATACTGTGTTGGATTAAGTAAAATGTCTATGCACATTAGATTGAAGCACATACCTTTGCCAGTAAGGCTTGCTGCCAGGGTTGGACTTGGGGCAAGGAAGAATAAATAATTTGTTTACTTGTATTTGTGCTTTTTGGTAAGGATAAAATATCTGAGAATTTGGAAAACTAGCATATACTGCTTCTTGATTGCAAACCTTCATTTTCACCAGCATCTCTTGATAAATTTTTCTACAGGACTCCCAATTATCATTGAAGTTCTTCATTACAAATGCATTTTACCTCTCAGTTGTACTCCCAAGATTATTTCCTTGGCATAATCTATTCTTTTCATAATTTTGGACCATCTTCAGTTCTGAACACATTTTAAGTATGAGATCTTGATCTTTAGGTCCTAGTTAGTTATCAGCTTCCATTCTAGTGGATTCATCTTTGTCAATGATTGTGGCAAAAAAGTGAGAAATAATCATTAAGATTATTTTAGTGACACAGAAGAGGAAGGATGAGATTGAGTGACTCACTCAAGACTATTCAGAAACAGTCACAGACAGAATAGCACAGACCCTCCCAATTCCAAATTAGTGCCTTCAACACAAGACTACCCTGTCAAACATGTGCTGCTGACTCTACATCTGTCTGAGGCCCCCATCTGTTTCCATGCATAAACAGATGGTAAATAGAACTTTTTCATGTGAAACTTTATTCCCCAGGTGCTATAGCCTCAAAAATTATATTTAAAAAAAATCATAGTAATTGGAAGAGGGATGTCAGGGTATAACAAACTCTCACGTTGTAAATCCCACTATGAGATGCAATTTTTTTTATGAGTGACTTGGTCTATTATCCCAAAACAGTACAGGAAATTTTAATTAATGATTGCAAAAACAGAGCAAACATTTAGCTGTTCACTAATATTTTATTTAATACAAATTCATGAAAGGTCTGACTGCAGTTAAATGAGGTGTACATGATGATATGCACAGTGATTTAGTGTGTGCTAAAATATTAGTAAAAAGATATTTGTGTAAACATTATAAATATTTGAAGTGTTGCATAGGGAGCATATATGACATCTTTTTGCAGGTTAAAATATCCAGTATATTTCAGTATTTTTGTCGGTTAGCAAGAAGGGTGAGGGTTTAATGGAAGTTTTGTGAAACACATGGAATTTAAGGAATCAGTTTTCTTGAGCAAACACTGACAGCTATGGGGGGCCTTGTGCTAAGGCTTGAGATCCTCACAGATCAGCCTGAGTGACCACAGGACAATTCAGTTATTAAAAAAAAAAAAAAAAAAAGAGGGATGCTGGAGCATTCTAGACACATATAGCCAGATATGTTCTGGTAAAAACATTTGATAAAAAATTTCTTGTCAAAACAAATGTGTAGTTTTGTTTTCATTATAGATCTGCAGAGCCACATTAAGGAGGGGCAGTGAACCTCTCCATGGGTAGGATCTCTGCAGCTCACTGAGGCTGCTCACCTGAGTTCTCTGTGAGAGTGGAGCTCCCAACAGCTGAAGGAACAGCAGATTTATTTACTATCTATATTTCTTTGCCTAATCCTTACCATATTGTCATTACTGTTGTTATTACAGCAGTTTTGTTGCAATACCGGCTGATTTGGGTCCTTTCATTGGGATCTGCTACCCTGCACCCTTCCTGGAAAAGAACACAAGGCTGAGGAGGGCCAGTAACCCTTGCACACTGTCTTTAAATTGAAATTCACATTTCTCCTGCTCTACTTTTTGTAAGAAAAGTGTAAGTGTATTGCAGAAATGGACCAGGTTAGGATCTGTGTTTGATGTCTTGCCCAATGGTAACATCTTAGTTCACCAAAAAGCGCTGCAGGCTCACTGTGTTTCAGTTCTTTGGCTCTGCAATACTATGTACACTCAAGTGCATTATTTTAGTCATGAGCTGTGTTTCCTAGCAGATCTCCACTGCACAACAGAAAGAGACTGCTGTGCAAGGAGCAGCTGTAGTAAAAACATTCCAGTTATCCTGTTGGCCATCAAATTAGAATTTTAAAACACCAGATGACGCAGTACACGATCTTACAAAATGTGGGGAAAATCACTTTAACTTGGACAGATGTATTTTATGTAGTGACTAAATAAGTCAGTTTTAGGAGAGTTTTGGCTTGTGGCAAGTTACAAACATCAGTGAGAGTTGTTAGTCTAGAAAAGCATATAACTTTCACTTTTATGAAAGAGAAAATGATGCTGTTGTTTACAAAGTCTCAAGTCTAGTGTGACTAATTTAGCATCTACCTTATGCATGGATAAGCCTCAGACATAGTGTTCAAAATATGTGTGGTGGAGACTGAAGGGAGGATGGTGCTAAGAATGGAAGAAATTGGTGGGAAATGAACCAGTACCCCTGGATGAAATATTTTCATCCCATAACTAGTCAGTGGAGAGCAATACAGTGTCTCTGACAACCTGCTCAGAACCATCTAGTTAGACTAAATTAGCTCCCTGGACTAAAAAGGCTTGTGACTGTAGTTAGAGGTTTACCAGTCTGCAGAGGATTTAATCAAACTGTGGTGAACTCAAGACTGTCACAGTGCGAACTGCACTACCAGCAGGTCAATATAGATAAATGGCTGTAAAACAACAGAGAAAGTAAAAAGTAGCATGGTGGGGAAAAATAAAAAAGAGAAAAGAAAAAAGAAAGAAAAGGAGCAGAATAGCAAAAAATATGTGTATCAATAAATAAAAAACACTTACTGAACCCTCAAGCACGTAGGGAATTGTTTTCTGTGGCATTTTGTCTACTGTAGACATTGCAGAAATATATAGTAATTTAAAAGTATATACACATATATATATATATATTCCAGGAATTTTTTCTAACCTAAAATTTTGTCATCAGTAAAAATGTCAATATAAAATATTTGACTATAAGTTTCTATGTAGGGAACTCACCTGGGTTCCAGTTAATGGACTAGTTTGCATTAAAAAATCACTACAAAAAATCCTATTAAGGGAAATCCTAATAACTGGGCTTGGTATTTATATCCACACTTACTTTTGCTTTTTGTTAGAATATAGAAATGCCTGTTAATTAAAATGAAAGAAACCATAGACTAGAATTAATTACATAAAAATGAAAATTAAAAGAAAAATATATTTCTGCTAAGAGAAACAGCTTCTATGATAGGAACTCCTGTCCTGGATCTGAATATACAATTTTGGATCTCTGTTTTTCTATCTTCAGAAAGTTCTCTAAATTCTCTATGAAGATAGGAGGCACTTCTTCCTTCTCTTTATATTTCATTCTTTCTCTAACTTCTGTAGAAATCTTCTCTTGTGCTCAGTGTGTTATAAGTCTCGGGGAGTGATTAAAGATGACCTCTTGGTTCAACTCCCTCTACAAACACAGGCAAATATTTAGATTGTGGCTCCATATATTGGCATGAAAATCCTCTGTCCTGTCAAGATAAGCATCCCTGCCCACATGTCAGAGCTCAAAGAAAGACACAGGCCAGGGACAGACCCACCTTGTGTGTTCACAACTGTGCTGTGTGATACAGAAGGGAACACCAACCCAATGCTTGTAGCCTCTACAGCCTCTCTGCCCACATCATCCCACACTGTTGTTCCCTAAAGTGCATTGAGTCGGATACAGTGAGATGAGGATTCTTCCATAGAAACTGCTTCCATACAGAAAATAAATAGGAAAGCATATGTGAATTCAGAGCAGAGCATTTGTGGGTTTGTCTCTCTCCTAAGCCTTCTGGAAATTCTTCAAACTGCTTGGAGTTCTGTCCTGTGCTGCTGTAAATCTCATGATCATAGAAACTCTGCTCAGATCCTGGGCATCCCCAGGACTTTGTATTACAAAATGCAATATGTACAACTTCTAGTGTTATTTCAAAATTCATCTGAAGAAATTGGGATCATGTTTAAGAATTTGTGAGAGTCAGAAATGATCTGCACTGTGTAGTTGGCTAACCTTGTTGATTCAAAGCCTGAGCATACAGTGCAATTTGCAAAAGCAGGATATCTCCTGACTCTGTACAGCCAAGCCTCCTGTTTATCCTGACAGGGTGTTCTCTTCTGTCCCCTATGGCTGGTCAAAGAGATGAGATCAGCTCATCTTTTAGGTTTAGAAAAGGCAAAGACAAAAAAGAAAATGCTAATGTAATGCAGTTACATACCTTGGATAGGAAGGTTTATGTTGCCAGAACAGTCATGTCATGACAAGAAAAAAGATTGAGTGATTTAATGAGATAGTAGTTAAAAGAAACAACACAAAACCTAAAAATACAGAGTTATGCATCTTAGTTGACTTTAAGCAAATAATTTGATCTGCTGGACATGCTTTCCCAGATTTAATGAATTACATTAAATGAACAAAATATCTGTAAGGAATTCCTTTATATTTTCCTGGGTCTCTGTTAATATTTTTCCCACTGCACTGAATTTATCTAAGACAGATGTACCTTTAAATATGTAATTACTTTCCTTTGCCTACTGCTACATAGCTTTCCTCGAGGGAAAGGTATCAGAAGAACAGTTATCCGCATCTCGGATGAAGTGGAAAATTTAGTTGTAAGTGGCATTTACTGCTCTCTTCAGTAGCAATAATCCAACCATTGAAATGTTACTAAGATTGCTTCTTTTGACCCTTTTTAACAAGATCACAGCTGTCAGCATTTCAAGTACCCTTATCAACCAGACCCAGCCGTGGCTTCAGGAAAGGCATTACCTGATGCGGGAAGCTTTAAGGTGTGGGAAAGAGTGAATCAGCACCAGTACAAAGCAATTCTTATCAGAAATCCCTTGCTCTTTACTTTGTATGATTGTTCCCTTCCATATTGAGGTGGGGGTTAAGAATGATTGAAGAAAGAGCTTTGTGAGTAATGTACAGGCATTTTCTCTACATAAATGTCTTTTATGAAACATCAACTTATTAAGGCAGTTGCTACAGCGTGTGCGTTGGAGGTTGGAGGAGTGCAGAGCTTTCAGAGGTGAGGTCTGCAAAGCACTGGGCAACCCTTAAGGCGGTCACAGTAAGAAATCAGCAGGTCCCATCAGTATAGTCTGTACAAAATTTCTACTGTAACACCAAAATAATGGAAAATTTCCCATTTTCTCATCTACTCAATTGCAGTGCCTCTATAATCAGGGGAAAGATAAATTGATACTACAGAAGAAGGTGAAAGTACTCCATGGTAGCAAATAACCTTTGCCAACATCAAAAATTAAGGATTGGAGAAGAACCAGGTGTGGGGCTCAATTAGCTCTCTAGGAACTCTTTCAAAGTTGAAAATTATAGCTTTTATAGGCATCCAAAGATGGTAAGAAATAGAGGGTTTAGGGAAATGTAATTTGAATTTTTTATTCTATTATAGAATATGTTGAGTTGGAAGGGACCCATCAGGATGTTCAATTCTAACTCCTTGCCCTGCACAGGACACACAGAATTTCTTCATGTGTCTGAAAGCATTATCAAAATGCTTCTTGAATTCTGTCAGGCTTGGTGCTGTGACCACTTCCCTGGGGCACCTGCTCCAGTGTCTGAACATCATCTGGATTGAAAACTTTTTCCTGATATCCAACTTAAACCTCCCCTGATTCAGCATGAGGCAATTTGCTGGAGTTCTGTCACTGATCACAAGACTAAAAAGATCAATACCTGCTTCTCCACTGCCCCTCATAAGGAAGTTGAACACCATGAGATCTTCCCTCAGTCTCCTCTTCTCCAGTTTGAACAGACCAAGTGATCTCAGCTTCTCCTCCTAAGATTTCCTCTCAAGAACTTTCACTAATCCTTGTTTCCCTCCTTTGGATGCTCTTTAATGGCTTAATATATTTCTTATACTGTGGTGCCCAAACCTCACACAATACTCAGGATGAGGCTGCCCCAGAGCACAGCAGAACAAACTTTTCCCTTGCCAGTCTTGCAATGCTGTGCCTGATGGCCCCAGGACAGAGGTGGCTCTCCTGGCTGCCAGGACACTGCTGACTCATGCTCAACTTGCCATCAACCAGGACCCTCAAGTGTCTTCCCACATCATCCAGGACCCCCAGGTCTCTTCCCACAGAGCTGCTCTTCAGCCTCTTATTCCCCACTCTATCCACACAACCCAGGTGCAAAGATTGGCACTTGCCCTCGTTAAAATTCATGTGGGTGGTTAAGGTCTCTCTGCAGGGCCTCTCTGCCTTTAAGGAATTTTACAGCTGTGGTGTGAATGAAGGGATTACAGGTGACCTTCCCCTGATAAGTCACAGTTGTACTAATTACCAACGAAGAGGAACAGCCTTGCTCTTAATGGGTTGCAGCTGCAACTAATAAAGATAGGTGTGATAAACGGGGTGGGTTGGCTGATTAAGGGAGCTTTATGATGAAGACAACTTGGAGGAAGAGAGCCTTGAGGAGGTAGAGGACCCCTGAGGGTGAAGGAAGGCTCTAGAGAGGTACAAAGAAGAATGAAACAAGGAAGAGTTACTGCTGGCAAAAGATCTGCTGTGAGGTCAATCTGGGTCTGATGGAGTGGGAGCCTGCTGTCATAGTTGAGCTAGCTAGGGCTTGTGTTCAGAGTTTGCAAACTAATATTTGCTGTCAGAGTCCAGCAGGAGGTTACCAGCAGTCCAATTCTACAGTTTGACCCTGCAGTGGGAGCTTGCTGTAGTCAGAGTCAGGATGGCTAAGCTATAAACAAGAATAAATGGGGACCCTTTTCATATTGTTAAATGTCCTTGTCCTGGCTTATTTCTACCCCTAATGAGGGGGCTGCTACACCAGACAGTTTCTCCCAGTTTGGTGTCATCAGCACGCTCAGTATTCCTTGGAGTCATTAATAGAGATGCTGAAGGGCACAAGGACAAGGATGGAGCCTGGTGGAACCCCACTGATGACAGGTCTCCAGTCTGGTGTCACTCTACTGATTGTAACTCTTTGTGCCCAGCCTGTGAGCCAATTGCTCACCCATTCCATAACACAGTTATCCAGCTCAGTGCTGGACATTTTTTCCATAAGGATGCTTTCCTCAATCTACTTTCCTCAGTCAACTCTGTGGGTCACCCTTTTATAAAAGGAAATTGGGTTTGACAAGAAGAATTTTCCCTTCATTAAGTCATGCTGGCTGTGACTGAGGAGTGCTTTGTCCTACAGGTGTTTTTTAATATTTTCCAGAATAATCTTTTCCATGATTTTATAAGATATCAAAGATACTTATCTTTCTTTTTTTTTTTTTATTAGAGAAAGAATGGAAGCAAAAATGTTTGTATTCATGTCTTCATCTTTTTCTAGGTGTCACTATAGTATTTTCTTTCTCTGCTGTATATCTTGCAACTTCTATATGGATAAAATAATTATAGGCTCCACTGCAAAATATTTCAGGTTCTGTTGCTGAGATCCATCTTTTTCATGGTAAAGAGCTAATGATCAGCCATTCCATTATTGATTGCTAAGAAACATATTTTAATCTATTATTATTATTCAGAAGGCTTAAAAAATTTAAATACAGCACAATAAATTCATATTTAATGGAAGTATTTTACATCACGTTCATAGTCCACTCATATGTTCCTTATAAAAAATAAAAACAAAAGAGTAAATTTTGTAGCATGAAAATATGTTAATATTGAAGTCTGTTAATAAATTCAAAATTTTATTTCAGATTGGATATATCCTTGATTATTTGAAGCTTCTTGATGCATTTAGAATGTAATTCTACATAATTTGCAAGCAGTAATCAAAGGAGTTGATGCAGAAATCATGTAGTATAGTTGAAAAGCCTGGAGATGTCAACCTTAAGGCCTGTGTAAGCTTACAGTAGATAACGTTGTGAATATGGACTAGAAAATAATGCTACAAATATCATATTCAACTACCTCTGATTTCTGAGGTTGACTGAAAATATGTTCCCCCTTATCAGAAGAGAATCTTGGAGTCCTGCTAGACACCAAGTAAAAAAAAAAAAAAGCCAGGAATGTGCCCTTGTGACAAAGAAATGTGTTCTGCAAGGTGAACTTGGCATCGTCTGGTATTGCCTGGTAAAATTGTGCTAAAATTTTGTATTATTCTCTATTTTTCTGAATCTATTTCTAGAGTTCATGCCTGCTCAATGCATCAACATTCAAAGGATTTGTTTACACATTTAATAAAGATCAATATGTTTTCAATATGCCTGGAATTGCTTAATGTGTGTCCTGAAAATGTGATGCAAGATGAAAAATTGATTTGATGTGATTCTTGTATGAGACCACCTATGAACTCATTGATTTTTTTTTTTGTATGTCAACTTAGCAAAACAATTCTTAGAAGTTTTCAATTCTGAAAAGTCCATAGTGAAATTAAAGGCCCACCTGAGTCAATAAAAAAGCTTTGATACCTTTCTGGTGTTGAACACTTTCTGCAAGAGTACACATTTTATAAAAGGTACAAATAATGTACATATGTACAATGTTCAATATATAATGTATAAATACATTAGCATTCCTTACTTCCTTCCTTTACAGTACATATTTCCTATTGAATGCTATATGGGTTCCTTGCAAGGAAAAGGAAATGGAGATATTTCATGTTTCCCTCGGAGGGATTAAATCATTTTCCTGGGAGGGAAAATTAGAGATCCCTATCCAAGCTCTTCCATACAGTGAAAGAGGAAAAGTATGATTCCAACTCATGCTTTTCAACAGACAGAAATTTTAGTAATTATTTCAAAGTGAAGAAGGCTTTTAACTTCCAAATAGTTTACTCCTCTCAAAAATCATAAACTGATCCTTCTCCTAAAATTGAAAAGCTAAAAAGACAGGAAAGAAGATAAAATTTCTGATAAAAGATAACTGGATGACAAAATAACTTTTTGCCTTTTAGTTAAGTAGTGTATTAGGTTTGCATGGAAAGGTTTTGGTGTTCATATGTCTTCATCTTTTTTAAGTGTCACCATAGCATTTTCTTTCTTTGCTGTATATCTTGCAACTTTTTCATAGATTAAATAATTTTAGGCTCCATTGAAAAATATTTCAAGATCCATTGCCAAAATCCATATTTTTTCATGGTAACGTGACAATAATTGACGGTTCCATTATTGATTGCTAAGAAAAATATTTTAATCTGTTCTTATTATTCAGAAGGCTTAAAAAATTTAAACACAGCATAATAAATTCTACTTGTTTATGGCAGGGGAGGCTGCAGGGGTGGCTTCTGTGAGGAGCTGTCAGAAGCTTCCATCACATCCTGAAGAGCCAATCCTTGGTGGCTCCAAGACAGACCCACAACTAGCCAGGGCTGTCAGTGACACTGGCATAATGTGTTTAAGAAGGGGGAAAAGAACTTCACAACTACAGGCAGAGAAGGAGGAGTGAGAATACGTGAGGGAAACCCCCCCTGCAGGCACCAAAGTCAGGGAAGAAGAGAAGAGGATGCTCCAGGTGCCAAAGCTGAGGTTCCCCTGCAGAGCCCATGGAGAGGCAGCTGTGCCCCTACAGCCCATGGGGGTCCCTGGGGACACAGAGATCCCCCTGCAGGACCCCACACTGGAGCAGGGGGATGCTCAAGGAGGCTCTGACCCTGTGAGAGGCCCATGCTGAGGCACCAGAGTTAGCACATTGAGTCAATGCATGCACAGTTATAGTATGAGCTATTGGAGTGTCTACTGCTCCCATTTGTCTCCTCTTGAAAGCAATCTACCTTGTAAAAATACATAGGTGAATAAATAAATCAACAAATAATAATCTTCAGTGACTCACAATTTTAAGGACAAAGGGCCAGTCTTCTGTGCTAAATGGTTACTGTTATGGTTTCCTACAGCTTCAGCTGATGAATATTTATTAACTTACAAAAACAGCTTCAGCAAAAAAAATATTGGACAGTCTGATATCTGAATGACTATGTCTGGTCTCCAGTGACTTTTCATAGGCAATTTGAGAGCAAATACTTTCAGGCAAAGCTCAGGACTATATTTGTCTTTTCTTTATGGGTTTCACTGCCATTTAATTAGAGACTCAGTCTCCTTTTGTTTTGCACAAAGTTAAATTTATGCTTCACACTTTAAACGTGGCTAGATATCCTGAAAGTAATACCTGAGCATAGTCAGCAACCAAATTTTCTGTGTGTTCAGGTGGGATGTTGGAGGTTGGGTAGAAACGTCCCTGATTTAAATCAAAGGGCAGAATTGGTTCAGGTTTTCATCCATTGCAGATGAGTATTTTTAATTACTGGCTATTCTGTGAAAAAGAAGGACCCACACCTCTATCTTGATCCAAAAGTAGTCTGGTTGCACTATGTACTTCAACAGGATGGCAAAATGCAATGGGAAAGATGCACAAAAATACCTGGGAAGCATCATCCAGATGATAGGATCAGCAAATAACTAGATTTCCAGGGTCAGTATCATGGATTTATAGATTTCAGTCCTGAAAACCTTGATAGGTGATAACACCAGGCTGCAGATACCGTCCTCTGACAAACCACTAAAATTCAGCATTACAGTACTGACCTTAAGCCTCCTTAAAGTTACCTCAGAGATCGCCACTGTGGATGTGGAATCTCTCTCTTCCATAATTAATATACATTTTGGATCTAGCACAATGGAACAGTGCAACTAAGAGTCAGGATGAAGAACAGTTAAGAAAGGAAAAGGAATGTAACCATGAGAATGACTAGATTAGGACACATTTAAATAAACCTCCTAAATTTCTCAGCTGCTTTTTCTTCCAGGCAACAGAAATGGACCTGACACCAAAATCTGGTTTGAATGGACTGAAAAGTTTCTGCAGTTATATGTGATGGCTCCAAATCAGTTATTCTGATTTATACATAGAGTAAAGCCACTTTAATCACCTGCCATGACAATGGTCAGAATAGATATGTAAGCACAAACTGCCTGTGTACATCTGGGCTACATGTGAGCATATTACACTACTGTTTCTGACAGATTCTGTCCCTTTCTATAACTTCCTCACTTCCTCAACTGCTTAGAGCATTATGTTAGATGCAGTTTGGTGTAAAGGATTCTTCCTTCCCATCATCACATTATCCAGTGAATAATAATGGTTGCAAGCACCTTTAGATGAAGAAGATTTTAGGAAAAGGACAAAGTACATATGCATTTTTGTTTGAAATATATTTCAGAAGACATAACTGAGACAAAACATGAGAGAACAAAACAACCTCAACAAACAAAGATCTCAGAAAAGCAGGAAATTTTCATTATGTCAAATTTGACAACCCAGCTCTATTACCATTTATAAAAGATAGAATGGATATTTTTATATAAATGTCTAATATAAAGAACATAGACATCATTGTGTCTTCAACTTTTTTTTTTGTCTGCAAGTAAGGAAGAAACTGGAGGCAACTTCTTAAAAAAATGTTTAAAATGCTGTGAACTGATCATATGCCCCAGGTGTTCAACTAGAGTCAATTAACTCCAAGCGATTATTTTCCTTAGTTGGTACACATTAAAAAGCTGTCTTCATTTTTCCAGCACTACTGATATAATTCTATGAATTTGATTTATGTTTTGCACAACCTGTTGCTGCCTTTCCTTGAATTACATAAAGCAAATTGTCATATTCCACGTGCTCTGCTTCCCAGTAGGACATACCTGGAGCAGATCAGGTCTGTAAATGTGGTTAGCAATGCACGATTGGTCTATGCAGCAGCGCTTATTCAGAGAAAAAAGAAAATTTTAGTCTTCATTGTTGCCTGTGAGTATTCAAGCACAGTGGATTCACTTGTTTTCCATCTGCATCAGTAGTTTCATTTTTTAGGATAGGAAACATTTCAAATTACATACAAGATATGCCGGTTGTGAATGCGTTCATCTGTGATTCAGCCTCATCTTTGCTTATTTTTTTTATAGCCTGTTTTGAAATAAACAGCTGCTTGTGATTGTCTCACTGATAAGGAAAAAAGGCTCTAAGAGAGAGGTAAATCATATAATCCTATTTAAGTCAAAAGTGAGCTGCAATTGCCCCTCAAGGAGCAAAAAATAGGAGTGTTTATTTTGACTGGAAAGTTCTTCCTCCCTTTCTCATGCCATATAGGAAGTAAATCCAAATGTATTTGTTGCACTAAATAAAAAAGAGATATCAGAAGTGTGTTTAGCAGAGGCAACACATGAGGATACTTTTGCCTCTACTGTCAGCATGGATTGAGTGCCTGGTTTAAGCTCCAGCTGAGAGAGAGTGGATTTGACTGTAGGTAAATACCTGTCTCTGCTTCTTCCTGTTCTCTGTGTAATGAGTGAAGCCTCATAGAATCACAGAATATCCTGAGTCAGAAGGGACCCACAAGGTTCTTCAAGTCCAACTCCTGACCCTGTGCATGACATCCCAACAATCCCACCATGGGGCTGAGAGCATAGTCCAAATTTTTCCTGAACTTTGTCAGGCTTGATGCTGTGACCACTTCCCTGGGGAACTTGTTCCAGTGCCCAGCCACCTTCTGGGGGAAGAACCTTTTCCTAATATCCAATCTAAACCTCCTTGGACACAACTTCAGGCCACTCCCTTGACTCCTGTCTCTGGTCAGGACAGATAAGAGATCAGTGTCTGCCCCTTCTCTTCCTCTCATTAGAAAGCTGTAACTGCAGTGAGGTCCCTCAGCCTCCTCCAGGCTGAGCAGACCAAGTGACCTCAGCCCCTCCTTGCACTGATCCCCAGAGTTTTACTGAATTTGCCCTTAGTCAATGTAAGCCACCAGAGCTGGGAAGATTTTAAAACTGTTCTGAGCATCCAAACTGAAATCCTAAACTTGATCGATAATTCTGACTGTAAATTTGCTGGAAAAAATTAATCAAAATGAAAACTGCTGTCTTTGTCTAGCAGAGTGACAAAAGGGTTTGGAAATGTCTAGGATTATATGGACTGCAGATCTTCTGTAACTGTCAACTAAATTAAATGTTAATCTTTCTCCTGAACTATAAAGCCCAGGGCATCCAGAGTGTGCTGATCTCCAGTACCTGGAGAAGCATCAGCTCTGAACTAACATTGATAGATACAGGCCATGACACATTGTCCATTCTCCACAATATACAGAGACTGTTTCATGGGCTCAAAGACTGCCTTGGACTCATTTCTGGTAGAATTTACTGAACGTTCATGGCCAGTTCTGAGCAGCAGAATCCAGCTACACAAACTAATTTGCCCAGGATGATTTGAAATAACTCATCTTACAGAATAATTTTTCAGGTTCTTGTTGGGTTTTAATGTGTTTACTGACTGTTTTCTTGTAGTGTAATCATGTGTTGTTTCCACAGCATTTTGTTCATTTTCCATGCTTTTGTACTTGATTGCCATGCAGTTCAAAATTTGGTAGAAAAAATACCTGAGAGTTGGTCTAGGTCCAGGCCTCTCCAAGGATATTTCCTGAAAAAGAATGAAATCATTATTTTATAATAATATTTCCAAAATATACATGACGGAGAAGTGTTGCATCCAGCTTAACCACTAGCAAGCACATTGTAATGAAAATATAGAGGCCTTTTTTTGTAACCAAGTCTATGTCAGCCCAGATTAACCTTAAATTTCAAAAACATGTCAAGTAGAACTCAGTTGAAAATGTGATCTAAGGGCAGCGTCTTTCCAAAGTAAATGTTTTTCCCTATGCAAGTACTTCACTAAGATAAAGAAATAAATGAAATTAAACCTGACATTGAGAAGATCCCAAAGCACTTGAACTGTTTCATGGAGAGGAAAAAAGTCACTCCGCAACTTCTGTCTAAAATCTGACTGATCAAAGAGGCCTATTCTGATCTCTCCCAATTGTACTGCTTAGCAGACTTTGAATGAAAGCAAGAGAAATGGAAACATGACACCAAGGGAGAAATAAAACAAAACAAAAGAAAAACCCTCCTGATACTTACTCAGTGTGTCAATATGAAGGAATTATTTATCCATTTTAGTAAGCTATTCTACTACCAAAATGAAAAGGTTTAATATGAACAAGAATGTTTTGAGGGCAAATTAATTTCAAGATAGATCCTCAGCAGGTGTAAATTAGTGTAATTTGATGCAATTCATAGCCTGACCTCAAGCATCTGGTCTGTTGTGTGTTGCATGTTTTAACAGCCTAAGTATTTTATTCAGCCTTTCTAAGGAGCTTTATTTTTCTGTGATTTTTCTGTTCTCAAATCATGTCTGGTAGCTTGTTAATAGCCCCAGAAACTTCAACTGATTTGTAAAAAAGTCTCTTTTTATTGCACTAAACTCAACTCCTTTAACCTTTCTCTATGACACATTTCCAAGGATATTATTCTTGCTGCTCTTCTTCTTCCTAGCTCAAGGGCGATTCCGTTCTTGCTGAGGTATTGCAGCAAAGCTGCAGAAAGTGCTCTGGGTGAGGTAAACCAAGCGCCTTTCACAGCAGTAATGCCACCTCCTGAGAGCTGTGCTACCCTCCCACAGCACACCGAGGTGGCATTCTCTCCATTTTCTCTTTGGGAGCTGTATATTTCATGGCACATTTAAAGGACATTTTCATTATTTTCCCCTTTTTTTTTTTTCCTCATTTTTTTATTTATGTTTGACCTCTTCTAGCAATTTTAATTCAAAAGACAGTTTCCTACCTTCCTGATTCAGCCTCTCTTTCTCATTAACTTTTTGGATACCATTTTACTATGATTAATTATTTTAATTCAGTATCATCCAGGAAAACTGTAGCTAACTGCTGTTTTGCATAGCAACAGGGAGTCCGTGTTCTAAGAAGCATAATGCAAAAGGAAGGAAGAGAATTAGGGCAGAAATTGAAGCCACTGAGCTCACTATCAAGACATGGCTAAACACCAGTCAAGACAAAGTCTCACACAGAGACCTTAAATCACACATTCCACAGCAACTCAGCACCTTATCCAGTAGCTGCTGACTACAGAGCCCAGCTTTCTTCTCATCATAAAAGTAAAATATATTAAAAATATATAAATACCTTGTGACCTAATAAATGTCAGGTAAAATCATCATGTTGTTAATCCTGTTCATTTGACTGGTCATGCCAGTCAAACAGTATTACATTTTGAAATGTCCTTCTTCATAATTTCTGGAATAGTCTCCATGAGGAAAAACAAGTGGTCTCTCATTTTTTTTCTCACCACAAGTCAGTTTAAGTAGCTGATTTATTCCATAGGCTCTTGACATGGACAGATAGGCCATGTGATTCTCATTTTAATCCAGTATTCCATTATTCTTAAACTTCATTATTTCCCTTAAGTTTTTTTCTTTTTTTTACTCCATGATTTGTCATTTTAACATTCTTAAAGGATCCTGCCTTTCCACAACTATAAAAGTGACTAATCAGTTCTTCCCCCATCCCCAATGGGGATGATGATACTTATTTAATATATTTGCTTTTCCCTTTGTCCTCTGTCTCTAATTCTTCATAATCATTCTTAAGACAATTCATCTTTCTTTCTATGATTGTCTGCTTTCTTTGCCATGAAATCATATTATTTTTCTTCAGCACCTTGCCATTTAAAGATCACTATATTTTTACTCTCTGATATTTTATTATTTTTTTGTTGTTATTTTCACTTCCTCCCAGAGCAAGCCACATCTACAGATTATTAGACTCCGGGTAACTTTTAAATGTTTTTGCTCAATCTTTTATATTCTTGTTTACATGTTGGTCTGATCACATTGGGTTTTGCCTCATGCTGTCTTTCTGACAATTAGGACAATATTTATGAAACAAATGGATTATTTACACAACAATGACTTGTAACCAATATCTGAGGGGTTTTTTTTATTATATTCATTAGGTTTCATGATTTATCAAAACACTTCCTTGACAGCTGTCTCCTCTACAGGATAGAGAAAATGAATGCTTAATATGTGCTGTGATTGTTTCCTTTTAGCATTCTTTGCAGACTAATGAGGCTGTTATGAAATGACTATTTATGAAATTATGTGAAATAAGGATAGGTCAGCCATAAATTATTCTGAAAAGTAATAGGGTCACAAGAATGATGCCTAACTGCTAATGAAGTGACTTTATCCATGTCATCCCTCTTCCTGCATTAGCACAATTAAGAGGGCCACTAGTTTGATCAGCAGCATGAAGAGCCTCTCCTATGAGGAAATGTTGAGAGAATTGGGACTGTTCAGTCTGGAAAAGTGAAAGCCTTGGAGACCTAATTGTGGCCTTCCAGTACCTGAAGAAAGTTACAGTAAAGATTGAGAGAGGCTATTTTCAAGGGCAGAAAGAGAATAGGTTTAGATTAGATATTAAGAAGAAATTCTTTATTTTGAGAGTGCTGAAGCCCTGGAATAGGTTGCCCAGAGAAGCCATGGATGCCTCATTCCTGGAATTGTTCAAGGCCAGGCTGGGTGGGGCTCTGAGCAACCTGGTCTAGTGGAAGGTACCCTTATCTATGGCAGGAGGTTGGAATTAGATAATACTTAAGATCCCTTCCAATGCAGGACATTCCATGATTCTATGATTTTAAGATAAATTTTGATTCCTCTTCAAGGAGCTTTAAGATACAGGGATCAAAAATATCAGAATTTAAATACAATCACTAAAGAAAAAAAAAAAGCTTTATGGGAGGTAAATTAACTCAAGTTGTTTTATATGTACTTGTTTTAAGAACAATATTTTTATATGGCTTCAAATAGCTTTGTCTGAAACATCCTGTAATAACCACTGCTACTGTTGTGGGATCATTGTGACCATCAGCTGTTAATGACAAGTTAAAACAGGTACAAACATGTCCTGTTTTTCTTTTCAGTGTAACACACTGGAAGACTGCAGTGACAGGGCTTCTCATATTGCTGTGCCTCCAGAGCTCACAGAAGGTGTGAGACTGTAATCATTTTGAGATCTGACCATAGCAGGAAGAGTTTTCCTCACAGTCCTTAATAATCACAACCACTACCTGGAAAGCACTGCCCTGCCCCAGATGCTGGGGATGCAAAAAGAATTGGGAGGGGACAGAGCCAGGGCAGCTGACCCAAGTGACACAAGGGATATCTCATTCCATTTAGAAAATTCAACATATAAACTGAAGACAGGTGGAAGACCAAGGAACAGGGACTTTTGGGCTTATGGTGTCTGTCCTCCTAAGTAACCACTTTGAAGATGAAGCCTTGCTTCCTTGAAGATGAGGAGTAATAAATTAGTTCCTTATTCTTCTTAGGTTACACACACAGCTCTTGCTGTATCTATTAAATAATCTTTATTTCAGCCCAGATAGGTTGGTGTACCTGATCCTGCATCAACAGGTGGAAATCTTTATAATGTGGAAGAATATTGTGCAGGAGGGAATGAATGAGGGAGATTGGACTCTTCCCAATGGCATACAGTGACAGGTCAAGAGACAACGGGCACAAGATATCTGAATATAGAAAAACCTTTCTTTTCATTTTGTGAGTGTTCAAGCACTGTAACTGCGGCCCAGGAAGGTTCTGAAGGCTTTCTCACGGAAGGCATTCAAGAACTGTCTGGATTCTCTGGGATGACCCTGTTTGAGAAGGGAGGGTGGACCAGAGTCTGTAATTTTTTAATTCTGTAATGTTATGAGTTGCTGTGGATTTTTTTCACAGAAATCTAATTTGAAATTTTAACTGCTATCACTTAATGATACGCTTCCATTAGTGCAGATGATTTATGTAATCTATCCCACATGCCTCCCTCCTCAGCAGGGACAGGTAGCTCATTTGGTCACCTTGTCTCTTGTTTTACCATAATTTATTTCTAGCATGGAGAAGTTCTCTCTCAGAGAAACTCTTGGCCTTTTCAGATGAGCTGAAATTTAAGACAATTCAACTTCTAGATTTTTATTTTTTTTAGGAAAAAAAAAAAGTAAATTCGGCAAGCCAAATTAAATATGTAAAAAGTGTATTTTATAATTTAAAAACTTGTTTTCCTGCAAAATGTTCAGCTTATTCTATTTATCAATACTTTGAATGAAACAGCCAGAGAGGAGGAATTACTGTGAACCCTTCATTAAACCTTGTATTTTTGTATGGAAATGAATGAAGTGATGCAAGTCTGCAGGTAGCTAATAATTTAAAATATAATGCTCCTGATAACACTGTTTTCTGCTTTTATTTTTATCTTTTAGAGCTTTTAAAAATACAGTTAAACCTGCAGTCAGATGCAGTCAAATGGAATGTTTAATCACACTTCATCATTGTTCCAAGGTGTTCTGAAATTAATGTTTAATCTTTTGTTATCATTATCATGGGTGAAATATTTTTAATCTTTTCCTTTTCCATTTAAATGCATCTGATGTTGAAATGTATTGATCTCTTAGTTTAAAAATCAAAAAAATCTCAAACTGAATGTACACAAGACTTGTTATTGCAAAGAGGCCTGGAGATTTAAGAGAAAAAAAAAAAAGCTAAAGTGAATCAAAAAACCCCAACATAATTGGGAAAAGAAATTAAATTTTTAACTAGGATGTTTAAAAATAAAACAATAATTCAGATGTATAAATGATGAAGAAAAAGCAAAACAGAAAGATGGTGATGGTTAAAATTAAATTGATATGCAACTTGGCCTTTTTAGATGCAAACCTGTAGAGGTAAAACTGCAACAAAACTGAAAACAAAGTAGAAAGGTCCCCTGCCAAATGATTGCACATATCTATGCACACATATGCATACACTATAACCAGAAAGTTAAAAATTGCAGTCCAGAAATCAGCAAAAGTTTTGATGGGGGAATTTATACACTGGCTTTAATAATGCTGAATGAATGTCCTGATGAAAAATAGCACAAGAGCTCCAGCAATCAGTGGTGCCCTCTATTGAAGAACAGAGACATTTAGATGTTTACTTTATGGGGAAAAATTCTTTAAAAACATGGAGGTTTTGGTTGGAAGGGACCTTATGCTTCATCTATTATACTACTTTATTTCTGCAACAGTGTGTATTCCAGAACTATTCCAGTGCTATGCAATAAAAATAAATAAATATTAAATAAATAAATAAACTCCCTCAAATACTGTTGTCACAAAATCTGTGTGTAATACAAACCTAATTCATCCTGGTCATGAACACAAACAGCTCTGTGGGTTTGGATGGATTTTAACTGTGACCACAGCCTCAGCTCTAACCACAAACTCTGGTTTTTTGCTGTTTGAGTCTCAGCTCTAATTGCTCTTCTACATTTTGACGACAGGCAGATTAAAACAAGGCATATTTATCCTTTTCCCCCTCCACCTGCATGCAGCCAGCCTATTTGCAATGTGTAGGAGAATCTATGAAGCACCTTTTGGCAGTCAGTAGTGCTAAGATGGGCTCCCTCATCATGTCTTCAATGATGTATTTTTATTGACACCTTCAGGGGAGTAATTTTCCAAACCATTGTTCAAAAACCATAATGGAGCTAAATGTTCTTTCTTTTTTTTCCTTTTTTTTTTTTTTCAGGCTGATGATATTCCCCGTGCCATCATTGTATCAAAGAGCCTTTTTGTTTCCTGTGGAAGAAAGCAGCAGCTGAGCACGAATGAGCTGTTAGCGTGTGAATCCAAGTGGGTGATCATCATGTGGCTGCAATAATCTCAGGCTGGCAGCTGCTGGGTGATGTCACACACAGCCCTGGCTGACATCACGCAGCCAGCTCGGAGCAATCCTGTTGCCAGGCAGCCCATTGCTATTCAAAGTCTTGTTCAGCCAAGGGAAACACAATTGCTCACTGCCCTCCAGGAAGGCTAGGCTTTAAAAATGCCAGTGCTGCTGACAGAGCAGCAGGTCTGACTTGAGGCTGAAGATGAAAAATAGCCTCCCACCTGAATTCTGGGCTCACGGTTTGCCAAATAGCGGAGGCAAATGATTGCCAGAAAAGCTACTTTGCTAAATTTCTTCTCTAGCTCATTTTGATCACTGGAGTCCCATAGGCCATTGGCCTGATGCAGTTCATGTGCACAGAGCTGGTTTGATCTGCCAGTCAGATCCTGGCTCAGCTCAGTTTGGAAAGTGGTGAGCCAACAGAGACTGACCTGCTCTGGATCACTTCCATTCTCTCCCTGCTATGAAAGTGCAATCTGCAGGGATGCTTTAGTGGCCACTGTTCCCATTGAGCTTGAAAGGGTTAAGACTACAGCTTTTCTAATAAAAAGCTTTAATTTGTACACCAGGCTTCTGCAGGAGTTCAGGGCAGCCTATACAGCTGTGCCTTCACTGCCAAGTGCAAGTGTCTGATCTTCCCAGGATTTTCACTCACCTCCCACAACTGTTCATGGCAATGAAAGGCAACAGCAAGTGAGTAAAAGGCTTCCTGGGAGAAAAAAGGAAAACAGTTATTCACCAGAATGAGATATAGGCATGGGGCCTTCAACCTCACCTACTCTATGATTCTGTGATTCTGGGACTCTGTAAGAGAAGAATCTATTTTGCAGAGTCAGTATAATGTCTCTTCCAATCCAGTAATTAGTCAACTTAAGTGGGGTGAGACAACTTAATTGTGTGAATGGGGTGAATAGGCCTACACTGAGTTAGAAAAACCACTTTAACTATGTTAGAAAAAAGCCTCTACGCAGCAAGTGTAGCAAAAACTAATGTTGGACTGTGTCATTCAATTAGACTCTTTCCACTGTTAGGATAAGAAGTAACAAAGTTGCTCTTTTTTCTATAAAACCGCAAAAATTTCTCATTATCTACTCTGAGAAAATTCATTAGAAATCTGCCAGAAGTCCTCTGCAAAAGGGAGATTTTACTTGCCCTAACTTTTTGAGCTTTTTAGGCTTGACAATCAACAGGAAACTCAGGAATCTTCAGGGAGTTCCTATATATTAACCATGAGTAGCATTCAGCTCGAGATTAAGACCTTAACTCTGGTGTGAGTACATTGCTATCTGCACATGAACAAGATGTTCATCCTTCCATTGCAGACAGGGAAGACCCAGGACTCTCCTTTATTGTCAATCACAAACAATGATGCCTGTTTGGAGTTTTTGTCTTGTTCAATTTGTTTATGTTGTGCTAGGGACAGATTTTTTTTTTTTCTAAATGAGAGATTGAGGCCAGGCAAGATGCAGAGAAGCTAAAGTGGCACCTCTGTTTGGACAGCTGAATCCAGCCCCACATGTCTAGTAACTCAAAAATATAATCAGCAGTAAGAATAGATGATCCCATAAGAAAATAACAGCTTAAAACTTTGTAATCTCTGGCTTTCACTTCATGTGAAGGCGTCAGCTCCCTTGATATAAGACAATCCAGGGGCTGTTAAAAAAAACCCATAACACAGAAAAGCTGTGGTCTTTCTACTGCCCACTCTTCCTAATCAGGAGCATCACAGTCACAGTTAAATATGCTGTGAACCTCATAATATGTTAATGTATTAATGACATGTAAATGTTTTCAGAATAAACTACACTCATGCAAATTTGTTGGCTCTGAACTTATTTTATTCTGACAGCATAGTGTATTTGATCTGGGCACAAAGCAAATTAACATTTTCAGAATTCATTAGTATGTGTGAACATCATGCAAAGGTGACAAACCAGTTTGGTAGACTTCCATTATTTTAGGCCAAAAAGCCAGTCTTTTGGGTGTCTTGGGATACCTGATCTAAAGCACATTGCAGGCTCTGAGAGTTCTTCCAGTAACTAAAAGGGGATAAAGAGGTCAGATCCTTGGACATGGTGGCTCATGCAGTGACAAAACACAGAATGAAGTTTAGACTCAAGTTAACTAATAATGATATGAGGAATTATCAGGTGGAACAGGCTCAGTGGTATTAGGTCACTGTAATTTACCTTCATAGAACACTCACTGTAAGATCATTCCCTTTGGTATTACAAGCCTCTAACGCTTTGTTTTAATTGTTCAATAAATTTCAGAGATACAGTCATTAACATGGTTGATTAAATATAATCAACTACTTACTTCTAACTGATTGAAAAAAAAAAATTAGTCAAGTGCAGCATTAGTCAGTACTTGCTACTATTCTGTCATTTGATAAATTTTTATCTTCTCTCTTCACAAATAGTTGGTCTATGCAGATAAATCTTGATTTCTTCATGATTCTGGAAGAATATCTTGATTTGTATAAAATTTTTAAAAAATCCCTCAATATTTGGTGCCAAATACAGAGCTTGAAGGATTTGGGGAATGAATCATGCAACACAATTTTTTATTGTCAGGAAAAACAATTTGATTTACTTTTATAGCTGATGCATAGACACTGATACTAAATTAAAGTTCCTTATGTGTGAAAAAAAAAAAAAAAAGAAGAGGACTAGAGGCAATAATACATAACATGCCAGAAATTTTTTATCACACGATAGAAAATATCTGCAATAATTGGAGGAGTGAGATCATATAAAGTGGCCTTATGTGTTTAGGAACAAGGAAAATACTCAGTTTTTGAGTAATGTTTGGGAGAAATAAACAAACCAAAATCAGAGAACAGAATACCTTTGAGGCATTCTGAGCCAGTGAAAGAGCTCAGCAGTCCCTGAGTAACCAGTGATGTGAAACAACCTATCCAAAAGGAGTAATCAATATATCTTGTGGAAATATCAACCCTCCACTGAGTACTCCTGGACTCCAGGAGAAATGTTTTCTTTGGGATTTACTGCTCTGAGCCAAACTTGCCTTCAGGTATGGAGTCAGGCCAGATGTCCCCATATCATCCTCCACACCAGGGTACCAACAGGTCTAGAGTCAAACTACTTTACAGTGTTACTCTTAACAGTTTTATATCCTTTCTTCACCACAGCACCAAGACTGACAAAGTCCAAGAAGTGTTTGGACAATATTCTTGGTCACATGGCTTGAGTCTTTGGGTGTCCTGTGCAGAGTTTGATTTTGATGATCCTTCTGATCTCTTCCAGCTCAGGATATTTTGTGATCTTGTGATACCCTGAGAGATCGCTTGCACACAAACATATAATCCACACTTTACTCCAAATGAATGATTACTGCTATTAATTCCCATAGGACTTCAGATACATTTTTGTCCTAGTTTAGGGCAAATTTGGGAGAGGGAAAGAAGGGGAAAAAAAAACAAACCTCTAGATGGACCACCCCTCCCCTTAGCTGAATCGGAATAGGAAAAATCTCCTTGGAAGAAAGTGGAAAAAGTTGTTTATTTAACAGACAAAGCACTCCCCAGCCCAACAAATG
>JAWWMU010000106.1:145359364-145379864 GCA_035048155.1 Cinnycerthia olivascens
AAGAAAAGAAAAGAAAAGAAAAGAAAAGAAAAGAAAAGAAAAGAGAAAAAACACTGAAATAGAAGAAATAGAAATTGATGTAAAGTGAGCAGGAGAGGAAGTGTTATAAGCTGAAGCAATGCCTCAGTGACAGACAGAATTGTGGTAGAGATGCTTTACACCTCTGAGGCCACCTTGGAAGGTAAAAAATGTTTCCACACGAAACATTTCATCAGGAGGAATAACAGATGGCCTCTCTCTTAGCCTGTCCAGAATACTGTAATTTGCTTGGTGAAAGGATGACTGAAGACATATTACAACCTGGTTCCTGGAGGTTGCTTCAGAGACAGCTGTTGCAGTTTTCCTAAGAGAAGCAAACAGGCCTGCTGGTGGATTGTCAATCATCGTGGGTTACAAGGTCACAAAGACAAAGAATTGGGATTATGCATTTTGCACCACACTTGCAGCATGAGTAACAACTGCTCTGTTCCTTTTTGGATGCACAGATGTTGCTCAGGGCAGATTTATCAGACATCTTGCCTGCCAGATCCTCTTCATCCATATATGACTCCTAGTGCCTCATTCATGCAGTGATATATGATGTACTACCCCTGGATGATGATAGATTCAAAGAGAAGTGTTAAAATAGTTTTTCTTCCTTCCACTGAGGACAGGGATCTACCTCTGTATTTAGTATTAATCAGAGGGAGCATCAGTCAGGCAGTGGCTGCAGAAACTTAAGCTCTTAAGCTAAATATATTGTGTAAAATAAAATCATGTAGAGACAACAAATAAAACAGAGAACACTTTTTATGGCATTCAGGTACACACAGGCCACTAGCATCATTCTGCCCATTTTTTTCTGTTTGTGTATTCAGGCTCTTACTGGTGTCATCTGCCTGGACTTGTGCAAAGCATTTGACCCTGCCCTGCACAACCACCTTGTCTCTAAACTGGGCACATGT
Source organism: Cinnycerthia olivascens (assembly GCA_035048155.1). Classification (NCBI taxonomy): domain Eukaryota; kingdom Metazoa; phylum Chordata; class Aves; order Passeriformes; family Certhiidae; genus Cinnycerthia; species Cinnycerthia olivascens. The sequence goes on from JAWWMU010000106.1 coordinate 145,360,309, forward strand.
GGACATTACAGATGGACCACTTGGTGAATAGGGAATTGTCTGGATGGTGACTCTCAAGGAGTTGTGGTCAATGGCTCAGTGTCCAAATGGACACCACTGCAGTTCCCTTGGGGTCAGTGCTGGGACCAGCACAGTTTGACATCTTTGTCAGTGACATGGACAGTGGGACTGAGGCCACCCTCAGCAAGGTGTTTTTGGGGCACAGTAATGTTAATTCAACAACAGGGGATGGGGGAATAATATCCCCCTCTGAAGGGGACTATGACCTTAACCATCTTCTGGGTGATTACTTCTGCCGTTTACTGGAAAGGCAAGCTGAAGTCACTGACCTTTTAATTTAGATGTCTACACTGTGTCCAAATTATACAAATTAGTCTTGGCAACAGAGATAAAAACATTATAAGAATACTGCTTGTCTATATCTGCATCTGAAGGTAAGGAGAAAGGTTTCACAGAATTGCCTCTTGACCTCATTCCTCCACAAAGGAAGAGCTGGAACAGAGCTCCCAAAGATTTTACTCACTTGAGATGTCATTCAAGCATCAGGATCTCCAGCAACACATACCCCTGACATGACATTTTTAGGAATGATAATGAAAGTCCATCCATTTAACTTTATTGTCTTTTCTAGATTGGTATCAGGATGATAAAAGTAAGATGTTTCATGAAAAATAATTCTGTGGAAACAGCTATAAATTTTATGACTTTAAAGCTATAGAAGTTGTCATATTGTAAGTTACAGCTAATTAACAGAAACACAAAACCAAAGCACCATTGGTGTTGGAAGGGACTTCTTGAGATCAAGAATCCCAACGTCCTGCCCAAGCAGGGGGTCAACTAAAGTAGATTGTGTGGGACAGTGCCTTGGTGAAAAACCTGCAGTGACTGATCAACCTGTGTCAGTGTTGTTACTCTCACAGTTAAAAAGTGTTTTCTTGTGCTCAGCTGGAATTTGGTGAGGGGTTTTATTTTTGTTTTTGTTGATTTTTTTTCCCCATCAATTGCTTCTTGTTGTATCACTTGGTTTCCTCTGGAAGCCTGTCTCCCCCATCTTAATTTTCTCCATTCAGAGAAATAAAGGTGTTTATACAGATGGATAAAACCCTCCCAAACCTTTTTATTTTCCAAGCTGAACAGTCCCAGCTCACTCAGCTTCTGCTCATATGAAAGGCATTCCAATCCCTTAATCGTCTAAACTCTAGGAGATTTTGTTATCAGTTTGGGGGTTTCTTTCTTTGGGTTTTTTTTTCTTTTCTAAGGCACACAATCATCCATGAAACGCCATCAGTATAAACAGATAGTTCCATCTTCTTCTGGGTGAGACATGAAACATTGCTGTCTGTTGGTGTTTTATTTGCTATATGGCTTCACTAAGTATTCAGACTTGGTATCTGAGTGGAGAAAATCTGTACACATTTTTTCCCATTTGAAACCAAAGGATCAGATCATTTCATTGTTTTTCAATGTATTTTTTTACCGTGAAAATTTGGCCAGTACAGTTTAGCCATGTCTCTGCTCATCTGTCCTTTTGACCTTCCCAGTTTTCTGGCAGTTTGCCTAAACAAAAGCTGTAGTTGTACTCAAAGAAACTATCATTTTTCAAGTTAATTTTCTTTCAGGTAAGTCTTGATTGGACAGATCTCAGGGAAAAAGGATCAGCTAGAACAACTGTCTAGCTGAAGAGAGGGAATCTCCATCCAAGGAAAGAAAACATCCAAACATCTCTTGTCACTTGTGATTGTGTAAATGTATGCAGAGTCCCTCATAATGAGGTGTTTTTTATTTATTCAGCAGGTTTTCTAGATGACCTTTATCTATTGAGAAAGTAATACCTTTCTGTGGAATTTCCATTTGTCTTCCCTTCCTCCAGACCCTAAAATTCATACAACGTGCTCTCCAAATGGATTTGGAGTAAAAATCAAATATATTTAGAAGAATTGCCTTTCTGCCATCAGCACTACATGTGATCATTCTAGAACAGGGAACTTAATTCAGGAAATCATCTTAGACTTTGAATTACCATATATATGCGGTATGTTCTCATCATGTACAGATTTGATAATATACTCATGCACTTCCAGGAATAAATATTGTCTTGAAAGAGATACAGAATTGTAACTTCTAATGCATGAATGCTCATAGTACTGAACATGCATTAGGGGAAACTCAGATTAAGTCAATTATTTAATTAAATTAGTTAATTTAATGAGTAAATATTAATTATCATTAATTCATTTACTCTGAGAGTTCATTTATCTGTGCAAGAACCACCTTAAAAGAAAAGTAATTCTTTGGAGAAAAAAAAAAGTAAATTATGCTTTTACTAATAGAGTTTGCCATATTGTCTCAAGCTAGGCTAAATTGAAGCAAGAGGGTAAGCCCAAGAGTAAATATGATTTGTTGTTTATTTTATTAGTGTTCAAAGATTATCCTGGTAGGTGGAGAATATTTGCTATGGAAAATTGATCCTGTTAATTTATCTTTGTTTAGAAAACATTAGAGGTGATGTTTAGATCATATATTAACATTTTATCCATAATATGGAAGATCCAGATGCTCATGTTGTGCTTTTAACTGTAATTGCTTGCTCTTAAACTTCTTATGGATTTTTACATTTATGTAAAGTGACAATTAAACTTCAATTATAAGTTCATTCTGGATTGTCTTTATTTTCTTTGTTTTAAATTAAAGGCTTTTTTCCCCCTGAAAAAGAATGTAAGTTGCTTTCTTTATTTGCTCTGCCATCTGTGTCTCTGCATATTGGTCTCCTGATCTGCATTCTTTGGGGATGGTGTCTGAGCCCTGCTGAAGGCAGGGGTCATTTGGCAAATCACAGTGTGATTGTGGAGTGTAGGGGTACAAGGGAAGTCTCAGTGGCATGAAGTTGTGTCAGGGCAGGTTTTGGAAACAAAGAAAAGGTTCTTCCCCCAGAGGGTGTCTGGGCACTGGAACAGGCTCCCCAGGAAAGTGGTCAGAGCACCAGTCTGACAAAGTTCAAGAAGCATTTGGAAAACTCTCTCAGACACATGGTGGGACTCTTGTAGCTGTCCTGTTCAGGGCCAGGAGCTGGACAGGATGCTCCTTGTGGGTCCCTTCCAACTCAGAATATTCAATGATTCCGTGATCTCCTGCAGAAATGGGACTAAATACACACGTGAGTCAAAGACATCAGCACCTACTTAAAATCACAGTAGCATGGTCTAAATTTTCTAGTCCAGCACAACACACCACGTGGTTACATTTCTTGTTTCAACCTCATTATGATTAAATGCAAAATCCAAGTGGTGAGCCACACGCTCAGACTGGCAGAGCACCACCTCCAATAGCCACACATTAACAATGCTACTCCTAGAATAAAGCATGAAGGAGTAAACTTGGTGATGTTCAAGCACATTAATTTCCCAAATAACTACACTCTTGACAGGTAAACACAGCTGGGTTGAAAAAATAAAATCAAAAAAGAAGTATAAAGATGTTAAATGAGTTATATAGGACAGCTTTCACTGGACAACTCCAAACCCTCCAGCCTGATCTCAACCATGCAAATGAGTGATTGGGCTGAGGCCAGGAGAGCCTGTGGCAGACGGCAAGGCTGGGGTGCTGAATCAGGAATGGGTGCAGGAGGTGTCTGTTCTGTCAAATCCTGATGCAGCTTGAGCAGTTCTTGATTCCCCAGGTTCTGCAAATGCTGTATCATCTGCTTTGTGTGGCAAATGTCAACACAGGGTTCAAAACCTCTAATGAAATCGAAACAAGAAGCACCCAGGAGGAAGAGGATGGGAACATTTTCCGCACATCAGAAAAAGGTAATCTGATATTTTTCTTTTTTCACAACTAAAACAGCTTGTGTCAAGGGTAGAAGTATGTTTAAAATTGGATAACTCTGTAAGTGAATGGGAGATACATTTTTTAGTCATTGTACCATTAAAGGGGCAGATTATCTCATGATTAAAGCTACTTGTTAAAGCTAATAACAAAAATTTGTCCAATCTGTGATCTGCAATATCAAATCAACAAAACATTGTTTTGATTTCCTTCTAGATCGTACTGCAGTTGAAAGTGGATGTGAAAGTCCACCCTAGACCTGAAACTCCTCTTGACATGCAGGAGAGTCAGGGGAATTGTCTTTGAACATGTTCCACCTTGACTTTCTGTGCCTGGAGCACTGCAGTCACATCGACGAGGCTAGTAAAAGAAAAAGAAAATTAGAGCTCATGTAGACATGGAAATAAAATTAAACAAATTGAATTCTTTATATATTTTTCTAGCTCTAAGCACAATTTTTATCTCAAGAGAAAAAAAAAATCAATTTACCTTAGATATAGTTTTAGCTGTTCTGTGTTCAGAGTTTTTACTTAAAATGCTCAGTTCTGTTCATTTGGGCACAAATGCACTTGAGTTCATTTTAATTAAAATATAACTTTAACAACAGGTTTTTGCTGTTGAAAAAAATATAATTGGTTTGTTGGTTTGTTTCTTTTTTTCCATAGAATATTCGTGTATTCAACTTGTTGTTTTATTAAAGTGAGTATATCAATCGAGTAACTTCTTTTGTCCAAATCTCTGAGATATTTTATGGTCAGATCTTCTGATTACTCGGATTTCTAAATCCATTCTGTTTTAAGGAAATGTTTGTGATAATTTCACAGAATAGAAAATTGAGCCAGATTCTCATCTATCTGATATATATAATTATTTTAGACAAACAGGTGTTATCTACAATGCTCCAATAAGCAAGGCTATAGTATTTCAGCACTAAGTCTCTCTCAAGACTGAACATAAGCACTTCTTCAAAGCATTTCTCTTTGTTTTTATTTGTTTTATGCAGAAGAAAAAAATAGTGCGATGATGGATTTATTCAGAGAAAGATCATCCCAGCAACTGAAGCCAATGATCCAACGAAACAAGTAGGCTGACAGGGTGAAAGGAGACAGAGACAGTCCTGCAAGAAAGACTGAGCTCCTGTTCTTCATGTCTCCTCCCTCAGGATCTCATTATTTCCCATCTCTAACACCTTCATGTCAGCGTGCAGCTGAGTCCTGCTCGTACCACAGTGCTGCTCCCCTCCACAGAACAGAGATGTTTCCCTCAGAAGCACTGTGGGTTTGCAGGGTTCAGAGCACAAAATAGATGGAGTATCAGATCTCTAGTGTGGCTGAAAGAATCAAGATGACTACACTCAGTGCTCTTGGTGCAGAGTGGCAAAGGAGAGGGAAAGGAGAGGATAGAACAATAAAATCCCTTACTGTGAGAGAAATTAAACCCACTGACTTAACATGCAAAGGACTGTATTATTTCCTGCACACCCCTCCGCAAGTAGATAGCTGTGAAATCCTGTAGTATGTTTTATTTTGTCAAAGTTTGGTTGACACCAGCTGACGTTTTTGAAGCAAATTAGGAAGAAATTCTCTGCTGCAAGTGTGGTAAGGCACTGGAACACGTTGACCAGTGAAGCTGTAAATGCTCCACCCCTGGAGTGGTTCCAGGCCAGTTTGGATGGGGATGTGTCCCTGCCTGTTGGGTTTCTGGGTTGCAGAAATGTCTCCTGAGATATTAAAAGTCTCTTTTCCCAGCCTCGAGCCGAAAGAAGAAGTTGAGAGGCCTCAGCTCTGGTTTTCAAGGTTATTTTTTCTTATCTATTACAGTCTTTCTCTAACCTGCTGAGGTCTCTCTGGCAGGTCAGTTCACAGTGCACTCCCCACCCTTGGAGTGGTGTTATTTTTTGTACTAAAAACTATGTATACTTTATTTACAATAATTTTCCAATATCTATTACCAATGTTAGACAGTCAGTTTCTACTCTAAACCATCACAGCAAGAAAATGGAGGAAGGAAGAAGAAGGAAGAAGCTCAAAAACCACGAGGATCCTCCATCTTTTCTTCACTTACATACCATTCTAACTAACCCAAAATCTACTTTTTCACCCTGTGACAAACAAACTATTATTCTATTCAAATTCTTGTGACTTGTAATTCTTCACATTAAGCTAGTAATTGTTTCCATGGACTAAAATCCAAGCCACAGGTGTCTTTGACTCTGTGCCAAGGTCTCTGAGCCTCCAGGGCATTCAGAGAAATGTCCTGAGTTCCGACACCTGCCCACAGAGTGGGGGTTGGAACTCGACAATCTTTAAGATCCCTTTCAACCCAAACTACTCTATGCTTCTATGAACTCCTGCAAAGCCCTGAAACAATTCCTTCTCTCCATAAAGAGTTGAGAGGAAGACATGCATTTTGAGGCTTCACATCTCATCAACTTGAAAAATCAACCCATCATGCCTAAAAGCATGGAGCTTTGTCCTACAGACTTAAACCTTGAGATTTTGTGACTAGGAATAGAATACATGAAATTATCCTGAAGTTAGGGCACACACCTGGAAAGAAAGGTCACTAAAGATTTGTCAAGACTTTCAAAAAGCCAAAATAAAATCTCTAAAGTAATAAAATGCATAAAACATGATAGCAATCTCCTTGGCAAAAGTAGTTTCTATTGCTAGGCAGTTTTAAGAACTCCTGTGTAGTTTCCACTCTCATTAGCAAGAAGTAGGGGAGAAAGTGTGAAATCATAAACCATAAAGGAACAAGTTTTTCCACTCGTTTCTGTTGCTGCCATTCTCTTCAGTGCTATTAAAATCTTACATATGAAATGGTATTTCCTTGATTTAACACTAAATTTCTTCCAGGCACTTTTTTTGATGAGTGAAGCTGTTGGGTAGGAAAGGTATTTGCTCCCTTTCATAATCAATGCAGAACTGATTATGTGTGTTGGTGACATACTTAATCTCATTCTGATTTTCTGGATAATCTTATAAAGCCAAAATAATCCTTATGATATTAACATGGTGATTCTAGATTCCCAGCTAATTAAATTAAGACTGTGTGACTGTGATATTGAGGGCATAGACACAATTCTCTTGAATAAATTAACTGATCTTTCGATTTGTTGAGGTTTAATCAAAATTAACAAATTTCAAGGCTTACATTATACTCAAAATCTTGATCAGAGATATGTTTTCCACATATTCTTTCAGAAAGATGAGTTAGGTAAGGGATTTTTCCCCTAGAAGGCTATATTACCAGACATAGTTTCCAAAAATAAATCATTTCTCTTGGGTTACTTTGTCCTTCTTTAGTTCTGTATCACATCGGAGAATAGTTACTCTTTTTCTGTTCTCAAAAAGCATGTTACAACTCTTCATGGCATATCCAGGCTGAGTGTTGACTTCTGAAGCTTCTGCCAGAAGATGTTTAATAATACTGTTGCTCCCAGAGAATCCATGCCCTGGCAGGTTCTGACAAGGCGCAAAATATCGGACAGGTGTGAATTTATCATCCACACTTCCCATACAACACTGATCCAGTGTCTGTAGGAATTAACTAAAGGGAAAAATCTTGAGAGGGAAAGTCACGGTGTACCTTGTTCTTGGAGTTGTTTCCTTGCTGGGTAGCAAAACATCCATAGAGCATTGGTAGAAGACTCTGTATCTTTGTTTCCCTGTCTTTTTTAAACCCATATAACAAATAAAATCTTGAGGTTTGTTTGTAGACATTCTGTGCAGACATTTAATAATGCAAGCCCACATAAACCTGTTTTGTCCTAGAAGACAGCAGAAGAACTTTCTCATTTTGGCATTGCCATCTTTCAGAGTAGTGCCAGTTAAACCTGAACCAACTACGGCATAGGAGAAAGGAACTACTAAAATTTAATCTATTCTTGACTAAGGGTCTTAGTGGCTAGAAAAATAATCTGAGGGTGTAAATATTTTGTTTTTTTTCTCTGCTAATAACTCATCTTAACAATGAACTACAGCCAAATTCTTTGAGCTGCCTTAACGTAGGAATTTCTTGGCTTCACGAATATAGTACAGAGCAGCTAATTTTGGCACATGCAGTCAAGAACAATATAATCAATAATGCCAAATACTCATTTGTCACTATAAATGAGAGCTAATTCTAAACAGTGAATTTAAGTGAAAAAATTCATATCATTGAAAGTTTTACTTTGTGATAGGAACAGGAATGATCTAGCAGACAGGAAAGCATTTCACCAATTAATTCAGGGGAGCTACGTGTCTGTTCCCTGGGAATTGAGAGCTTCATGTCTCCCCGACAGGTGGTACTATCCAAGAAAGGTAAATATAACATTCTTTTACAATGGAGTATTAAACCAGTGGCCCAGGAATAGGGAAGCAAATCCTAAATATCAGCACATCCTCAAAATTTAAGTAGTTCTGAACATCCTGAAATCCTTCCTGAACATCAGGAAATTTTTAATGTAAAGTTCTGAGTTGCTTTATGCTCTCCTGGTGCTAAAACAGTTTAAATTTGGAGAAGGTGGGAAAGGGAGAGGGTTTTCTATTATTAATGATGAAACTAAACTCTTGCACAAGTACTTATTTAGAGCTTAAAACCAAGGATTTGAAGGATTTGCTCTCATCTTCTTCCTTGGAGACTGGTCCTGATGATTTGGATATTCTTAGTTTCATCTTTACTTTTGTGAGTAATTCACTGTCTCACAAAAACTCCACAATTACAATGACAATTTAAGGTGGAAGGGTCCTTCAAGATGTCATCTGCTTTGACTCTCCACTCAAAACAGATAAATTCCGCAGAAGATCTGGCTGCCTGGGTCCTGTCCAATAGTGTTTGAAACATCTCCAGTGATGGATATTCTAAAGCAGCTTTGGTAAAGCTGTTCCTGTGTTTGTCCATTGGCAGCAATCACATGGACTGAGGAGGTACTGAAACAATTAGTGTAATTAAGTCTCCTAAGGATTCTTTATGGGAAGGTGACATCTTGAAAAGTTAATGATCACAATACTTTGTAAAATGACTAGCTCATGCCAAGAGACAATAAAAGAGCATTTTAGAAAATTAATCAATAAATGAATAAATAAATAAATAAATAAATTCCAAAGCAAGCCCAAAAAATGCCCACAAAAATATTAATGATCTGAGCCTTTGGCAGTAACTCTTCCAGTATCTACAGTTCTCCTCTTACTTTCTGTCCCAGGAGAAGCAGTGAGTTCTTTCCACATGTATTAACTCTTAGAATTATATCTGACTTTTACCAAACCTCAGCTTTAAGGTCTTTTTGTCTAGTTGCATTTACTTTTAAGGTTATTGTGATAGAGAAGGAAATGGCAAACCCCTTGCAGGTAGACAAACCACTGAATTCAGAGTCGTGGTGCATCCATGACAGAGAAGCATCTGACCCCAGCTTTGTGCCCACAAATGACAGTTCTTCAAATATTTGCCCTGTTTAGGGGTCACATGGGATGTTTCCCATGTCAGGGAATCACAGTGCCACATATAATAGCTGCAGGAGAAAAAGGTCAGTGCTAGGAACAGGAGTTTAGTTAACAAACACCACAGAACTCTGTGGCTTTTAAGAAGAAAAGAATATGTTCCCTCATGAAGAAAAGAATATGTTCCCCAGGAGCTCCTTGGTGCCAGCTGTGGCATTAAAGATTGTTGTTAATTGTCTCGTGAGAGCTGAACTTTTCCATGGCTCTGTGGTGCCCAGTGACAGGAAAAAGGTGATGGGCACAAACTAACACACAGGAAGCTCCATCTGGACATGGGGAAAATCTTCTTTACTGTGAGGCTGACAGAGCATTGCAGCAGGCTGCCAGAGAGGCTGTGGAGTCTCCAGAATCCTCTGGGGGTATTGACAACCCACCTGGATGTGACCCTGTGCAAGCTGCTCTGGGGGGACCTGCTTTAGCAGGGGCTTGGACTGGAGGTTCCCTTCCAACTCCAACCATTCTGTGATGCTGTGAAAATAGTTCCCATTTCTACAAAAATAATGTGATTGTCTCTAAAGATCCCCTGTACCTCACCTACTTGTGCAGTTTTTGTCATTTATATCACAGCATAATCCCACTGTATCAAATACTAAAAGAAATTCATCAGTTCCATGTTAAGATTGAAGAAATATATGGAATAATTTGTGAACCAAAAATTTTCTGTTTCTTTTTTGGAGCAATTAAACTGATGTTCAGTTTTTACAGACCATTTTGTAAATAACTTAACTGTCCCACTGTAAATATAAAGAAAAAATTACAAGTAAAAATACATTTTGGCTTGATGATTTATTTTAAGAAAATACTGAATAAGCCTTTTTTCTCATTGAAAACATACATAATATAGTTTCAGTAAAATACCAGTTTATATCTGACAGATAAAATGTCTTCTTCATTCCACATGCAACGGATTTTTATTTTTCTTAAACCATAAATGCACTTTACTGTATGTTCTTAGAGGAAGAAGGCTTTAGTTTTATTTATGACATGTAGAGTGACAAAACATCCATTATCTGGAGACAGGGACTGAGCCAATTTTTGAAGGTGTTTGATTTTTTTAATGCTCTACACATGTCCCCATAGGTTTCTGGTAAGAAATTGAGGCATAGATGGGGAACTTACCTGGATATTGTCCAATAATTGCTCTTCTGGTTGAACTATTTTGATGATTAGTTGACTAAAATCATCCAGCTGAATCTCACTGGTTTTAATTTCTGTTGCCTTGAAGCTGTGGAAAATAAAAACGGAATTATCTCTAATATCACACTGAGGCTGCACACAAATGTCTTCTAGGGATCTTTACATTTTTATTCCATTTACACTAATGCAAATAGAACAAAAAAAATTATGTTAAGGTGTGCCTAATCAGTTATTGTGACGGAAATTTCTTTGACAGCAGTTAAAAATTGTCTTCATCATTAGGTTCAATAGTAATTCACACAGGAAATTAACATAGAGCCTAATTTATGTACAGTGTGGTTATGTCTTTTGAAGCTTACAAATTTACCAGATGGATCAGTAGTATGAAGGACACTGAGGAGAAGCCTCTGGAAAAACTTTACATGGCTTATGTGTCTCAAATTTTGGAAAACCTGGTCCAGTATGACTGGAAGAGAATCTGTAACTCACAGCCCATGGGGTGGAGCTTGCATTGCTCAGCCTTAAATATCAGAATTTAGACAACCAGTTTAAGATACTCATTCAGGCTCTTTTGGTGAGGAACAATTACTATCAGGGGCTAATCAAAACTTATGATATCCAAGATAATTAGGACAAATTAAACTCTATGGATCTGTTTCTCTGCAAAAGCATTAGAAGGACTGTGAAGACTAGCTTAGACTAGATGTTTAAATTCTGGAAACGTTGTCTTATGTCAGATGAATCCTAATTTAAATCTAAAATGAAAAACAACCAAAAAATAAAAACGAACCAAACAAAACACTACCCCAAAATACAAAAAATCCAAGCCAAAACAACTAATAAATAAACAACAACCACAACAAAAACACAAAACACTCCACTCTAAAACTTGGACTTTAAATATATTGAACACACTAATATTCCAAAAACAATTTCTTTGAACTTAGAGTAGCTCATTACAATTTACATTCTTTCGAGACTAGTAAAGGATATGGTAATTTAGTTTTTCTGCAATGAAAAGAATAGTTGAACTCTTAATCTGACTTCATTCAATCACCACCACAAAATCTATCTGATTTTAAAGGGGAGCAGTGTACATTGACTTAGAAAAGCCAGTGACTATAAGACCAGGTGCTGTAAGTAAGGGCTATTAACTGTTGATGAGGATGTATTCCCTCATACTTCTTAAAGATAAAAAGGTGTTCTGGGCATCTAAGTTCAATATTGATTGAATTAGTAATTACTTATAAATATTTTTATTATTATGTTGTGGGTAGGGGAGGGAGAAACGCAAACACCTCCTCCCCACCAAAAAAAATTATCCAAACCACAGCCCAAAAATCCCAAGAGCTTCAGAAATCTGTGTCTGACCTCTCAGGATCGATTTTAAAGCATGTAATAAGTTAAGTAATTGGGTATTATTTCCTATCCTAGAGAAAAATGCCTCTTGATGCAATTAAATGGCTCGAGATGCAGAAACCCAGACTGACCAGTCTCTTCAGCTTGTGACAGCCAGTCATGTGTGAGAAAGGTCAGTCATGTAAAAGAAAATAAATGAGTTCTGCAAGGGTTTAACTGGAATTGATGCAAAGCTCTCCAAACATGAAAGGTGATGAAAAGTTCAATCAGTCGGATGCAAGAAAATATGCTCATTAATATCCACATCTCTTGGTCACAACCACCACACTCATCTGTATGGCAGGACTGTGTACTTAATGATTTGATCAAAAGTGATATTCATGAGACAAAAATGTGTTTCATCCCACCGCAGCACTATATATTGCATATCCTGCCAATACTCCTAGAAAGAATAAGAAAATTTTTGTATCTGCAGGATATTTGAGGATTTTATTAAAGGAAGAAATATATTTATGAGAAGTCAAAGAAAGAGTGTGTTACATGCTGAATATAATACAGCTGCTATTATTTCAGTGTTCAAAATAAAACAAAGCATACTCTAGGACCACTCTGAAAATTTCTTTTGCATCAGAGAAAACTTTTAACATTAGAAAGGAGAGGTAATACAAGGAATATTAATGATCACTCACTGGTTTGAAGAGGTATTTCAATAGCATTTCATTCTTGTATATGTACTGAGTACAATAAAGCTTCACACTTGAAGTGCTCAAATGAAGATAGCCAATTTAATTCACTTAATTGCAAAAAAGGTTTCTTTTAGTAAATTCTAGCAAGTTTATGAGTAAAAATCTAATAGTTCTTATGCTGCTTTAATAATTTTAAATAATACCCATTTCTGGTTTAATAATTTATTAAAAAAATAGGCTGATTTATGTTTATTATTCTCTGCTCTGAATTTTTTTTCCACTTTGTAGACACAGGTAGTTGAATCAGAAGTTGCACAGAGGTGCAACTTTTCAAAGCAGAGAAGACATGTCACACTGGCTGGTGTATAACTTGCCAGCATTAAGTATTTAATTTCAATATCTCTGGCCACGGTACCTGCATTGCTCTGGAAAGTGAAGGACAGGCTCCTGTGGCAACAGCTCAGGTGGCAATTTAAAGAGCACAAAGGGGTTAAACAGTCAAGTCTCCAGCCAAAGAGACAAGCAGAGCTCCCCCAGAGCTGCAAGAAGAGAGGTTGGTGACCCAAGAGTGCCAGTCTTTGTTACACCCACCTCACTGCTAGAGACACGTGTTCCTACTCATCAGGAGCCTCAGCTGGAGAGAGCTGGTTTACCCAGAGAAGGGCTGACTCACTCTTATGGACTACACACAAAAAACATCCAACAACTGCCTCCAACGAGATCATACAGAATCCTCATCTCAGTTTTGGCATTTTATTAAATTCAATAGTTTTACTCCATGAAGAGTAAGATAGAAAGCACTCCCCAGGATAAAAAAATTACTGAATTCTAGAGATGATACTGTTATTTCTCAGAAGATAATGATTTTCTAATGACTGAGAGATACAACAATAAAGAAGCATTGTCCTTTTTTGGTGTTTAATGTAACAAACTGCATTCTTGATTTTTTTATCCTATTTTTATCCCTTTATTTAACCTGTGCAGAGATGGTTTCATGAGATACTTTCCTCCCTCTGTGTGAAACAATGACATAATAAACAGCCTCTGAAGAATAAGATCCAGAATTATTCACAAATGATGGGTGCTATCGACCCAGGTATGAACACAGAGGTCAGGAACAATTCCTCACATCCTAGTGACACAGATATGAAGCTGAGTACAGAATCCATCTCAGGAGGGTTTTATTTGTTTAGATGCCGCTGAAGAAAGCAAAAAAAACAATCTCATTATTACTTTCAATAGGTTTATTTTTTTTTCTGCACAATTATTATTGTTAATTTCTTTAATATTCTGCTTGATTTCCACTCAACATCTCTACCTACAGTTTGATTAGAAGACAAAAACATGTAATTATTAGATCACATTTCATTTCAGCTGATTAAATGAAAAAACCTTTGCTCGGGTCAAAGGTTATTAAAATGCATAACTAATTGTCTAATATCATAATCAACAACTTTCCAGTTTCAGCCTCTTTGCATCTACCAAGGGAAAGATGGTATTAAATAAAGGTGTTTAATCAATGGTGCATGATTTGCCAGAAATGGATTTCTCTAAGGAAGCATTCAAGCAGTTATTAGGAAAGGTGCTGAAGTGAAACCACCCTGCTCTAAGCATCCTGGATTACACTGGTTTGCAAGGAATGAACTTACATCTTATTGAACAAAACATTTCACTCAGAAATTCCATCTCCATCTGCTTAATGAATTGAAGTCTCACGAAAATTTGAAGAGGCAGCCCAGGAAAACAGAAATGTAATTTAATGTAACAAGAATAATTTGCTGGCCAACTGTACAGTATTGATGGGATTCCAGACCAAGCATTTAGATTATGGCTGCTGTTACAGGAAAAAGCATTTAACTTGTCCGGTGAGTCATACGTTTAAAAGATTTTCTAAAAAAAAATCACAGGAAACTAAACTTTTCACAGGCTTCTAGATGACCTAATTGGCAAAACAGTAAATGTAATTACTTTAAGAAATGGAACTGAAAGACATCTCTGCCTCTTTAATGCAGTCAGGAAAACATATCCTGCATAACTTTCTCAAAAATCACCAAAAATCTGAGGCTGTTTGATAAACATGTACAAACTGGTTAAACTCTTCTATCAGTTCCTGTTATTTATCTAATTGTCATTGTATTTTGGATGCAATAACTCAATTTACTGCATCTGGAATATCCTCAGACATCATTAAGTGGACACCAATTCTGTTTTTCTCTTCTCAATTTCCCCAACACAAATAATATTTTAAATGCAACACATGCAAGCTGGCTGGTGATGTACCTCCTCTCTCTTTTTCTCTTCTTTCCCTTTTGAGATCACTTCTTAGTCATGTAAGTGTTTATGCATTTTCTTTTGCCTGTCTATTAAATTAGTTTTACCCCACTCTCAAAATTCAGCTACAGGAATTCAGAAAGGAAAAGATGTGTCTCTAAACTCCAATCTGATGGGAGTGGGTTGCATACGTGTTCATCCAGCATGTCCCCTGGCACAGCTCTGGGCTGTGACAACAAACCTGCTGTCCCAGTGCCCTGACCTTCCTCACAGGGCAGCACAAGCCAACACAACACAAACTTGCACAAGCTGCATGTTTGCTACCAATGTGCATGGGCAAGACCATGTGCTTTAGGTGGAATGAGTTTCCCTCTGGCTATAAAAACTATGCCATAACTTTTGCCTTCTGTGCCGCAGACTGCTTTCATTTGCTAACACAGAGGTAAAGAAACAGCAATTTTTAGGGGTCTTTGAATATATCCATAAATAGTATGATGTGGTGTGTCTGTGAAGATGACATTTTGATCACATGCTGGAATCTCTCCCTTTCTTCCTTTATTTCTTGTATCAGTACAAAGATAAACAAATTTATTCAGATCCTTGATTGCCAAGCATGGAATTTTGTAACTAAAGGTGCAAAAAAATAGTGTAAGATGTAGGCACAAGCAGTACTTGGCTACAAAAGACAAGACCTCAAAGTTTAAGAATTTGTGGAGAGAAAAAGAAAAAAATATTAAAAAGCAATGGAAAAGGTGATGGAGGCCAACATCATTCTGGTTCTTTCATGACAAGAACATGCAGCTGAAATTGGACTAGAGTGTACTCTTTTCTGGGTAAAAAAATACAACTCTCTGGATGGGCAGGCCCAGAGAGTGCTGATGAACCACAGAATCACAGATTTTGCTGAATTGGTGGCCAGTCACAAGTGGTATTCCCCAGGACTAAGTGTTTGGGACCACTCTCTTTAATATCCTCATCAGTGATCTGGATAAGGGGATTGAGGGCACACAGAGGAAGTCTGAAGACAACACCAAGTTGGGAAGGAGTGAAATTGAAAGGATTGTCAAGCACTGGAAGAGCTGCCCAGGGAAGTGTCTGATCACCATCCCTGGAGATCATAGAATCACAAAATCCTTTTTAAAAGATGTGATGTGATGTGTAGGAACATGGTTTAGTACTGGATCCCTTAGTGTTAGATTTACAGTTGGACTGGATGGTTTTGAGGGTCTTTTCCAATCCAAATTCTTCTGTGATTCTAGATGATTCTTGTAGGTCCATTCCAAGTAAAACATTCTGTTAGTGAGGTCTAGTCTAGTGAAAATATGGTCATTTGGGTCTTAGCAATAACATAATTTGAGGAGCATCTGGAAGTGTGTCAGTAGTTTAAAAGGTACTTAGAAAATCTTCAAACCTTCACACTCCTTAGAGGGAGAGCTGGGATCTTTACCCTGGGAGTCTATATGCATATCATGATCTTTCAATTTTCATCTAGTAATTTCATTGGCCCTGCAGTCTTACCTCTAAGGCCTTTTAACCTCTCTAGAACTTGCAGTCTTTATCCTGAACTTGGACCTTCAACTGAAAAATCTGGGTTAATTTTCTGTGTGCATCCGTGGCTATAATTTTGGAGGGCAGTGAAATGAAGTCTCTCATCTGCTGCAGTCCACAGTGTGCCAGTTTAGCTGAGGTCTGAATCTACCACACTCTCCCTCAATCTATGTAGCACCCTCCTTACTTCAAACTGAGACAGCAGTTAAGCAACATTTGCATGAATTTCCAGTGCAATCAGAACATAAGCAACTGAACTAACTGTAATAACACTAAGTTACGTGCTTACACTGATAAGCATGCCTCAATGCTGCTCTGGCTGAAGACAGTCTGGAGCTCAGACATCAGCATCTGCCTCTGCCATTCAGTCTGTCTGCTTCAGTTTACTCATTTGTAAGAGAACCTTTGCCTATGTGACAGACAGGCTTATTCAATAAATATTTTAAGCTGCCAGGGGATTCTTGGATGAAAATCATTATAATAAAAAAAAAAAAAATTCCTTTTTATATAATCCTTTGGTTTTCAAATGAACTCTGAAAGGACATTCCATGTTCAGATAAAAACTGAATTAGTATAATGGTAAATGGTCAAAAAGTCCACTACTACAGAATAATTTCTTTAGTGTGATAATACTGAACAAAACTTCCAAAATCTTTCAATTAACTCTTTTATATAGAGAATATCTGAAGCTACATGTGATAAGCAACATTATTATTCTGTGATGGATACAATTTAAATCCCAGTAGTTTAGTTCCTGTTTATATTTCTAGAGAAAGATTCAGGGAAGAGTTATTTGTTTGATTGGTTGCTGTAAAATCCATTAGAGTTGTCAACCTTTTAAAATCCCCCACTTTCCCTCAATACAAATTGTATTTTTATGAAAAAGTTTTCTGCTTTTTAGGATTGAATTGATTAAAAAAAGCCCCACCTGTATATAAACTGGTGGATTTACACCATAAGAATTACAAATCCTTTACAGATTCTATTAAAGCTATTTTCTTATTGGACTGGCAGTTACACCACCAGGATTTCTGTTTGCAGCTGAAAGACATTTCATAAATGATAATTTACCAGTATAGTCAGACTGAAATCTTGGATTTGCTCCTGTTTTATCATAAAATATGCCTCTGAATCGATCTTCTTTCCTTACCTTTCTGAAGAAAGAAATTAATCTCTCCATGTCAAATACCATAATATCTGTTGTATACCTTTTATCATTTAGTGAAATAAAGGACTCTCAGTTACTCTTAATTTTTATTTATGAAGTCAATACAATTTCCCAGTGGTGTACAGAAACTTAACAGGAGCTTATGGATGTTTACATAAACTCCTTCAGGGTGATTTTTTTTTCCTTAGCGTCATTTCATTCATTTCTTTAACATTCTCTGTTTCTGCAAAATTTTCCACCTCAAATCAGCAGGTTCCTCCACACGTCTACTTTTTCTGCCAAGAATGCCCAACAAAAAAAAATAAAAAGACACCTAGACCTTTTTTTTCACTGGGAAAGATACACATTGCATGGATATACATTCAGAATATACACTGACAACATTAAGTGTTCAAGCCTCAAGTTTCCACTATTTCATCTTGAATATGTCACACCTCTAATCAAGGCAATTTAAACCTTTGACTGTAACACAGGATAATTTTTGATTGAACTAAATACACCTAACAGTATTAGCAATGGCTGTATAAAGTGATGCTTCTGCACTGCCTCGGTAAGGATTTCTTCCTCTTTTGAAAAAATAAATTGGTAATATTGCTCATCTTTTCCTTTGTTTCTTTCTTATTTTCTTACCTATTTTTTTTCTGGCAAGCTACTTCATATACGCAAAACCCCTCAAACAGTTAAGGTAATGGTTAAGACAGGAATCATATATCAGGCATATCATCCATCTACATATCCAAGTGGAATATATTTTCAGCTATCTTTAAGGGATTAGCCAAAATAATCAGTACATACAGAAGTTCCCCAGGAAGAAAGGTCAGAAAACACTGTGAGATGCATTAAATTCCTTTAAATTGTGGTTTTGTTATCTGTTGGGTTTGTTTGCTTGTTTGTTTTTTAATAAAGGAATAGGAAATTTTTCTGTCTTTTTTCTCTTTTATAATTTTTTAGGGGTTTGAGGTAAATAAAAGAAATTGCACAAAAATGTGCAGGTAACATTGCCATGAGGTATCACCTTCTAAAAGTACAATGTAGAAGAAATGGACAGATAGGACTTTCAAATTCCTGACAGTTGCTGCTTAATTGGAATGATGTCCCAAAGTGTTGTTCTTGCTCCTCTACCTGACACATCTCCGAAATTGTTTAGATGCCCCAACCCTTTAAAGTTACTCTTTACCCACATGAAGGTAGCTAGGACTGGTGAGGTTCTAGATTTCTAAAATTCATTGCAAACACTCAAAGGTTTGTTGTGATGACTGCCATTCCTTGCAAGAGATCATATTCTCTTCCCATAACTCACTTTGTAACTACTGGTAAATTCCAGACCAACAATGTTTAATTTGCCATCTGAATAATGGTTCTGTGTGCATGAACATCTGTTCTTAATGCTATGGTCCTATGGGGAAATATAAATTTAATCTGAATGAGGTCTGATCACATGATCATATATTTTTCAAATTAATCAATGTGTATTAATGATGTTTATGCCGAGACAAAACAGTTTTCTTACTCCCTGTAATTATAGGTAGATATTAATAATTCATGAAACTCCTATTTTATGATATCCAGATCACTGGAGTGGGTTTAACTTATTTGTCTTCCTGTGTCTATAAGGCAATGCTAGGACTAGAGTTAGGTGATTCAGTCTTCCTTAAAAGTCAAAGAAGAAGAATAAGTCTGTCAAGACCACAATTAATCTGATTTATTATGGAAGTCTACTTTAGCATGAGATTGACTGTACCAATCTTAACTATAAAGAAGAACCCAAGACAGTTATATCTAGTTATCTATAAGGTTCATATATCTTTGGTCAATTGAAACCCACACCAACCTTATTATTGTTTTTTTTTTTCTTCTCCACTACCAGAGGTCAATCATTCCAGAGTGACATATGCCGTTAATTCAGGTTTATCTGCATTGTCAGTAAAATAAGAAAACTTCAAAGCAATCTAAACCATTGAAAACATATCTAGAGCCATCAGTAATCAATGAATAGAATAAATCTTCCCTGACTTCTGTTAGAAAGGATTTTTATTTTTTTTTAATAATGAAGAGACAATTGTAAAGCACCAGATTAAG
>JAWWMU010000106.1:145396244-145444654 GCA_035048155.1 Cinnycerthia olivascens
GGTGTAGCTAAACCTACCATTACTGTGATAGCAGTTCAGGATATTATTGTGAAATCCAGGTGTCGTTTGACAGGAATGAAAATCTTTAAAAGTTTTTATCTGATATAGATTATTAAATAGGAAATGATGATCTAGAAGGAATGTTATTGAAAAAGTACTGTGGGAGAGGATGTCTAGTTTATATCATATCATATTTATATCATATTTCCCTCATTTAAAGGAAAAGCATTATGCAAATTTTTCTCTCTGCTTAGCATTTATGAAATTTGGATGTGAGAGAATAAATGCGGATGCACAGAAAATAATCACATAAAAAAATCTTACTAGCAGCATCAGCTGTAACTCTACTATGTAGTGCCTTCTGTTACAACTACCTTACTCTTGCAATTATTTTTAAGGTTCTCCCCTTTTAAGAGTGATTTATGACACTCAGGTCATGTAGATTACTTGATACCACAGGGAAGCCTTCTGATAAAACAAATCTCTGTTTTTCTTTCTCTCTCACTCCCCATTCCAGAGAAGAGTGTTGCACTTTATTTGAGGTTTCTTTGTTAACCTGTAAAGGTGAAGTACTTTTTAATTCCAAAGTTGTCAGCCCCAAACAGTGCTGACAGGAGAACTCATAAATGTGGTGTTCTGAAGGCAAGACACACAAAAAGTTGTTGAGTTAAATTATGGTCCTCTAACTTTTTGGTTAAATTCACTTGAAGCTACTTAGTGAAAAGCACCTCCAGATATAACTACCTTGTAAAAACAAGGCATCAAGAGCTAAGTGTCAGACTGCCAGAGCTCAATCCACTGCAACTTGCCAATGTATTCTGTGAGCTATAACCTAAACACTCAGGGATTTAGTCATAACCCTTGTCTGAGGGTGGAAAGGAGAGCACTACTGAGCATTTGCTCAAGCTAATCTTTATCTTCTCACTGGCTATAAAGATTTACTAAAAATAGAATTATAAAGCTGAGGAGGAAGGTGCTGTTTAATCAGTGTCTTTGCCATCATTCTTACTGTAGTACATAACTGATATCCTTTAGGCTAGTGCTTAAATTCTACACAAATAGGTCACCAAAAAGTGCTGAGATAGTGTTTTGGTCTGCAACAGCTTCAAAGAATGTTGCTAATAAAATAATAATAATGCAGAGTAATTAATGCAAGTCAGGTATTTATATTTCATTTGCAACATGCACACAACACGCACACACATGTACATACATAACACCTACCATTTCTTTGACAAATTAAAAGTGACACCACAAAAAGTGTTGATCCAAACTAATCCTTCATCACAATAATAGATACTCAACTGAAGATGAAGTCAGAACCTGATGAATATAAATGGTTCAGCTGATGACAGAGGAGCCTGCATCAAGGATTTATTTCATGGTTTGCTGAACAGACTCCTTGCAAACTCAAGGAACCATATAATCTATTCATAGTCATAAATTCTTCAAGCTCCACAAAAAATTAATTAGACCTTCCCTTTCCCATAATTCCCATAAAAATTCTATTCCAAATCTCCTCTTTTCATGTTGTTGGAACCTACCCCTAGTTTCCAACCTAAAATTGTTCATTGCCAGCTTTTGATAACTTTTATACAATACTGCAGTTCATCTGGCATCATTTGAATTAATGGATTCTCTATCAGTTAAAAAAGAAGTTCAACCTCATTTAGTGTTTAATTAGACCAATGCCCTCCTCCACTGAAAGTACCAGGCTATGTCAAACTGGTACAATGACACCCTGTCTTAGTTGTGAGGTGTCTTTTGTCTACAGATGGAATTCTTAACAGTGAGATACATAATCATCAGATGGAAGTTTAAAATAGGAGCTTAACTTTAGTTCCCATATCTGTCCTTTGCTTGAGTCTAACTCCTTAAACTAAAGGCAGCAGCTAGGGAATGGAAATACAAGGTCTGGATTTGTGAAGCATAAATTTTTTGGATGGATGTTTTTATTTTACCCGTCAATGGAGGAATGTACATGAATGTTTGGTCTCTGACTTTCGTCTATCATTCCCAAACTTTCTGACTTAATAATTGTGGTTACTTAAATAAAACTGTAAAATAGTGTTTATGGCTTTACTGAGAGAAAAGAGGCATCCAGGATTTTTCCCTATCTTGAATTTTATTAAATGGAAAATGTCTTAACCATCTTGATTACAATGAGATTTCTGCATTTGCAATGGGAGAAGTGAAAAGCAATAAGTGTGCACTCAACCCTTCATCTGGTCCTTGTGCTGCCAGCAGTGCTCAGGCAGCACTGAGGGTGAGTGAGCCTGAGGGATAAAAGTCTGCCAGATATTCAGGGTATATTTAGTGTCTATCTGTTGTATATTGATTATTCTTTTGGAACACTTCCTAGAAGACTTACAGAAGCATGAGATAAATTACTGTTTAATTTAGTCTTGTTTCAGTGTCAAAATCTAAGTAAATTTTGACTAAATTCATCAAAGATATTTTTAGTAGTTTTTTGTGTTTACCTGGAAAAGTGAAATCTTAAAAAACTGGACTGAATTTTAACCTCGTAAGAGTTTTGAAAGTTTCAAACTAAGGTTCTAGTCTGACAATGAGTGGTCCCTTTTGCTTTTCACCTGTCATTTTATTCATTACTTTCTCCTGTGATTCTCTGTGGAAAACTATGGACAAAAGTGGCCCTAGAGATAAAGATTCAGCTTAAAAAACAAGACCAAGTTTATTCTTAAAGAATCAAAATGGTGCAAGATAGCAATACTACCAGACATCTAAATCCCAGAAACTTTAAATAAATGCTATCACCAAATTCCTTTGCTGTCTGGTGAGCAAAAATATGTAGACCGAAGCTTCCAATAGTTAACTTTACTCAAATGTTTTCATATATGTATTAAAAAAAAGTGAAATAATTTGTTGGGAGGCAGTTGTGCTTTTTTTCTCCCAAACACATCCCAATTTACTTATTGAAATTGCTGAAACCAGGTACAAAAAGAAGCAACCCAACTCCAAGCCTCTCGAGCATAAAAACAACCCGCAGACTATACCACAATATGCAGAGAAAAGGAGCTAAAGCAAAACAATCTTTCAGTTTTACAGTCATTTTATCTGTTCTTCATGTTTGCTTTGAAGTAGATTGAACAATCATCAATATTGAGCAAGGAAGGTTATTTTATAAAAAGTTGTTTTTTTTTTATTAAAGAGAAAGGCTACTTAATGCATTATAATCAAGGTACTGCTTTCTCTTACCTGTTGTATGGAACTTTCAGACTTAAACAACTATTTTCTTGTGTGGCTTCCGTGTCACCCAACATAAATCAGGAATTCAAACTCACCCTGTCTTTTGCACCCAGGATGTACAGGTCTGGGACTAGTAACCCTACCCTCAGGTTTTTCCCAGTTTTCATGCATCGTGATCCAATCTCATGCAGGTCCAAAGATTTTTTCTGATCCAAAAATCTCATGCAACAACAAAGGCATATTCCAGTTGATTGGCTCTTCTCAGCAGAAGGCGCCATTGCTGCCAAGACAGTGAAAGTTATTGTAGTTGATTTCATGGGACCTGGGGATAATTCACTCTGCTGGAAAAGACACACACTAATTTTGAAAGAAATCCTCTTGCTGTCATCTACTAGAACACATTCAATTTAGATAAATTCTTAAACTAGGATTCTTATGCATAATATATGCCGTTAAACAAATAGAGGCACAACCACGATGTTAAGACTGTCCAAATTATCCCTTAGATTTAGCACCCTGACTGTCCAATTTCTTAGCTAAACTATTACAAACAAAGGCAGAATTGGAAGATTAAAATTTTCAAGTGACTGCCGAAGTTCAAAGAGTGCTTGTATTTTAATAACAAGTACTGTACATATTTCATAGAAGTGTTAGCCAGCTGATCTATATGTTAATTAGCCTGCTATTTGAAAAGGAAAATTTTTCAAGTGCTTTCATCTCATTTCCAACACAAGCAGCCATGCTGAGTACATTAGGAAGCATCATTCCTGCATATTTTGGAGTCAGCTAAGCTCCTTTTTAGGCTCTGGAGGGGGAAAAAAAGGAACTGAACTGATAGCCAATTTTATGGCAGAATGATTTTCAAGCAAAGAACAATCCATTCAGAAAAAAAATAATCTAAACTCTCCAAAGGAAAAAAAAAAATTAGTAGGATTTTCTGTTGAAAAATTGTGATTGCAGTTTAGGTTGCTATTATACATGAGTTAAAAAAAAAAGGAAAAAAGAAAACAAGATTGTCAAAAACTCTTCATGTGAAGAATTAGGGAACTGGAAGTAGGCCTGGTACAGATGGGGGTGCTGAGAACTGGAGAGGCAGAGGAAGCAGGTGAGCAGCATCTGGCTCTGGCTCCCTGCCTGGAAGATTCTCATCAGAGCCACTCGCTGCCTTCTGGCACAAAATGAAAGTGACTCGAGGTCGGGAGGTGAAATTGACCGGAGTGCTCCTTTGGCAGGAAGGTGACAAAATACAAAAGTCTCCATTTGCCTTCTCCAAAAATAATTTCTTAAAGTCTTTTAGTTCAGGGAGTGGTGGTGGAGAGGGAAGGAGGGGAAAAAAGAAACCTCCAATCATTTTAATTTCTCTTTCAAAACTGATGTTTGTTGAGGTCACAGATTTATTTTCCTGGTCAGATTTGGAATGAAGTGCTCAGGCTTCAGCACTGTTTCTGTTCCTCCTGGATACAGCTCTGAGAAATGGAGGAGACAGAAGGAAGTCAGAAAGGGATATGAGTGCAGCTGAGCGTTGCCCCATCTTCCTCCTTCTTATGTGCCCAAATACCAAAATAAGCAAGGAAGAATTCCATTCGAAAGTACTCTTTGGGAAAAAATGTCCCACAAAGATCTCAGTAAGACCACGTTCCGTTTCAGAGGAACAGCTTCTTGTGAATCCTGCTTGAGCTGGAGCCATGTACCATGCAGCTGGGATTAGCAATCTTGAGCTGCATATTTGCCATGTTTTTATCCAGAGTTATGTGTTATAACCCACAAAGTAGTGCACTTAATTTATCCTATGGGTTTTGTGGTTTTATTTTAATTTTATTTTATTTTATTTCATTTCATTTCATTTCATTTTATCTTATTTTTTCAGCAAATGGAGTCAATAAAGATTCTGTCTTTTCTTGACTAATCACATACAAAAATACCTTGGAGAATAAACACAGCAACCTATGAGCTTTAGCACTCCAGCTGAAACACTTTGAAATATTACTTAAAAAAGAGCAGCAATAAAAGTAGAATAGTAGCATCACATTCTGTGGTAGTCATAAAACACATTCACTTCTTTCTACACTGGGTAGTTCAGGACAAAGCTGGAACTGAAGTTCTGTACAATTAATTTCAAAATACTAGATACTATTGTCATTTTCCTCACGGTATAAAGTTCTGGTTAGAAAAAATATTTGACACTATTTCCCACACTTTTATTTTGGTTTTGGTTTTGGTGATTTTGGTTTTGGCTTTGGGGTTTTGGTTTTTTATTTTGTTTTGGTTTTTGGGGTTTTGGTTTGGGTTTTTTTTTTGCAAGGTGCTGACTTAACTTTTGAAAACATTTCTGTACTTGACTGAAATTTGTATTACCTAGCAATTTAGTTAAGTGCTGCAGGATTGTAGGATGGATCGATGACAGATTTAATACAAAAATAAACCACCAGCTAATGTCCCCCCTTTATAATACATGGATATAGTCTCACCAAAATCAATGAAGCTGAGCCAATTTACATCAGGTAATGATGTAGCACCCTGAGATTACATTTACTCACATTGCTTTATACATATGTATATACAGAGAAAAAAAAACAGAGGGAAACTTTAGTTTGCAACTTCTCTGTGACTTATTTGCATGTATGCAACTTATCGCTTTTCCCAATGGACAATTTCATCTCTTTAAGCACTTTCCCTCCTTGAAGTCTTTGCTATTGAATTTAAACATTGTCTCAAAAATATCAGTTACCTCATCATATTAGCTTAACTTTTAGAATCTATGACCTTATAAAAATGAAGATGGTCTTCTTCCCAGTCAGTTTAGGAATGCAAATGAATGTGAGAACATTGAAAGATCTGTCAATTCATGTCTACAATAACACATTGGGCTGATCAACTTTCTGTACAAATGAAATATTTGACCTTGCTGAGATTTCAGATGGTTTTGTCACAGACATACACCAAGGAATGTTACAGTAACTGTCCAGAGCCCTCCTTTGCCTCTGTCTGAGAGAACAAAGTAATTTCCTGTTTACTGTATCAGAATCAGGACATAACTTTTCAAGGGGTTGAATCTCAAACTGACCTCAGAGGGTGGAACACCTATTCCCTTTTTATATTGTTACATTCCAAGAATATCAGAAAAACGTCAATTCCCTGAAATTCACAGAAAGGGAAATCACAAACATGTGGCTGTGGTTAAGAGCTGGGGCATATGAGACATCAGAGTGGTGGAGAGGGACTAGTCCCATAAACAGCAATCAGGCAACAGTAAAACTGCCCTGTCCCCCAGCCAGATCCAAAACCATGCTCTGTTTATAGTACCGGACTCTGACGTGAAAAAGAGAATAAATGTCTTTTCATTTATTTGGGGATTGGACTAGATGACCTTTAAAGGTCTCTTCCAACCCCAAGGATTTTATAGCTTATCTTTTGATTCTGTATCTGGCCTTCTTTTCCACTTATAAACTGTCCTAAAAAATGTGAAGATATAAACCCTGGGTATCAGAATGCATTATCTTCTGTTTGATGCCAAACTGTGAAGACAAGATCCAGTACCACATTTACACTCTCAAGAGCAGCTTTTTATAGCACTCATTGGTACAACAGGACTGCCTCACCAGTTTCCCTTGTGAAACCACTCCATACATAAAATCTGTCACCATGGTGTGCTTCAATGTAACCAAAACGACAAAAAATATTTAATCTAAGCTATCCTCTAGAATATCTCTGACCTTCAACAAAGTGTGAGAAAGAACATTTACATTTGGAGTCATCCCAATAACACTGGGGAGTAGCTCTATTTTATTTTTTGATTAATTTTCTCTTATATTGGAATTTTTTTGCATTTATCTCTTATACAATTTAAAGCCAAAGACGTAAAGGCAGAGGTTGCTAATGTTAGACACTATAAGAACAAATAAAATTAAAAAAATAAATCAAAAAGGTCCCCGGTGTAAAGTTTTAATTGTTGATTTAAGTTCCAAAATTATTTTCTTTCTGGGTTTAGTGTCATACTGAAGAGTTCTGGGTAACCTGTTACCATCTCCTTAAATTCAGCAATAATCAGGCAGGTAAGCAATATCTGCAGAATCCCTGAAAGGTCTGCCAGCAGATTCTAGGCATCCACTGGGAGACAATTATTCTGTCATCAATTGAAGAGAATAGTCTATCTGCTTCTGGCAGGCATTTCAGTTCCAGGCATGAATTCTGGTTCTGGACTTGCTGCACATTCCCCGTGTGATGGACGCCCTGGTCAGCAGCGCCGTTAGTGCACCAAGCAATCACATGCCTGCCAAGAGTCAACCTTTAAACAAGGGATTCAGGATGAAAAATGCCTTTGTCTGTTCTAATTAGGATCAACACTTTTGCTTTCTTCATCAGCATCCACTTATTTCGTTGTCTGGGACTGATATCAGAACATGAGCTGAAGAAAGCAATTTACTCAAGTTTCTTCACTACCTGATGCTTTCCACTTCACATGTATCACCTGAAAAAGGAAACAACAGATAAACTCTCCCAATATCATCTTGATCAAATGAGCTAAAGCCTTTTGTTTGGCAGTAGTGTTTTCCATGCCTTTCAAACACTCACAAATAGCCTGTTTTATCCTTTTTACCATCTGGACAATCTTCTCTGAACTCTGCTCCCTGACCAAGGGAGGCATCAACAGGTTGATCATAAACTCCTATATGGTGTTTTCAGGTATTTTCCAGCAGTGATTAGCCATCCTTCTGGCTCATTAGGAAAAAGTGCCATTCCTCTGCAAGATGTAATCAGTTCTAAAATGAGACACGGTAATAAACCATGAAAAAATGCCTGATTCATGGCAATAAAAAGCAAGCTGGCTTGCCTTCTTGCCTACACCTTGATGGCTGATACATTCTGAATCCTGGTGACAGCGTGCAGATCTGCATTGGAAAGGCTGAGGTGAGGGGACACCAGGAAAGACAAAGTCTTAATTTTTTTTAATAGATCTATTAATCAGATGTGATTCATGTGACACCTGTGCTTTGGATACTGTCAAAATGGCTCATGTGGATTGGGACACCAATGCTAATCCAACACTGGCTGGCTGTTCAGGACCACTTTCCTGGTCTCCAGAAATGGCCCCAGGAGTTGGGCAGTGGTCTTTAATCCTGTCCTCAAAACACAGGAAACCTATTTGGAAACAGCTGAACCCTGGCCTTGACAGCAGCCTGGATGTCACTCAGCTGGAATATCCACATCAATGGAAAGGCAGAGGTGACTGCAGCTGGAGGGGGAATCCAGCAAGGAGGAATTAATTGTTTTCTCTGTGCCCAGTGCACGTGAGCCATCTCACCCAGACATTCAGTGAGATCTAAGTTTTAACTTTTCTTGATTGTCAATAGCTATGACAAACAACATGTGTCTTTTGAGCAACTCCTTCATTGTCATTAGTTTGTTGCTCTCAACTAATAGAAAGGGTGAGAAAATATATTCTGTGAAAAACAGAAGGAAATAACAATGAGGAGACCTAACAGACTGTCTCATTGTGCAAGTGTTATTTCTTATATTATTATTTCTAAATTTTCAAGATGTTTTTTGATTATTTTGTGGTTCCAGAGGCTCTGTAAGGAAAAATAGATGGGATGATTCTGTCTACCTGGATTCAAGTACTAATGACACTTTCGTGATCAGAAACAAAGATGGATGAAAGGAGGTATTTGTTCCACAAACACAGACAGTTCCATTCTTAACAAGGTGGTTGACAGAGAGGGTGTAGCCTGCTTCTCCATTACAAAAGGATGCTGAGGCATGGAGAACAATTTACTTTGGTGCAATGACATACATTCTATTCTTAATGGTCATCTTGGTGTTTCTGATTTCCAATGGGAGTTTTCCACAGCAGTGGAAAGACTATTTTCCTGGGTTTATGACTCAGATCAAATTTTGTGCTTTATCACTTCAGTATACCTAAGATGAAAATATTCATAAAATTTTAATTGTGTTTTTATTGCAGTCTGTAAGGACACAAAGCCTTTTTTGTATGTGCAGACTCCTCTAGACAAAAATTCTTGGTACTGAACTCCAATATATATTTGATATATGTACACTCAAGTGTGTCCGTACATACATTTTTGTGTTTATATGCATGATATTTGCTCAGTATTTCAGGCACTAAGTCTCTGTGTACATGAAAATATACAACCAGGGAGGCTTGACTCTGCTTAAATGAGCCATTCACCAGCTCAACCAAGGACGAGTCAGGGAACGTCTTCCTAATTAGTTTAGTATAAATGAGAGAAAAATAAAGGAACTTTTGAGCCATTAGAAGGTTGAAATGGATCCCCAGGACATGTCCCATGTTACCCATTCACTTGGCTGCCTTTGATTCAGTAGTATTACTGTTGTGTGGATGTAGGATAACTGCACACCATCAGTGCCATGCTCTTTGAAGAATGTTTGAATTAATGGTGGTTTAGCTGCCAGCACAGGGAACAGAACAGGGAATAGCAGAGTACTTGGAGTGTGTGCCTTACACTAACGATGGCACTATTTACAGAATTCAATTTTAAAAAAACACTTCGTATTTAAAAGAAAAAAAAATTAAAACTCCTTTATCGTAATCTTTGTCCCACAAGCCTATTTTTTCCTTTTCAAGATTCCATACCTCTACCATGTCTGTGAAACACTGAGCAATGAGTTGCAGGTTAAGAAGCTTTTCCCTTCTGTCTCCTTTTCTTGCCTCGCTGTAGCTGCTCCTTGCACCAACAAAACCTGTGCTCCTTTCTTTTACTTAATGAGATTTATTTGATGCATCTTGAGGACAACTGATCAAGAGGAAACATTGACTACTATGATTCTGTGATTAGACCATGGGTGTCTGACAGAGTTTTAGGAGTATGTCTTATCCCTGATGAAATGAAGGGCTGCTCAGCTTCTGCCATTCAATTTAACATAGTCACATTAAATTACACTGAGAGAAATTAAAAAGGTAATTTATTTCCCTTATTCCTGGTAATACAGTACCTCACACTTTTAAAAGCTTCTAAAATATCAGGACCTAATTTGTTAAATTGTAAAGTCCTGGAATATCTGTACATCAGGATCAAGAGGGAAGACAGTAAAACAATTTTCAGCTGGAAATTCATGAGTTTCAGAGATTCTGTAATGTAATTACTTAATTGATATTAGAGATAGGTGATCAGGGTTAGATATTTTTAATAAAAGCTTGAGAATTTCTAACTTTTAACAATTTGTTTCTCTCACCCATGTTATCTATGTTCTCTTTGCACTTAAACATTGTATATTTTGAGGTATTCGTTTGGGTTTTTCCCATCCATCTTTTCAACTCTAAAATATTATTTATATAAAAATTGCAACAATCTCTTTCTCTGAACATAACCAAATAATTCCATGGAATCAGATGGTCTCCTTGAAGATTTAACAGGAATGTTGTAGTACATTTCATCTGACCCAAGATCATATACTAACATAATACGAATTTTGTACTTTGAAATTACATATTGGACTGAACATTTGAATATAAATACTAGCAGAAAAGTTCTGATATGAGATTAAAATATTTACTGTAATGATGATAACATTCACGTCTGTAATACTCATATTCATCAGCCTATACTGAATTTAAAGCAATGTCACAAAATTGATGAAGCAAGCATATCAACTGGATTATTCCAGTCAGAATTACAGCATGTTAAGAGTCCATTTTGTCATCTGCATCAATGTAGTTACTAGTGCTGAGGATGCTTTATCTCTGAGCTCTATGCCTTTTATTGTCACCACAGAATCCCCTGTGTGTCAGTGGGTGGACCTGACATTGTTAAACCAGACTTGAGTCACTGCCTTCTCAATAAGATCCAGCTGTGAGAGTAGGCTGACCAAAATCCTGGGGTAATTTGTCAAAAATTAGCATGGTGACAGTAATTCCAGACAGATATTCCTAAATGCTATTAACAAAGGCAGTGTCATAATCTGAAAATAATTTCTGCTGGGATGATTAATTAGTGCTGGCAAGGTTCCTTCTCTCTTGGTTACGTTGAAGTGCTGCTCTGTAGCTCCACAAGGACCATAAAAAATTGTTTACACCTCAAAAGAAGAGTGATATTTTCAGATATGACAGAGATACAGAACACTAGATATTGGATAAGGAGGAGTATCCTTCCTGGGCACATAAGCAGTGAGCTGTTAACATTGCTGCGCTGAAATAAATATGAGATGCTTCTTTGGATTTACCTTAAACTCCAAATACTTTCCTCAGAACAAAGAGTCAGAAATATTGTAGTAGAAGACACTGCCAGAAGATGTGGCCAGGTGTTCAAGTGAGGCACCAGCAGTGCCTTATCAAATTCAAACCCAGCTTCACCAGCAAATAGGGAAGTAAGAAAAGAGGTGGCTCTTCCCCTCTTTGTCACCCCACTAATTGCAGCACAGAGTGATGCTGGCATTGGGGCACACAGCTAGAAATGGGTGAACAGCTCTCCTCACCCACCCCTTTGCTAGATCTGCCAGGGCTGCTCTCTGAAGGTCAGTTGGCAGGAAATGCCTTTGGCTAATGCTATAAATTATCTCACTCTCCAAAACCACATGGCCACATGCAAATTGTATTCAAGGAATGATTCCTGGCCTGTCATAAGTCCCAAACCATTCCTTGCAGTTTTGGGGAGACTGCTAGCTGTCATAGTTCAGCAGCATCACAGCATACATTTTAATAATGTGAACAATTATATTTCCTTATCTAGAAACATTCCCTGGCACTGTTTGATGCACTAATTTTACCAGAACTTGTATGTAGAGCCAGTGTATATAAAACACTATTCCCATAGTGAATTAATTGGATTAAAGTGTTACCATAAGTGTAGCCATTGAATTTGTTATTTTAATTCAGACAAATTTATTTCTGTTTCTCTTGAGAGCTCAGATCCCTTTTGATATAAATAAGGAGGACCAGAAATTTACTTGCCTTCAGAAGGGAAGGTATTCAGACAGTGTGAGAATGAGTTGCAGAATCTACAAACTGCATTGTCAGTGAGAAATTGGCAATGACTTTGTTGAAGTTCCTTTTAAATTCTTAACACTAGTGAGACGTTTGAAACCAGAACTGCATTTGTCTCTGCACTATACAGAACAAAAAATATCGTCATGATATAGTACTGGATATCATGTCAAAAAACATGACAAGAGTTAAAACATACTGTGGCTGTGATTTATATATCTACTAGAGTGATTGTGATAATTTTAAGTAAAGTCTTCCCTATGATGGCTTTTGAAAGCTGGTTTTCACTGAGGGTTCTTTAATCTGCAATGATATAGCAAAGTTGGTGTTCATCAATAAATTATAATCGTCAGTTTTCCAAGTTTTAAAATACAGCAAGAAATCTACTGCCTAGAGTTGGCAATTTTTCTCTCATGCACAAAATCCTTCTCTGCTTATAGATACCTGCACATCTCATCACTGAAAGAGTATCAGGTCACCTTCCTTTATGCACCAGCTTTGATGCCTGGTGCAGTTAGAGCCAGACCAAAGTGCATTCTCAGGGCACAGTTCTGGGAGGTAAAACAGGCTGCGTACTGTTCCCAGTAGGCAGCCTGTGTGTGGGTGCTGTGTTTTGAAGACTAAAAGTTTAGCAACAGGAAAACAGGATGTTCTGTGCTGACAGATTTCAGTGCCAGTGTATGGTTTGCATATATTTAATGTATTCCTATAGATATAACCTGTGTGTTCAAATAGCAAAAGTGCAGGCAATAGACATATCATGTAGAAAGAGTGAATCATCCTAGACAGAGAACACTTGATCTTAGTTTACCAGAAATAAACATTTTTTGCAGAGGTGTAATGATCTGATGTTTGTCCTGAGTGTAGGGACCTTATCAGACTGCAGCAATTAAGGCTGGCATCATTTGCTAATAGCACACTAAGAGAAAATATGGCAAACAACATTATGTTTTAGATCCACCAGAATATCAAGTTAACTAAGAAGAACAGGAGCATTTTTAAGGTGACTTTAGAATTAGCTCTGAATCCACACATGACATACAACACTACATGTTTTGCCACTGACAGGGATGCAGGTGACATTCTTCAGACCATGAAAAAAAGAGCTTGTCTATTTTTCAACTATTTGCAAATTAAAAAAAAGGGGAAAAATAACAATAAAACTTATCCAAGCTATTGGACAGATAAGTGCATCAGGTAGATAATGGACATTCAGCACACAATAAATGGTTGACTGTTCAAGGAGTTGATTTAACAATGTGCAGTGGCTCATGCAAAGCCAGTGACGGAAGGACCCTGATGGGACACAAGGACTTTCAGGGAACAGCAGGGAGATAAAGGAAATATGCAACTGTCAAGATAATTTTTTATTCTGCTGGCCCTGACCAGTCTGGGAAACAAGAGGTATATTAAATACTTTGATTCCACAAGTGATCTGTTGGACTCTTCTCGATAATTGTCTACATAAACCCATGCACATCTCAGGAAATCAGCTGGTGCCTCTCAAAATCTTGCCTTACACTCCATTCAAAATACCCTTTCAGCTGCACTGATCTAGCAAAGTTCCCTAAAACAATGGCATGAGGCAGCATTTCATAAGCAAGATGTCCACAGTACTTGGCCAGAATGATTTTAAAAATGGTCGTGAAAGGGGTATTTAGGGAGATGTGACAGACCTAAGCACACTGCAATTGTTTATATTTATATTTGTATTAATATTGGCTTTGGATACAGCAACTACTTATCTGTGAGAGGGGGATGATGAAGAGATTTACATGGATAAGGCACAATACAATGAAAATAGGAGATTTACAATCTGTAACACTACTTAAGCTTAAGCCACAGAGACTGAATCGTTCGTGGCATCTTTCCAGACTTAGAAAGCTTTAAACATGGATATTTTTTCCGCACTTACATAATATAAAAATAGATATAAAAGATAACTAGGACAGACTGGAAACAAAGGATCATGATTTCCAGCTTTGCAGGGACTGAAACACACCTGTTGGTACTTAGGTACCTGTTCTCAATTAGGAAAACATATAGGTCCATGAATATGTGAAACTAACTGTTAGCAGAGACAGCATCCAGTTGAAAATTGTCAGAGAACTTGATTTTGAAGTCATTTGGCACTGATTATGCATTTTGCATTATTCTTAGCTATCCAGTTTAAGAAACTATCCCTGCTAATCCACAATAGATGTTACATGGAGTGTGAAAGATATTGACCTTTCCCCTTTTTACAAACCTGAAGTTTATCCAATATTCAAAATCCCTGTGGTAAACTTGGACCACTTTCTAAATAAACACAGGCTTTATTTGCTTAGGAGCTATGGGTATCTCAGATGATTCAGAGGATTTGAATCAGGGAAAAGTTGTGTTCAGAGACTGATTTTACCTTATTTATACTGGTATTACGTCTTTCAGCCATGTAATAATGAAACTTAAAACAAGCGGACACAGAGGACTCTGAGGTCCTATATCCACCACTGATGATGTTTTGAATGAACCTCAAGCAATTCCTATCATCAATATAACTCATGATAGAAATTTTTAGGAACAATAGCACTTTAAATGGATAACTCAAGTATGCTGCTGAACCAAGATTTTGTTTGTTTTCTTGAACTGATGTCATGATTGGAGTCTCAACCCTACCAGAGGGTTTGTTCATGATTGTTTTTCATTGCCTCAGGCTTGGGGGAGGAGTATGGATGCTGGCCATTTGTCCACCCCTGTTTTTTATATTGCCTTGGGCTTGGGGGAGAGGACATGCATGCAGAGGGGTCTGGGGGCCATTTTATTATTTGCATTGTGGCACTGGCTGTGGCTGCACCATGTCAGTGAGCATTTTGCCTGTAAAACATTTTTTTATACACTTTTTAATGAGGATTTTTGCTGTTATTGTCCATTTTCTTATCTCATTGCTGTTTCCAGTAATTTTTTTTATCTCAACAGTAACTCTGCCTTTTGTCTCTCTCATTTGAGGGGATGGGCAGAAGGGAGTGGCTGCATGGGGCTTAATTTCTAGCTGAATTTCTATTTGCTCAGTGTTTCTCAGTCAATATTCATAAACATGGTTTCATTTGTAGACACAAACATGCACCAGCATGATATTTGGCATTCTATCCATGTCACCAACTACTCTGGTTTGTTCCATTCCCTCCTTTTCAGAAGGCAGATACAGTCCAGAAAAATACTGTTTATGTTTGCCAGAGGACTGAAAGTCTCACCAAATAGTATTTATCAAGGAGAGTTTAGCACGTGACTCAGTTGAGTAATTTCATCCTCACTAATAAGTCATAACTGCCTGCTAGTTTTTTCTTCATGCTATAGAATAAAACCACTTTAAAGACATCTGTTGTGATTTTTTTTGGGCAGATCCCCCCAACAACTGAACAGTATCAAATCTCATAGTGCTTTAATAAACTTATCTCAAAATTATCACCATTGATTATCCTGTTTCATGAAATGGAATGTTAAGGCACAGACTAACCAAAAGATCTGTCCAGGAAGCCAGGAGCAGAGCCAAAAAGCAAGTCCATGTCTTATTTTATCCAAGGACAATTGGTCTGTAATAGTTTATGTAAATAAATCATGTAGGCTACACTGAAGATCACTGAAAACCCTTTATGGGGAGGGAACTGGAATTTTTTTAGGCTGCAGGACAGGAGGGAGACCTTATTGCTCTGTACAGTGCCTGGAAAAGAGGTTGTAGAGAGGAAGGGGCTGGTCTCTTCTCCCAAGGAACAAGTGGTAGGACAAGAGTAAATGGCCTTAAATTGTGTCAGAGAAGGTTTAGATTAGATAAGAGGAAAAATTTCTTTACCAGAAGAGTTGTCAAGCACTGGAATAGGTTGGTCAGGGGAGGTGGAGTCACTGTCCCTTTTAAATATTCACATCTATTTAAAATAAGTGTAGATGTGGCACCTGAGGACATTGTTCAGTGATGAGTTGGCAGTGATGGCTTAATGGTTGGGCTTGGTGATCTTAGAGATATTTTCCAACCTAAGTGATTCTATTGTTCTAAGATTCTATTATTTACATTCAGTAACATTACGATAAATCTGTTCCTTATGGTCAGACAGGAAATATCAGAACAATTTTAAATATTAACATATCATCTTGGTTTTGGGATTATTTTTCAGGAACTTGATCAAAGTCCAGCAGAATTTAGCACAAAACTCATCTTGATTTCAAAGTGATTTTGATTCACCATCAGTTCTTTTTTATAGCTTTCAAGTTTTGCTTTGTATGTGCCTTAATTCCAAATCTCTCATGTGTCATGATGTACATTAGAGTGATCTCCACCTTTGGATAAACTGCTGTTTGTCATCACATACCAGGGAAATTCTCTGGGGTAATCTTGGGGGTGGTTAAAGAGAACTCTGATTTACAGCCAAGAACAATAAAGAGTTTTTAATAAAACAGGTAAGTTAATAAACACCAAAATAAAAACTCCATGAGGGAAAATGGTGTCTGGGCATATGTCACATGCTGCTTTCTCATCAACTATTTTTAGTGAGTAGGTTGGTTTTAGTGTAAGCTCCTTAAAGAGACAGATATCTTGACAGCAGAATGCTCCTGTCATTGAAAACCACCTTCTGCTATCTCTCCTGTAATAAGAGAGTAATAAACTCCCTGAAACATGATCTCTCTATCCATCTTAATTACTGAGCAATATCGTTTTTGGGAAAATGCAGAGTTTCTGTTTCAGAATACAGCAGTTATAACTATGCACACGGGGCTGAGCTAACCCTCACCTGTAACCTGCATCTGTCTCTTTGGTGGGGCAGGTGATTGTGGCTGGACACAGAAAAAACAGGAGGATATTCTTCTTGTCAGCAGAGGAGGATGTGGTGGTTGTGACTTTGCCTTCTGCTTTCTCAAACTGGGATGGAGTATGCTGCTAAGTCAGCCATGTGGAACATAATTTCATCTACTGATACAAAGATCCTGGATGCAGGTCCTTGCAGCCCCAGGCAGGTATCTTCTCCATCCCATCGCTATGGTTTCATCAGTTCTTGTTTTAAGTAGGTCTTATGCAAATATGCAAATATTTTCTCTAATAGACCAATTCTTTTTAAGTGGCTGCTCCATGGTTGATGAAATGAAAAACTGTGATGTTACACAATGGTTTTGGTGAAACTATAATGCCTCAATTGCAATATAGGCCAGAAGCCAGGATGTCAAGTGAGGAATGTGGAACAGATTAAAGTCATTTTTGTGAAGGGATTCAGGATTAAAATCTTGGAGCATCTTGATTGTCTCAAGACCGAACAGACACTCAATTTTTTCCACACTCCATATGAAGAACAAAAAAGGGAAGTGTGTTCAGATGACTGAAACTCTATGAGCTGGCATCAATATAGTACTCATTCAGAATGGCTGAATTGCATTTTTACTCTGTAGCAGCAGAATAATCAGGAGTGTAAGTCAATTGGTACAAGGGAAAGAGTACCTGGGAAGCAATTCCTGTAGGAGCTGTGAGAAAGATAAAGGTTATTGCTCTTAAACAACAAAACTTTGCAGAACTGCTACAAAGTTTGTTGAGCTTTGGGACTCTTGCTGTACTACTGAGTCTTGGTGTTTGGATGAATGAAACCCATATTTTTCTGGAGGGATTTCAGTGTTATTGAAAGCAACTATTTGCTGTGAAATCAATGGACTTTGCATACTCAGAGATCTTTGAGTATCTGGGCTGTAGTCCAATATGAGAAACAAAAGCTGCTGATGAGAAAAATGGACTTTGGAACACCAATACTGAGTTAATGGGGGTATTTCAATTCTGTTTCCTAATTGTATGCAATCCTATAGCTCACAGAGGAGACACAAGGTGAGAAATTTGGCTCCTGTTGCAATCCCATAGCTCAAAAAGGAGACATAAGGTGAAAAATTTGGGTCCTGATGTTTTATGCGACACAATTTTTAATAACTTTAGAACAAAATGCTGAAGTGAAAAACAATATGATTGGAAATCAGTACAGCTCAAGAGAGGATTAAAATAAAAAGTTGAAACAACTTGATTTCTGAATTTCATCCTAGGATTCACTACAGGATTAGGATAACTGAGTATTTTTCAAAACTTTTCTACATATAGATGGGCTGGAAGCACCAGTCCTTCTTCTTGCACACAGAATGAAGGCAATCTGTGTCCTGTTAAAAACTTTGAGGTACATTTCCAGGTGCTTGAGCCATAATTGCATCCACTGCTGCCATTTTTTAGCCTCCTTTCAGAGAATGATCATGATAATTTGGTCACAATGCCCTATTTATTCTTTGTACCTTTTTGAAGTTGGGTAATATTGGAAAAAGACCTTTGAAATATCTACTCAAATGAAGAAAATAATTTCGTTCAATTAAGTTTGTGACTAGAACTGTGCAGAATCTTTAAAAAAAAATTGACACGTGATTCTTTTGAAGTAAACTTTATGATAAAGAGGACTTAGAAAGAGGTTGGGATGTTGTTTTGTTGGTTTGCTTGTTGGGGCATTTGTGTTTTATTAGAAGTTCCTAGGTCAGAATAATACAATTGTTAGTATTAATTTTTCTGTGTAGGGAAAGATTATAATTCACACCAAACAGTTAATTTTTTTTTAATTAAGGAAAATGTGTCTTCATTTATTTTTTTTTAAATATTTTATTTGACAGCAAATATATCAGACAATTTTAGGATAATCTCATAAACAGCTCATCAATAAAACAAAACTACATTTGCACGTATTTTTCTGAGAATTATGGTTGTCATGTTACTGCTTCTCACAACCCTGGAAGTACCCAAAACTTCTTGTCAGCAGATGATAAATGATCTATGCCCACTATGTGGACATTCTGTGCCCAAGAGGTTCTGAAGCAAGAAGGAACCCATTGAATTGCAAAGGAAAATTTTGTTACAAGCCCACTTGCAAGGCACTTGGTATTTTATACAGAAACTGTGTTCCAGTGTAATAGCGTTGGCAGGACCAGAGGTAATGGGTGTGTTCAGAATAGATATAAGGAATATTTTTTGTTTTTTATGATCAGGGTTTTAAAATGCTGGCACAGGTTGCCCAGAGAGGCTGTAGATGCCCCATCTCTGGAAATATTTAAGGTCGGGTTGGATGGGGCTATGAACAACATGATCTTGTTGAAGATGCCCCTGCTCATCACAAGAAAGTTTGATCAGATGAACTGAAAGGTCCTGGCCAACCCAAAATATTCTTTGATCCTATGATACGTTGACTGCTGACTTTTTTTTCTCATGAGAACATCATTTATAAGACAAAGAGCATTTCAGATAAAGACATCTAAGTAGCTGATCAGGGTCTTGTCTTAAACTGCCTGGAATTTGGGTTACTCCTTCTGCATCAAAATATTATAAACAATTAATATATGGATAAAATTTGGCTTAGTTCTGAGCTGCAGTGACAAAAAATTAAATTGAATGTGTTCTTTTTTAAATGGAAATCATATTAAATATCTACTTTTTTTTATCCGTGGCAAAATTTATTTATTCATTTTATTGGACTGGGCATATGAGCATGGATTCTTCAACACATTCATTCTCAACAGTAAAATAACATTTGAAAATATAAATGAACAGAAGAAAGAAATAAAGGTCTTATCTCTACAGTCCAATTTTCAATGACATTCATTATAAAATGGTGATATATGGTTTTCATCAACCTCTTTCCTGCAACACTTGCAAGCACGATTTTTGAAAAATCACATCCATCTGTTGAAACCTCATGCCAATCACAGTTATTCTTTAAATATATTTACCAAGAGGAATATTTTGAGAAAATATGCCTGACAGTGACTAATTTACTTTTATGCAACAACTAGGTATTAGGAGAGTTTAAATTGAAGGTATTATCTGGCTTTACTGGCTTTGTCATTTTTATCCCACTTTAAGACTAAATTTTACTTATGAAATAGAATTAAATCAATGAGGAATAAATTTGGTGTATATCAGCTCCTTATGGTCATTTTATTCAATTAACATTTTGGTTTAAAGGTTGCTCACATGTGTGTGAAATGGTCACTTTTTGTCTGCACTGTGCAATGTCCTGCAAAGTGAAGACTTGGGAGATGAAAGGCACAACTTCTGGGTAGTTTTGAATGAGCAACATGAGGCACAACTCAACTCTTAAAGTACTTGGTATTTTTGCAGGGCTGATTACCTATAATGGATAACATGAAGTCTGAGCATGGAGTTTTTCTATAATGAACAGTTAGTCTAGGCTAACAACCATCTAAGTTTTATTTTACTTTTTAATTTATTATTTAAATATTTCAAATGCAAACACATTATTAGAATAAACTTTAATATCTTTATTTTCACATACCCTTCTTAGTCCTCCTCAAAATATCAGACATCTACTTGCTAAACTATTATTTTAGCCTTGACAGAACCACTCTGCGTATCCTACTAATTCCCTGTAACTTCTTCCCTCACATATTTGGGACTGCCTGGATTTATTCTTACTGTTTAAAGATATGATTCCACAAAGGATTACCTCTGGATGTGAAGAGTCTTCACATGAATGTCCCTCATCTCAGGGTTTTAAACTGTCTGAGATGGTTATTTAAATAAACACATGTATAGCAGCTCATCCTCTAGAAAGGGATAAGAAAGAAAGCAAGCTTATTCATCTGGGCTTAATAAAAACTTTTTATCTTTTTTATGTCATACATTATTTTAGGTATTTCTAGGTTACAGATAGGCAGAAAATTTCTTCAAAATAAGTGTTGCAAGTTTTTTCTTCCAAATCAAGTGAAAAGATATATCTTTCAAAGTCTGTCATTGAGCAAAATTGAGAAGATGTGTGCAAAGTCCATATTAAAAATTCTCAAAGGGGATAACAGGTTCAAGAGCAACAGACAAGAAATTTAAGCTGTGCTCTCTCTGCTGCTTAGCACAAAGCCAAAGAAAACAGAAAGCTTACAGACTATATAAATGAAGTTGCTTATTTTAGATGCAAGACTACTTTGGAAAAAATTCAGGTGGTAGAACCAACATTCAGATCACTGCTCAGCACTAGACAGAGTAAGGAAATCTATTAGAGACTCCTACAACCTAATGAAGTATCTCTGCTACTCCAGTGTAGTCTTCTTCCTTATTCAATTTCACCTATACATAAGCAACTATTTCTTGATGAAGTGTCCTGTTCATTCTAAGTAATAAGGAGCTATTTGAAAGGGAAAAGACACAAATGAGTCCCTGGAAAACAAAGCTCAGCCTTGGCCAAGAAGTATTACAAAGTGCACAGGACACAACTTTGAGATGTTCACTGCTCAGTGTGTTGGCATGAATGATTCAGGTTCTGACCAGCTCAATAGCAACAAAATGAAAGCAATCTCCAGATAATTAATTTTTTTTTTAGCTGAAGTCTTCATTTTGTCATCATGTGTTTTTGATCACATAAAAGCACTCTCATCATCCCTGATGCTTTGCTCCTTCACAGTCATTTTAAATGTAGAGGATTCTGGTATGTTCTGTTGTGATCTACCAATGCATTGCATTAAGATAAAGAGCAGCTCTGTTTAACTATGTACATGTGCATATACAATTTTCTTCTTGTTTTTATTCTCAATGGTGGAATGAACTTCAAGGATATAATTTTGTATGCTTGTCTATTATTACAGATTCCCTTAATTTTCCTAATAGTTACTCAATTGAGTTCTTAAACTTGCCTACACAGCCACTTTCAATAAAATTATTCTGAATTAAAGGTGTTATTTGAAATAGATTGTTTAAGCATATGAAATTGCTATGTGGCTATTCCAAATGGAATAAAAGCAGACTTAACTGAATTTACCTCCTTTACTTCCAAAGCAAATAGAACCCAAATATATCAAATTAGATGTAGTTTCATGGGGAATTTAAACTAGGATAACTCCTGAGAAGACAGATGTGTGTCATGACCAATTTGTGTTGCTCTCTGGGCCCACAGGTTTCAAAGAAAGGGAAAAAAATGCAGAGATGGGAAAGCATCATTTGAAGAAAGAAAGAAAACATCGAACAATTCTGACCAGCTACTCACACACCTCATAAACATTCAATACATTTCTGTGTGAGAGTAGAATTGATTGTGCAGAATACAATTTCTTACATGTGCTTTGTAGCAGTAGTGTATCAGTAGACATGACTATGACATCTTGTCTAAGAAACTAAACTTCCACAAAAGTGGGAAAAGTTACAGTGGTGAAAATCTATCAGGAAAATTTTCAAACCGATCAGAAGCAACTTGGAAACCTGTTTTGCCAATCAGTACCAGTGTTAACCTAGCACTTAACTTGTTAGTGTCATAATATACCCATATACCCAAAGTACCCGGGCAATTGGACTAAAGTGAAAATGGTCTGAAACAGCCTGGGCTTTTAAAACAACTTCTAGCAGTGGTACACATCTAGGACATTGCAGACTAGACAAAGAGCTTTTAAAGAATTTTTAAACCATCTATTAAACAAAATTTTAGAGCAGTATAACATTTACAGTATTTTGAAGACTGTTAAGATGAACTCTCATGAATTCTCACGTGCTCCTTCATGACCCTACAACATCGATCACTCCAAGAGAATGTGCAAAACATCTTAGAAGAATATCAAAACCATGACCTATTCTTCATGGCCTGTGAACTGGAAGCTTTATTTTGAGATAAATTGTACACAGAGAGGGTGCATGTGGGAGGAGGCCTGTATTAAATCCTTATCCACAAGTCAGTGACCTCTTTGAAAGCTTCAAAATATTATGTCTGTGTGATGAAGGAGGCAGAAGACAAACGTGCTGTGATCTGTTCACGTACTTGAAACAGGCATAGGTAGGAGAAAGACCTTAGGAATTCAAGGAAAGTAGGGAAAAGGCTATATGAGCCTGACCAGTATTCAGTCCTCATTATATCCTGCTAATAACAATTTTCTATGCTTTAGTTAAATTATAAATTAAGTTAAATTACACTCTGCTCCGTGTTCCATTTCACACATGTGTGGTTAGAAGCATGTCAGCAGACATGTCTATAACATCATATCTGTTAAAAAACTGATTATTCTCCCAGGCAGGTGGGAGACTTGAGGGTTCAAATCCCCTCTTTGAGACAGCTGTCAAAGAAACTGCTGTATTGAACAGAAGGCACATGGAAACTTGACTTGGAAGATGGGACATATAGAGTTTACAAAATATGACAAGAGAGTGCTTTAAAACAAAAAATGTTTGGCATAAAAAAATTGAATTCTCCATCATAAATATTGATGTTTTTAATATATCAATGAATATTGCAGGAGTTTCTTTAGATGAGATTTCTTTTTTCTATTTACTTTTTTTTTAACATACTGATGATTACATAAAAGTGTCATTGTTTACATAAAGATTATAAGTGAGTATTTTTGCCTTGACATTGCATGCAAAAGTAAAATTTATTAAAAGAGATTTTGGCCAGATCATTTAGGATGAACCCAGGGTTTCAAACCAGCTTTTTGTGGTTTGCTCAAACAACTATAGATTATTCATCACTGTCATACTGTTGATTTTAGGAGCTGTACACCGTATGTGAATGAATTTAGTCTCTCTAGCAATTTGAACTGCCTACATGATATTTCAACAGATACATCATTTAATATGAAGTGTGTTTTTCCCTGCATTAGAATTTTGTGACCAACAGTAAGTAATTTAGTACTACTTCCTTCCTCAGTGAACAAGATATTATGACTCACAAAAATCCAGGACCAGGACTAAAAAGACAAAGGAAATACTAGC
Source organism: Cinnycerthia olivascens (assembly GCA_035048155.1). Classification (NCBI taxonomy): domain Eukaryota; kingdom Metazoa; phylum Chordata; class Aves; order Passeriformes; family Certhiidae; genus Cinnycerthia; species Cinnycerthia olivascens. Next base: position 145,420,142 of record JAWWMU010000106.1, read on the forward strand.
TTTGAATTATATTTGTCACATTTGTGTGTCAGCTTTGGGACAATATTTCCCTTTACCTATTTAACTGATTTATAGGATTCTATTCAGTGGTAACAATTCAGTAGAATGGAATTTTCTTGCTGGTCTAGCAAATATCTTTGGTTTTGAGATTTCTTATAGGATGTAATGACACAGCATATGTAATAGGGAAATGCAGAACCACCTGGAACATAATTTAATTATCTACTTATTTTGTGTCTTTTCCTTTCATGTGAACCACAGTATTTGAAACTGGATGTGGTGTGAGGGTTGCTGTGGAAGACAGCAGTCCTAACCATGAAAATAGCCTGAGGAGACTGCTCTTTAGTGACTTAGTCTGCTTTTGAAGCTTTACATTTTTCCATTTTTATGAGCAGATTTTCATGATTATTCTAGTGAAAGTTTGAAATAATTCGCCAAATTATCTTAATCATCTGATGATAAAGTAGTTGAATAATTTCTCTTCTTCCACTTACAGCAATTTTTTTCCTCCAGCTGTTCCTAATAGAATGTAAGTCTGAATATATCAATATTGTATGATTTTTGAAGTTCTATTTCAATGTCAGATATTGTATGAAATATGGTCTGTGAGGTATCCATGTGCAGAAAACAAGGTTTTTCTTGTTAGTACGGATTCATTAAATATGCCTTCCTGATTCTTGCACAGCTCCATTTTTTTTAACATCATAGCTTTCTCATAACAGGGATTTGTGGAAATGAACTTCATCTAGCACTGATAATTATGCTGCGAATCTCAGGAGAGAATCAGCTGCCTTTCCCAACCACAAATGATGAGTATAAAATATAAAGATATTTAAAAGAGATTGTTAACTGAAATATCCATTATGGATGATAAAGTTATACTTAACCAATATTGTAGCCCTTGACACACATGTAGGAGGACGCTGGTGGAAGAGTATTGTGACAACTTGCCAAAAGAGTATTTAGAACATTATTTGAAAGTGGGATCACGAAACAAAACTTGAACACAAAAAAGAAGACTACAGAGGGTAGAAGCAAAGACAGGAGCCTGCATGGAATACACAGAGGCTCAACAGGACCCTGCAATGTGAACTCACAACTCAGAAAAACAGTTGTATCCTGGGCTGCTCCAAAGGCAGCATGGCCAGCTGGTCGAGGGGTGATTCTGCCACTCTGTTCTTGTGAGACCCCACTGGGATTGTTGTGCTCAGTTTGGGCGTCTCTGACACAAGAAGGTCATGGACCTGTTGAAGTGAGTCCAGAGGAGAACCTTTAAGATGATCAGAGAGAAGGCTGGAGCACCTCTCCTATCAAGACAAGCTGGCAGAGTTGGGGCTGTTCAGCCTGGAGAAGAGAAGGATCTGGGGACACCTTTTAGCACCATCCACAACTTAAAGATGGCCCCTACAGGAGAGCAAGAGAGGGAGTTTTGACAAGGGCAAGGAGTGATAGGCTGAGGGGGAGTGGCTTTAAACTGAAAGAGGAAAGGTTTATAGTAGATATTAGTGAGAAATCCTTTATGGGGAAGGTGGTGATACACTGAAACAGCCTGCCCAGACAAAATGTGGATTCCCCAACACTGGAAATGTTCAAGGCCAGGTTGTTTGGCCTTGAGCCATTGCGGGGCTTTGAACAGCCTTTTCTACTGGAAGATGTCACTGCCAGGCAGTGCAAAACACATTAAAAAAACACATACAGTATGACATTTCATAAAATGGAAACTCCCTGTGATATGGAATTTGTAACAAAATGGCAGCATCAAGTAGTCAGTGGAAAGTATTTCCTGCTGCAACATCCCTCTGAATTAACCAGCTCAGGTGGCAGTCAGTTCCAGAGTAGTCTGTGACTATATGAGGTGTTTCACAAAATTTCAGACCACAAAAAATCCTTGGGGTGCTGGAAATGGAAGGTCCCAGCCAGCACCAGTGAGCTACCCAAGGCTCCTCAGCCAAACTAGGGGAGCCAGGGGAAACAGATTCCAGAAAGGGCTACAGGCAACAGCAGCAGGGGAAGAGGGAGCCAAGGAGGGAACAGCAATAGAGGCACCCCAAGAGGGGGCTAAGGATGAGGGCAGAAGGGGTTCTGGAGCAGGAATCTTCCCCTGACAGACCTGGAGAGACCCCACTGAAGCAGAGACACCCCTGCAGCCCAGGGAAGAGGAGTCAGGAGCAAAGGAAAGAAGAGTCATGGTGGGAAGGATGTTTTAGTCTCTGTCTTTATTTCTCACTATCTGAATCTATTTTACCTGACAATAAATTAAGCTGCTATTTCCCAAGTCAGGTCTGATTTCCTGTGGTGGTAACTGGTGAGTAATTTCCCTGTCTTTACCTAAGTCCTTGAGCTGTTCCACCCTCTTTTCTCCTCTTCTGGTAAGAAGGGGCAGGGGAAAGAGTGTCCAGGAAGAGGGCCAAGATTAACCCACCAGGCAAAGTTATTAACCAGCAGATCCTTGATCTGGGTTACCCTATGGCATGGCTGAAGCACATCACTGAAATCTCCAACTGCTGAAGCAGAAGGAGGGGACATCACTTCAGTCACTTCACAGCTGCACCACCATTTTTAAATTAGCACATCTTTGTGGGGTATCTGCACCCACAGGCAGCACTGTGACAGCATGGATTAAGGAAATACTGATTTAATGTCTTCTAGTCATGCTCTTTTCCCTTTCCCTTCTGTGGCTTGATGCACTCATGGGCTGTTTCCTTTGTGAAAACACTTGCATAAGTGTGATCTCTGTGGGCATGAAACCCTCAGGTGACCCATAAAATAAGTACAGTAGAAAAATGTGCAGCTTTCTCTGAACTGCTTCTCTGAGACATCAAACAAGCCCCAGCACTGGTGTGAAGTAGGAGATGAAAATGAAAGTTATTCAGGACCTGAAGAGAAAGGCAATGAGACCATCCTGTGGCAGAGAGAGACAAAGGTATGACATCACTTTCACTGTGACACAAAACTGCAACTTAACTGTTCACAGAGAAAACACCCAAGCTAGTCAATAAAGCAGAATAAAGTACATTCTCTGGCGCTGAGGTCATTTAGCACAGCAGCTTTGTTGTAAGTGAAATGCCAAACACTCATAAGAGAGAAGTAACACATTTATTGATATAAAAGAGTGATTTTACAAAGTTGATGATAAATGTGACACTGATTTAACAAGATTCAATGGCAAGGCATTTTTGAGTGCTTACTGCATAGAGGATGGGGTGAGAGAGAGTTTTTCATTGACTCATGCATTTTGAATTCTTTCTCAGTGGGGAATTTAGGTGTGGCTGGATACAGACTTTGCCCCAGACTTGGTCAGTGGATTATGCCTGAAGGATCCATATCTGTGAGATCAGTCCTTTTTATTACTTATCTTAGATTTCAAAGTTTTCCAATTCACAGAGTATTTGACACAATAAAGAATCTCTTGGCCTTGAGAAGTAATGTTGAGAAGTGTCACTGTTCAAAGGGACATCCTGGCATGCAGCTCACTGTCATTCTCTTTATGTCCACTATTTATGGAGTACGGTGATTGATCCAGTTATATTTGCATACTGACTGTGGATGTTAGATTCCTCCAAACCTGACTTGAGTCAAACCTTGACCAGCATTATTGGTTAAGCAGATGCATTGCTTAAATTAGCCCTTGGCCATTATGTTGTTATCTGCTTCCCCTGAATCCAATTTGAGTGACCAGACAAATAGATTACAACTCTCACTGGGGATTATCACCTGAACAGGGTTACAGGAAACAGAGGTCAGGCTGAGGCAGCTTTCTTGTCCACAACATAAACTAGTCATTTTACTCAAAATAATAAGGTCCTAAGTGCCTAATTACAGCAGTCCCTGATCTTATCTAACTCCTGACTGCCCTCAGGCATTACTCAATAAAGTGAAAATTGACCCAAGCCGTTGGCCTGGTCATTTTTAGTTTATTAGTATGGACACAGTCACATCTGTTCACTGCAATGATTTTTTAGTGTCTCTTTCAGGACAAGCTCTCTGAATAACTGTCACAGAGAGTATAATTCAGCTTCAGATCAAAATATCTATCACACAAGCACATCATTATGGGCTAATTGCCTAAGTACTGGTATGTAAAGCCATGTGAAATGCCATATATATTTGAGAGCTAAGGAGATAGGGAAATCTGTTATTGGACCTGTACCATTCTGCAGTAACATATGAGTTTGAGGGAAAATAAACCAGAGAATATCAGAGCTGTTTAAGGTGTAAGCAGAGCAGTAGATTTCCACTATATTTAGTTAAGTGAATGCATTTTCACAAGAACTGGATTTCAGCTTTCTGTGCATAGAGCTCTGTCACCACCTGAGTTGTCTAAAGCTGCAGAAACCTTCACATTGGGCTGGTAAATACAATGCAGAAATTAAGCTCTTCTGAAAAATGGCAGCCATGCACGATACTCTAAAGCGTCTGAAATTACAGTAAATAGCTCAGGGTGAAAAACTGAATCAGGACAAAAAATCTCTTAAGGTATTGTAGGAATTGCCAGTATTAAGAGTTTATATGGTAAACTGGGGCAGAATGCCATCAATTATTTAAAATAAATTTGATCAGAATTTCCTTCTGGCACTAAATTTGAGTGAAACAGAATGGCCTCTGCTTTTCCTGTGAAACTCTTAGCCTCCAGATCAGAGCAGCCACATACAAAATGCCTATTGGGAATGATGTCAAGCTTGCATGAAGGCCTAAAAGGAGGCTGTCCTAAGGCTGTCCCAGATTAAAATCATGCCAAAGTTAATCACAATTTCACTGTAGGTAGAATGAATCTTCAGAACATATCAGTGTTCCTTCAAGCTATTTAATTAAGTAGAAAAGATGTAGTGAAGAGATTTTTAGACAATAAATGGCTTCTGCACCTGAAAGAGATAGTTTTGCTCATCCCATTTGATGAATGCCATTGGTTTAAGAATAAAATGTCTTTGACTGCTAAGAAGATGGGAAAATAAAAATTTTAGAAAATTCTCCTGGTCACCCACCTTCAACTTCAAGAACATTAGTAAAGTTGGAAATCAGAGCTAAGAACACATTTTTATTTTAGGTTTCCTTATGCTTTAAACTTCTCTCCCAATCCCTTTCTTCTTGCTGACAGCAGCATGGATTATTTTCCACTTCAGACACCACCCTAACAAAAGCATTGTACTGAAAATCTGCTGCTTTTTTTTGCTACAAAAAAACTCCTGCCTAGACATAAGGACTATTTAATCTTAGTCTAAGCAGTAACACAAAGATTTTCTCCCCTCAAGCAGAGGTTGCAAACCATTTTGTTTAATAGATGCCTATCAGGAAAGCCTGTGATTTCTCATGTGTGAATGAAGCCATTAAACCCCAAATCTTATTACACAAATAATGTCCATTTTGATATTTCAAAGTACTTTTAGCAAGGTGCTCACAAGAGTGTGGTAAATGATCCATAAACGGTAGAACACTACAGGGACAAATTGGAGATTGGGCAATTTGTTTTCACAAGTTTACTGCCAAAAGGGAAACCATCCACCACTGAGAGTCACTTGAGGGCCCAGTCCTACAAAAGTTCCTCCCCTGTGTCTTCCTTGTTCATGCCCTGATACTGTGTGAACCAGGAAGGGTAATCTTGTGAATAAGGCATTCTTAGGTGAGTAAGGGGTTTGAGGTATTGTGTTTTATAATCATACAAAACAGGTATCTCCTTTAAATTTTTGTAGATAATTCCCTCATATTTCTGGATAATCTCTTTTACTCTTTCTGGCAGATATCATCACTATAAGCATGAGGAACTAAGACTAGAAAAAGGAACTAAGGCTTTAAAAAAAGGAATTGAACAAGAATTTCACATGCTATGTTGTAAATGAAAAAATAGTCACTTATAGAACGTGTAGATTTCTTCAGTGTTCCTAACTTCCAGGAAAGTGGAAACATGAGATAAAAAACCCTATTTTCACTCAAATGTATCATGTGTAATACTTTCAATTTATCCCAAACACACTTAAAAAGTTTGCATTTCAGTGATGCTTTTCAATATTAATTTTCTTTACTACATATCAAAACGAGTTTTAATCCTGCATGTCACCATTTTCTATTTCTAAACTATGGTGAGAGTATCCAATTGCACAGGATGATAACCTTTAAAATCCTATCCCCTGGCACAAGCTGAGGTGACAGAACTGGTGATGGAGACTTCAAAAGGACTGTGATTTCATGACATTAGTTATATTATTTCGAAGGTAAGGGGCTGATTCTGAAGAAAATCAACAGAAACAGCTTCTCATTAATCTATGCCACTGGTAATTTTTCTCTCCTTGAAGTTTATTTCAGATTCCTTATGGAGGATTTGACCTTGGCTGGATTCTGGATGTTCACCTAGACACTTTCTCACTCCTCTTCCTCCTCAACAACACAGTAGAAGAAAAAATGTAAAGGCAGGATTTTTTTCCCTCACATTTTTTCTCACTCCTCTCTCATAGGTGCTACAGTGTTTTTAGTTCCTTTTTAAAATTTATTTTCATAGTGATATCACCAGCTTTGCTGAAGAAACAGCCTTTGGCCAGTGGTGAGGCTATTTAGGAGTCAGCTGGAAGCAGCTGTGTCCAACACAGGCTGAGCCCTTGATCTCTTCTGACAAAAACTTCCTCCACTCCCTAAGCCTTGATGTACAAAAAAATACACCCTCCTATCTATTACTCTGATATTAACCTCTATCACAACCTAACCTGCATTTTGGGAAAGACTACTCAGCATCAGAGCATTTGCATTCTGCTCCTGTATCAGCACAAAATACTCATCATGTGGCTTCATACTACGTTTATTTCCAGGTGCACCTGTGGCACAGCTGGAAACTGGATATAAGGATAATGAAAGCAGCTGCAGTCATGTAGCTGGTCTCCAATGATTCTCAGACTGCCTCGTTGTGCATTTCTCATTAGGAGTGTGAATAATACAAACAGTTTGGGGTTTTTTTTAGAGACACCTTAGGCATCATTATCTCACCCTTAAGCTTTGCATGCTAAGAATGATATCAAACCCAAATTCAATGCAGAAAATTTCCCTCAGGTCTCCAACTAATATTCAGTCTACATTCTATTCTCTTAACTCACAGGTTCTTCTTTAGGATTTGCCATATAAGGCTTCAGTAAAATTCAGAAAATGCATTACCAGAAACAAATCTGGAAGATCAAAATCCTTGGAAGACTAAGCCAGGTGTGTGAGTTGGTCCACACCTTGCAGTAGCAGCGCCATCTGCAGTCTGCTGTCCTCATTCTTTAGTGAAAGCTGACTGGATTCCAAACACAAAAGAATTTTATACAAATAAGTCTAAAAACTAGAATTTGGTCTCATGACAGTTACAGGTCTTTGACAGATTTTTGGAACCCCTGAAGCTCTAATATTTGGGTGTCTGTGGAACTAACTTTGAAACTAGATCATCTTTGAGATGCAGGTTAAACCACATAATATCCAGATATCCTTTTCAGCCACAGTTATTCCATGTATCTATGATACTCTGTAGTTCTAATCCCTGATAAACTGTTAAAAATTACTTTTTTGACTAAAACAAAAACTGTGGAACACAAAGTTTTCTGCCAGCAATATTCATCTGTTGCTGAACATTATTTTCAGATGTAATCACAATGTTTCCTGCCTAGAATTATTGGCACTGAGCTTGTAAATGTATCCCCTAATGGAGGAAAAACACTGTAAATAACTTGCCTTTGAAGAGGAGGTTTATTGGATTTTTACACCAGACAACACGAGCTCTGGTTAAATGCTGAATGATATTTATATCCCTGTACATCCAGCCATAGCTGCTCTTTTTTTTTAATTATTACTATTATTATAATTTTTTTTCAGCATTAATGAACATAGCAATAGTTGGTATTCACTTCCAGATTTTTTCTAGTATTTAAAATAGCATTAAAAGAGGGGGAATATGACAGCTGAAAGAATAATATTTTCCAATTGCTCTTACTACCTCATGAATTAAGGCAAAAGAAGAGGTGGAGGGGGAAGAAAGAGAAATGAAAACAGAAATTAAATTATTCTGCTGGTATTCATGTCCAATAAGACTGAATGGCCTAAAGGGAATATGAACAAGGGCTTTCAACATGCTCAGCTGAACTGTGAGTTGTTACCAGTTTATCAGGCAGTGCAATTTTCACAACCCTCAGGAGATATTGGGTATGGATCAGTACAAGTGATATAGCTTAAATTTAGCTTAAATCTGTCACCTTGTGTGGCACAAGGTGCTTAAGTGTTTGGGCTAAGAGCTTGGCTCTCAACTTGTCAGACACGATATGCTACTTCAGATTCCTGGATCAGTCCATTTCAGAGCTCCTGGCATTATATAATTTCTCAGCAACTCTTTCAGTCTGTTTATGCCATGGGCATGGACACTATTATGCAAGTTGGCCTGATGGAAATAATGCTGGCCTGATTTTCTTATGGCAGTTGCATATATGTGGTAAAAGCTTTAAAAGTTATTTATCCCTGCTTCAAAGGTGAAAATTTCCCCCTGGAGAAGTCAGAACAAAATGTGTTACTTCTTTGAGAGAGCCTGACCTCAGATTTTCACATGGCCATTCTGTTTGTTTGTAGATTGTTATGTAGCTTAATTTCTCCCAGTTTACAAGTCAAGTGTCATCTCTTCTTCCATCACACTGCAGAGAAAATATGTTAGAGAAAACTCCTCTTTATCTTTATGAGATGAAAAGACAGCTGCTATTTGGTGACCTGCTCAGTCCTATCAGACTGGGTTAGACAAATTGTTGGAACATTTGTAATACTGAGTTCTTCAGATGGCATCCCTTACAGCAGGATCCATCTGACTAAATGTGGGTGCTGATGTGCATTTCAGCAAGTCACTTTCAATTCCCTTTACTGCCAGAGAAGATCTAGTAATAGAGACAATGGAATTTAGAGTGTGATTCATCTTATCCTAAACAGATGCCTACATTTGTTCAGAGGAATTGCATCCTAAACTCCATTAACTGAATTGATCAGGTCTGTGTTGACGTTAATGGAAGCACAAATAAAATGGGAGGTGCCTGTGCTGAAAGCCAGGTGAGACTGATGAGTCCTACTCCTTGCTTCTGAAACCTACTTACACTGAGGTGTATGTTGTACATTCAGCTGCTCCATCCTATTAAAACTGAATTTCTTCCCAGTAGGACCTTGGTCTTAATGGCCATGGAAATCCACAGTCTGTTTGAGAAAAGAAATTCTCATGTCTTCAGATTTTAGCAGGAAATTAATGTGGAGCTGCTTGTAGCAGAAGATTGAAGTTTAATCACCTACTACTATGCATTTTGCAGGTATAAGATCTCCTTTTTTTCAGAGTTGATCCAAAATGCCCTGTGTGTAAAGAACATAGAGGCATTTCTTCTCCTTCAACAAGGATTAGATCTTTCTAAAATAAGGATGGTCAGTACTTGAGTCAGAGCAAAGGTTCATTTCCCCCAATGTCCATTTTCCTGCAAAAGTTGTAGTATGTGAAGAGTTAAGTATAGTAACTGGGTGGCCATAAATATGATAATTTCATAAATTCTCTTCCAGATCTCAGAAGAAACTCTTGTAGATGTCAAAAATTTTCTTGCTTAAAGATCGCTGCTTCTCTTTCCTTGCTTTGTCCATGTTAAAACCCTTTTAATTAATACAACTTGTAAGTAGAATTATAATATATAATTCTTTGTGGATTTAAGGTTTTATAATAGCTTTTTTTTGTTATCAATTTATTAGTATTAACATGCTTACAGGCTATTTTACTAGTGTACATTTCATCACATCTGATGAGAGAGATGCATCTCATCTGATCAAAGACATGACAGGATCTCAGGATAAATTGCTTTTATATAGTCATATGCTGAAACTGGGAATCTACTTTCTTTCCAAAAAAGCGATTATTTAGTCTCCACATAACTCTCTGGTCTTGAATACTATACATGAAGCAAAGGTCAGTTGTAATTTATGATTAATTTTGAGCTCTTGACTTGGGTTCAATTTATACAATGAAATTAATGCTTTAGTAATTAAACTTTTACCTTCACTGAAGCAAAAAGAAAGTGCTAAGATCATGATCCAGCTACACATACTACACATCCATGAAAACAGTGCTGGTAGTCTGAAATCTAATTTACAATCATTGTAGGTTGCATTTGTATCCAGGTAACGTCCCATCACTCTGACAGCAAATTGCAAAGAGATCTGATACAAGTGAAATGCACATCTCTCTTAATTACTTGCATGTAAGTAGAAAAACATTCCCTAATTTTTAAAACTGGAGTGTCAATTAGGAAAACAAGATCAGAAACACCTCTTTTTTTCCTATATTGACTTGTTTTAAATACTTCAGCTATTTAGTTTGACAAGCTGTATCTCCCTGTACAGACATTTTTCCTCTACTGATATTTACTGCTTTACATGTCTTTTGTTTCTTCTGCCTATTAGTCTTTTACAATTCTGCCCATAGCTGTGGGGAAATGCAAAGTTTGGACAATTGCACTAAGGACCAATTTAGAGACTTTGGCATGTTTTTAGTCTAATTTTAAGATTTGATATCCAGGCCTGTTTTGGTGTCTCTTTCCTCTGTATCATCACCAGGATATGCGTGTGTGTCTTCCCTACTTCCTTTTTCATGAATGGCACACAGATGCCAGCAGAAATGGTTTGCATGTCTGGTACTCTGCTATTTCTGCTCATCTGCCTCTGAGATCAGCAGATGGAGATTGGGTAATTCTGTAGAGCTGTAAGTCGTAAACAAGTCGGTACAAATATAAATGTCTCAGATATTATGCTGAGGTTGCCCATTTGAACTTCTGCCTCACTGGAGCTTTGCTTAAACTTGGAAGTGTATGCTGCATACGTCTGGTTGGTTATTGTCTCCATCTTAATCAATATACAAATGCACATCTGTTGAATTGGTCTTCTAAATTTTATTGGTCTTTAGACTCAAGCTGACTTCTATCTTGAGAAGTGCACACCAGGTTTGCAGTAAACCCTACCTTTATCCTTCCTTTATCCTTCCTTTTTACTCTCATGAGCAAACTAATGGGAAATATCATTATCCCTAACACCTGGGATAAATGACTAGGATAGTTCTCATTTCCAGATTGTGAATTCTGACTCTTTGCAGCATAAGGAAAACCTTTTACTCCATTTGTCTGCAGAACATACTCTGCTTTCAGTTACAAGATGCAAACATATAAACACAGCTTTTCAGAAACAGCCACACAAACTACAACAACATCAAAAAGAAAAAAAAAAAAATAAACCCAAAACATAGACAAATACTTTGATAGAATTTTCAAAACTTTGGAAGTAATCTCAGTCAGAACCTATCTCAGTGTATGAGTTAGAAAGGTTGGCAGCCTCCTGCTGAACAGAAATGACAGCTCAGACACTGGAGAATTCAAACTCTCATTGAACAAATGGAAAAATTTGAAAAATTTGCAGTAACATTCAACACCTCCTTGTCAAGACCAATGCCCACTGTAGCCTGAGAGCACAGTCAGTGTACTCACTTTCAACAGTTTTGAGAATGTTCCTCTCCTTTGTCCACCAAATGTGCCAGGTTCACTCTTCATTCCCTCTAGATCCTGGCATTCCCTCCATCCCTGCTACTGCCACTTGGAATGTTTGTGATTTGTTTTATTAACAGTCCTTTTACCCCATAACACACCTGGTTAGCCCTGGTTAGCTCTCAGGTATGCTTCACTGGCAGACCAATAACTGTTTATAATAGCAGAACCAGGGGGGTCACCAAGAAGAGAAAGAGAGAAAGGGCAGCAAGGAGGAAAAAGTTATACTCCACTTTTGTTACTGGAATCAATTTACGGAAAAACAACCCAAAAAACCCCAAAGAAAAAACAAACAAACAAACAAAAAAAAAAAAAAAGAAAGGAAAAAAGACCCCAAAAAACCATAAACTCAGTTTCAGTTGGAATATATTCTTTCAGTTCTCAGAAAAATCACGGTAAAGTCCAAAAGGACCACATCATATCCAAACTTCAATCAGAATTTAGACAAAACCAAGGTGTCACCCTGCAAACAGAATTGCACTATATCTGATCATTTCTATATAGGGTAGCATGTTTGGTGTTATTCAAGTTTCCTTCTTTTTTGGTGAGGTAGAACTGAGACTAGAAGCTGTCCACTTCAAAACACTGGAAAATAAGTAATTTTATTTTAAATAATTATAACTGGCAGACTTGGAGAGTGTGAATGAAGCAGGCTAACAATATGCATAATTTAGGTTGGAAAGGAAGTTGAGTGTAAGAGGCTGTCAACAGAAAAGAAACAAACAAGTTATTCTTACCTGATTTGAGGAATGGAGAAAAATAACAACTTGCAATAACAGAAATAAAACATAATCACAGATGGAGATAAGACAAGGATGTGTTTATATAGACCAGACTGCAATAATGTAAGCTGTTAAGTTACAAATTTCAACATGAGAAAACTGTTATGACAATAAATCTTTGGTTACTTAATTAACAGGAAACCTGATAGCATAATTATTTTTTGTTTTCTTTTAGGACAGTATTGCAAAAAAATAATGTACTAATACTTGATAAATGGAAATTCATTTCAGTGCAATGGTGATGTCTTCTTCTAAAACAAAAGAATAGTTAAATAACTAAATTTTTTCCTGGTATGCTTAATGTAACTTATCATTTATAATATACAAAGTGAGCAATAAATAACTATACCACAGTGACTGAAAAAAACAGCAATTTTCATGCAGGACAAACTTTATTAGAAAATAAGGCATTTTTCAAAAATTGAGACTTTTTTAGAAATAATAATGACAGTATTTTTTCCTTTTTCATCACATTTTCTGGTGCAGCTTTAATGAGGTTTTACAATTATATAACTACATGAAAAATGAAAGCTGTATAAAATATTTTGTGTTTTCCAAAACATTGACAGATTTATTTGAAAAACACAGTGTTTGTAAAGGTCGATGTTAACCAAAAGCAAGCAGAGAAACTAAACCTCTACTCCACAAAATGAAATAATTAAACAAAAAACACCCCAAAACCCAACAACTATGAAGTCATCAGCTTGGATACAGCAGGAAGTGTGATGAACTGTAGAAAACAGACCCATTTAAAGCCAGGCGAAGCAGAACATTTTTTCAGAATATTCCCATTATTCATATAATTGGTTTCTCTTGGCTCAGCCAACTGCAGCGATTTTTCCTGCGGTCTGAGTTCTGAATTGCACCGAGTGGCACTGGGGAGGAACAGCAGCAAAGGTCACACAGGACTTCTGAGCAGTGTGTCACTCACCCTCTGAGTGGGAAGAGCTCTCCCATAGCCTGAGCATCTCTGTAAAGTCACTCTCCAGCCTTTATCTGCCATGGAATCACAGAACAGCTTGGGTTGGAAAGGACCTTAAAGATCAGTTCTCTCCAACCCCCTCACATGGGCTGGGATCAGATTGACTCACTAGATCAGGTTGTTCATGGACCCATTTAAAAAAAAAAAAGGATTTTTTTTTATCCTCAGAGCAACCTTTCCTCCGAGTCAACCGTGTTGACTCTGCATGAGGAATTACACCCAGTTTTCAAGAGAACTAAGCTGTGCTAAGGTGCTGTTACTTGAGTGATGTCAATGTTTACCCACTGCTTACTCATACTTTCACCTCAATTTTCGTTCCCACAAATACATATAAAAGAACAGAGAGACCAGTTTGATCATGTTAAGGCTACTACTGGGAATTCTGATACAAACTTGTAAAATCCATGATTATGAGAAATTTCCTTTCCTAACTTTTATATTTTTTTCTGTCTGTAGTCTGTTCTGCATCAATGTAGGGTAGTGGGATAAGTCTGTTTATCAGCCAAATAATTATTGCGACATGCAGTTACCAATAAAATGTTGTCAGAAAATCATTTTAAAAGCACAGTCTCACTACAGGAGATTAAAACATCAAATAGAAGGATGCCGTTAACTTTTGTTTCTCTTCCTTCTTTTTTAAAGAGAAATTAATAATCACAGTTAACCAATACAAAGAATATGGTCCAATCTGATCAGAATCAGCAATAGTGTGGTGAAACCTGGAATTGCTCCAATTCATACATAGGAAAAACTTATTTCTTATCCCTGTATTTCTTACAAAGGGTTGTCTCTAAAATTGTTGTGCCTTTAGTGCTAGTGAAAAACTAAGGGGACCATGAACTTTCTTTTCATCCATTCTATAAATTTCCCAGATCATAATTTCCTTCTTAAGCTCACATTTTCAAGTGGTTTTTATTATCATTTTTATGATATCTCTCTGCAAGGATTAAATAGCCTCTCAGCTACATTTAACTGTACTGTAATATTTGGAGCAAGACCCTGTGACCCTGAATGAGATGTAGATTAACAGAAGTTTGTAGTGCTTTTATTTGCTCACAGTTTAAGAATCAATGTTTCTCAAGCTCTTGCATTACTCTTTTAGTTCCATATGCTTTAATCCTCTGTGTGAAATGAGGTGAAATATTATTTAATTATTTCTTTTTTTGTGTAATAAACCACATCTCTGTAAGCTGCTCCTCCAGTATAAATCAATGGCATGCAGGAAATATTCACTGAATTGGAGGGGGGCATTTTAGATAGCTTCAAGAGATCCTTTTATATTCTAATTATCCTTGTTCCATCAGTGTGATGGAAAATATAAAAAAGCAATCTGCAGATCAGACCTCTTGGACTACTGTAGCACTGAATTCTGGGAGTACAAGGAAATTATTCAGGAGTGAAAAAGAAAGATAGCAGGAAAACTTAAGAATAGCAGAAAAAACACCCTCTGCAATATTAAATGTAGAAATTAGTTTTATTAAGAAATAGCAAGTGAACATTCAAAAATATTTATTACTAGAAGACGACTTTTACATTGATTGATACTGGGACTGATACTATTGAACATTTCTATCAGAAATCAAGAAGAAATTGCAAAATTGATTTTGATTTTAAATGTTTAGACATGTTCAGGAGCTGACATAAAAGATAATAGTAAATTCTCACTCACTGACATGCAGAGGTGTGAAGATCAAAGGCAGCCTTGGCTGCAGTGGCCACAAGATTGTGGAGTTCAGGAATCTGAAGGCAAGGAGAGTTGCTTGCAAGTGTCCTGTGGGATAAAGACCTGCAGGAAAGGGGGCTTTATCCCATGTTGGATGGGATAAAGATGATTAATGTTCAAATATCACACCCTAGAAGAACAAAAGACCTCCATCCAGGAGACCTCAGTGCAAGAAAGGCATGGACATTGTCCAAATTGTTCCGGAGAAGAATGACAGTGACCAGGGGACTGGAACACCTCTCCTGTGAAGACAGGCCAAGAAAACTGGGATTTTTCAACTAGAAGTCCTGGGAAGACTTTATTGTGGCATTTTAACATATAAAACAGCTTGAAAGAAAGACAGAGAAACACCAAGGACTCCAGGGACAAGGCAAGGGTCAATGGATTTAAACTGAAAGATGGCAGGTTTAGATTGAACATGAGGAAGTAATTTGTTGTGATGAGAGTGATAAGGTACTGGAATAGATTGACCAGATAAGCTATGGTTGCTCCACTACTATGTCTTGGAGAAACAGAAAATCTATTAAAAAGGCGGGACTGAGTTAGGGCTTTTGTCTGCAGTGGAACAGAGTTCAGGTGGCTCAAACATCTGATAAGTGTATTGGATTCAGATCCAAATATTAATTCTCGAAATTTGAGAGCATTTTATTGTAAGGTATTAATTTCACTTGTGATTGCTGGCTGTCAGCTTGAGCAACCATTCCCAGAGTATTTTATTTGAGGTCCTGCACTAATCTATTCCTATTGTTTTAACAACACCTTAACTCTGTTAAAATAAATTGTAATTAATTACAGCTAAATCTCCTGTCAGCACTGTGACACCAAGTTGTGTTATGATTGTACATTTACAACATAGTTCTGGGCTTGGGAATAGAGTGTTTATGCCATGGCAGAGGATGTACAATGGACAGCCTGAACCCACCATTAATCACTGGTCTAGGAAATCTCAGCTGCACTACCAAATACATCCATAGATCACTGTTCACATAACCAAAGTCATTGTAAGACTGTCTGCGATAAGGTCATGAAAAAATCAGATTATGTAATTCAAGTTACAATAAATCTCTTTTTGAATACATATATGACGTCTTTTAGAAACAGAAGGAAATGATTAATGAAAGATTTGAAGACTAATGAGAGTTACATTCCCATGTTCTTATTTCCTTGTTTTTTTCTTCTATTGGTTTAGTTTCTCAATGGGGTGAAAACGAATTCAATATTAGTATATTACCAAAAAAATATGATTGCAAGTAGTCAAGAGACAGAAACAAAGGACTTAGTTATACATTTCTATGCACTGTAAACATTTTTCCAGTGGCCATAAGACAATGAGAAATTTCAGTCTCATCCTGGGTCATCTGCAGGATTTATCTCTGCTCTAAACAGGCAGGATGTGAACCCACACAGATCACAAGACTCAACCTCAGGGTACGGAATGACAAGAGCTTATATGTTGGTTAACATCACTCTGAAATAGACACATTCTTATCAAATTGAAGACAACTTCATTGTATCAGCCTTTAATATGCATGGTGTTAAATCATATTAAGAGTTTTGCCCTAGAAAATCACACTTTCACTTAGTTTGCAAATGATGTGAAGCTTCAACCTCCATAATGATTTTAGCAGGTAATCCACCATACTGAACACTGCTGACCTCCTCATAGCCTTAATTTACCAGAACAAAACTTGATAGTCAACCTTACACCTGGATTAATTTAATCTAAAATTAGTATTTTAAGGAGTTGTTTTTCTTGGTTCTCTCAGACCTTGCTTACAGTAAAGAGAAGTAAACTTTGAAAAGAGTTTGTCTTAGATCAATCTGGAGGCAGATTTCTCTCTCTATGAGACAATTTGAAACAGTCATACTCATGATTTTAACACCTCAGTTAATGTCTAAATGTAGAATGAATTGGATTCTTAATTTTCACTTAATCACAGGTGTAAGGCTGCCAAGATTTTCACTGTACTCCATGGCTAATGAAATGCTCAAAAATCCGCTTAAGGTAAATCCCTCAAAGTTTTTTGACTCATTTCCCAAGCCAGGCAAAGAACATCTTTCACACTGGGGCTGTTTTAGCCCTCTCTCTGCTGAGCATTCCCTGCTGCTTACATTGGGCTCAATAGGGAAAATATAGGCAATGCCAGCAAAAAAAGTCTGAAATGCTCTATTCAGTTCCTCAGGGGTGATTAAAAGATATTAGGGACTAATACCTAAGATATTAGGCAATGTTGATGGGGATGCTATGGACAATTTTCAGCGCCCAGAATCTTCTACTAGGATTAATAAAATATTAATGTCTTCTTCTCCAGGATCCATCTGGGGTAATTTTTAATGTTTTGTAAAATGCTTTTATACATTTGGCCCTTCCTTTGATCCTCAGCTCCATCTGTGTCTCCACTTTTCAAGGCCTCCACTGTTTTACAACTCCTGCATTTCTCTACCTATCATCATTTTGTTAATCATAACTTATGCATTCTGCAAAGAACAACTGCTTGTTATTGTCACTTGTACAAAATCTGACTCATGATAAATAAAAATAAATCAAATTAATTACAGACGCCTAGTTAATTAGAGAAATTGTTGTCACAGATAAATCAAGTACAACAAAGCTCCGACCAGGTTCCAAAAGAGCAAAGCTGACAAGCCTCAGTCTCGAGACCTTGCAAACTTGCTACAAAGCTTATAACCTTTCACTGTCAGGAGCTGTTCTGTATGGCAGGATTTCACAGTTAAAGTTCAGTTGATAGAGATTCTTCTGGGAATGTTTCTTAGGAAGATGTAATTTGGGTATTTTTTATTGCCTTGCAGAGAAACCTGTTAGATCCACAGAGCAATATAAATCTTTTATGTTTATCTCAAGAAATTTAGTTGCTTAAACAGGGCAATTTTCCCTGGAAATTTAAGTGAAGCTCCAAACAAAGTTTAGATAGCACTTGTGTCCCAGCCCTCTGTTGTTATTATTCCGTATTCCTGTGGTGGTTTTTATCTTTCATATGATTTCTGTGTTGTCACTTCATCTGTAGCATGCTGGACTTTTGGTGTTGTGACAGTACCCTTAATTCTTTTAGCACAATCTCCCAGTTTTCTCTGCTTTTAAACAGTACCAAATGCTTAATTATTTTCATTTACAGTGTCTCCCTGCTTCAAAATTGCAACAATACCTCCCCTGCAACCATCCAGCATCCCTCACCTTCAAGGATTAGCATTAGACCATCCATGTGGGCTTTGCTTTGGAGCTGTCTTGTAGCTGTGGCCACCAGTAAAGGACATGTGGTCAATATGATGGATCCATCCCATGTTTCCTTCCATTAACATTCAGTCCCTGAATAAATGGAATTGTGAAGATAATTTTATTTGTGAGTTCTTTGTCTCAGTGGTAAAACACTTTTGAAGCTGTGAGTCTCAAAATCAAGTCTTGAAGGTAAGATATGCAAAATTTGCATATTTATTTTTTGAAAAAAAATAATTCCCAAGTATAAAGATTCTATAATAGCCTGTGCAGTTTTTTTTACTTTGTTTTTTGTTTTTTCTAAACTCAGAAATTTAAAAATTTATTACTGTTTTAAAATTTATTTAATAGCTGCTGATAGTTGTAACTACCTAAGTAAAAAATCTTAGCTTTAGAAAAAGTTTATCAATTAAAGATTTTTTTTTTTGCTATGCTATTCCGTTCTTCCTCTTGACCCTAAGGGCCAGAAAATGGGGAGTTTTTGACATGCAACCATTGTGACCAAACTGTGATTAACAATGTAATTCATCCTTTGGTTTGAATTCCACAAATTTTTTGTTCAGATGACCTCCTCATTTCCCAGACCAGGAAGCCAAGTAACATATCAGCCTTTAGTAAAATGATGTTAAACATTTAGGCATAGGCAACAGAAACTGAATAGTCAGTCTAAACCCCACTCTATGTAAACAATGAAATCTAGATAGAAATGTAGCTGACCAAAGGGGTAGGTAGGGGTCTACCTTAAATAAACTGAAATGTTTTATGAGATGATGTGTAAAACTTACTAAATTCTTCAGAGTTCTGCTGAATGCAATTCAAGTTTAAACTATCATCAGACAGAAAATATCCTTAATGCCTACAGACACAAACATGTAGAAATATAAATTTATGTGATGTCATCTCAAAATTGAATTCGTTTTTACTGCCTTAAGTCACACAGGTTTGGTTAAAGAGTACTTTGCGTTTTAGTATATTTATATTGAAAGGTGAAACTTTCCCTCCCCTGAAAAAAAGAATCTATATTAACAATCACTATAACTGGATTTCTATTTTATTAAAGTAGAATAGCTCCTAGAAAATTAATTACTTTTTGCTTTCTGAGAACTGAGGATGTAAGCATAGAAAAAGAGACCAAACTCATTAGAATCTGGTTATTTCCATTGGTTGAGGCAGACCCTGACAGTACAGGGTATTCCAATGAAATTCAAAGCTGAATGTTGCATTAATATTTCATGAGAAAGATATTCAGCATTGCTTGCTTTGATTTTAAGCCTTACACACTTAGCTAAAGTGATATATTTTACTTAAATGAGAATTCAAACTTTTCCAATTACAATTGCAGCTTCCAAATACCAGCCTTGCACAAAGCTAGCATAGGTCCTACTCAATTTCCATCTCAGTCCTAACCAGCCACAGCACATTCACTCTGTCTCCATTAAGGATGGAAAAAGAAAACCAGTTCTTATCCATGCTCAGTTGAGTAAGGGATTCAAAGGAGTCACATCAGAGGGCAGAAGAAAAAAATATTTTTCTGTTTGTGTCCTGAAGCTGTTAAAATATCTACTACCTATGGGAAAAAAAGCCTTAACACACTTATAGCCTTACTTTATAGCTGACATTTCAAAAAACCTTCAGCTCTCTGATAATGGCACAGAGAATTTTCTTACTTACATCACAAATATCAGAAAAAGAGAGATTTCTTCAGAAATCACAGAAGAAAAGGACAATTACCTATCTGGTTTTCAAGGGGAAACGTTTTACATCTGCTTTAGCACTTGAGACTTTTTAAGCCAACTTCATAAATCTTTTTCAAGCATCACAGTGGTCAATAAAACTAAATGTGACCTTGTGCAAAATATTCTAGATTTTAATTATAATGAGATTATGTGTTAGATTAGGGCTAAATGTATTATGTCACCCAATATGTCAAAGTTGGCAAACATAGCAATGCTTGGCCTGCAGCTCATTTTTTTCTTGAAATCTGTATCATTGGCCTGGATCCTGATGCCTGAAGCTTTAATTTTTTATTTTATTTTATTGCACTTTTTTTGTCTTCTTGGATGTGAATGAGCCAAGCACCACAATATTACATTATTTGTCAGAAAGTATGTGTCTATGTGTGCAGTTGTCAACTAATACCTAGCACAAAATCTATGCTTTTTTTTTTTTGTTTGTTTGTTTTACTGTTTCAGGTTAAAAAAAAAATCACACAATAATTTGTATTTTTAAACCTTCTAGGTATCTATGTAAATAAACATGTCATATATCTTTCTAGATTTAAATGGACATGTTCATACACCGATGAAGACAGCAAATATTTGTATGCTGAACTAAATTACAGCTAATTTTTATGTTTTAATGTATTTTCATATATTAAAACATAAAAATATATTAAAACAAAAAAAAAACTACTGCTGGGTTTTGTTCTATGAAAGAAAAACCTTCCATTGCTTTAGATTTTGTTCTATGAAATCTAGAAGATTTTGTGCTTGGGAATTTTAGATAACGGAGAGAACAGGAGGAAGGAAGAATTGTCTGATGAAAGCAAACTGCAAACTGCCATGGAAGTCTTGGGAATGACTGGGGTGTGAATCAAAGTAACCTAGAAAGAAAATCCTTGATCTGAAACAGACTGGATTTGATTCCCTATTAAAATTCAAACATAATTAGATGGTTAATGTTAGGTAACTCAGACTCATATTTAATATTAAAAAAAAAAAAAGGAAAACAAAAAAAAAATCTATATGAGAAACCTATTAAAACCAGAGTTTGAAAAGAACTCAAAATTCAGAATACACTTCTGCTTCAGGCTGATAACTTTTGATGTTGTAGTAGAGAGATTTCTCAATCTGTTTGTTGTTCTTGTTACTCATGAATGAAATAAGACCAACAGCAGAACAATACCTCTTATTTATAATAAAATAGAAGTACAGAGAATGAGTCTATTGGGGACAGGCAGGAAAGACTGGAATACTATTTCTGAAAGGAACTTACTTTTTGACAGGCGATAAATTGATTGATCTTTAATCACCTCTTCAGTCCAAACAGGGATGCTCATAATACAACTTTCCCTCCTCCCTTGTCTGTTGGGATTATCACTCTATGTGTCATGCTGAGGAAAAAAGTCTTGATTTCTGAGTGAAACTGTAGCTTTACTTGATTACAAATAATGTATAACAGCTCATTCTTCTGCCTTCACCTGGTTTCCTCCCACAGTAAAAAATAATTAGAAAGTAATTAAGCCATCAGAAGCAAATCTGGACTAAATTACAGTAAATTGAGCTACTAGATAGCTGGTAAGAGAGTCTCAACTGCTGTAGGAGTTAAGGATAGAAAAGATGGGAGCAAAAATTATTATTTTGGCAAAATCTCCCCACTGTGTTTCATGTAAAGCAATGATATGTCTTTTGAGAACTGTCTAAATGAATTTTAAAATATGTCTGGAATAAGGAAACTAAATACCACTTAACTTATCACCTCTTCAGGCATTCAAAATGAGTTTCCCTGAGACGCTCATTTGCCCTGTAATTTTCCACTCACTATTTTTTATCTCCTATACAAGTTTATTTATTTATTTGTAGTTCCCTCTTCCTGATCTCTCCAAAATTATGTTTTCTGAGAGAAAGAATACTGGAGAGAAGTAGGAAAGGTGGGAATGATTTAGAGGGAGTGGTATGGAGCAATGCTGGGAGGGTAAACCCAGGCAGACTGGAGACAGGGGAGTAGACAGCTGCAGAGATCAGGATGGAGAAAATCATGAATCATGTCTGAACTGCATAAGGTTTTTATCAGAGTCCCAGAGTCTTTGCTTTAACTACTTTTTTTTCCTATCTACTTTTTTTTTCCTATCTATGAGTCTCTGCCTGGCTCTTTCCCAGGATTTTGTCCCAAGCTCATATGATCCTTAACACCCCAGAGAGGTTGTTCTGCTCACTCTTGTGTCCGGTGGTTGTTTCAGCTCAAGCTTTTTGACAGGACGACAGTGCAAGCAGCCATGAGCCAGAATTTCCTCTTTTCATTCCTGCCACTTTACACTGCTCAGGGAGCTGCTGAATGGTCTGTAATCCTCTGTGGCATGCAGGAGCTCTCACCTGATGCCAAGCAGCACAAACAACTCTCCCACTATTTGCCTTTCTGCACTTTGCTAAGGGAGAAGAGAAGCAAACAAGATGAAGGGGAATCCGTGCTCTTTCAAGGCACAGAGGCTTGACAGCACCAAGGGATCTGGGGGATGTGTGAGTGCAGCTCAGAGGAGTACAACCCCAGAGCAGGAGGCCATTCCCAGCCTGGCTTTAAGCTCATTACTGCTGGCAGTGTTGTTCTGGCACTGTGCTGCAGCCTGGCTGCTCAGATGCTCTCCCAGGATCCCAGCAAAGCTGTGCAGCCCGTGTGATCTCTGACCTCTCTGCACACCACTGCCCAGCAGTACCTGAACTGCCCAATTTTTGATAGTTCAGATTTGACTTCCCAGTGAAATTTCTTGTTGATTTCTAAGGCAGATACTGCTGCACACACCCATCAGCTCTGGATTTCCTGACCCCCTGACCAACAGTGTGACATCTACAGTCCTGTGCCTTCCTTCCTTCCTGAGCAATGTGTATCAGCACCATAAACCAGGGCAGCCCTCTTGTCTCAATTCTGCTGTGGCTCTGCAGCTCTGCTCAAACATCAAATGCAGCAGACATCACTTTTTGAGCCACCCTCAAGCTACCATGTTGATATGGCTGGTCCTTCTGCTGCTTTACCCTTAAAGAGCTGAAATCTGCGTGAGGCTTTCTGCAGTCCTATGGAATTCACCTCAGCATTGGACTACTCAAGCATCTTGTAATTGGGGGATTCTTGTAATTCTGCTGCAGGTAACAATGTCTCCGAACTTGCAGTTCAGTAGGCTGGAAGTGTTTTAAAACCTCAGTGTTGAAGGGAGAACAGCGAATTGGAAGAAGAAAAGTCTCTCTCCATGCATAAGTTTGGATAATGGGACAAATTGAGATCTACAAATTCAAAACACATCTACAGGATATGGCTCATCTCTGTATTTTGAAGTAGTAGCTTTATGATACAAGTATGAGTGTAAAGACGAATAAAGATTTTTGGTTACTTGTTTCTTCCCCCAAACACCCAGCCTTTATCATTGACATGGCCACTGTCAAAAACATCTAAGACCAAAAACAGGCTGGCAAGGTTATAGCTTGCCAGAGTTAAAACAAAACAGGGAATTGGAAATGTCTCAATGAGAAATAAAAAACCAAAGTAAAAGATGGTATCCAAGAAATTTATGGACATCCTGTCTTCTGGAAAGTCTTATCTATATATTTGCCAACAAAAA
This sequence comes from Cinnycerthia olivascens, assembly GCA_035048155.1. NCBI lineage: Eukaryota > Metazoa > Chordata > Aves > Passeriformes > Certhiidae > Cinnycerthia > Cinnycerthia olivascens. The sequence goes on from JAWWMU010000106.1 coordinate 145,443,736, forward strand.
AAAAATTGTCCTCTGCCAGCATGGGGAAACAGATTAGATGGCTACAGTGAAATGTTTAATTCATACGAGCATATCACACTAAGAACCACAAATCTGGCCTTTTTACCTAAGACAAATGTAATGTTGATAATATTAAAAGCATACCAAATTAATGGCAGATGTCGATTAAGATTCTTTTTTCTTCCCTATAAAGACCTCCAAATTGGGCTTTTAGTCTATTCTACTTGTTTAAAATCGTTCACTACAGAGAAACAGTGAGTTCTCAAAGCCAATTTATTTGGTTGTATCAGGTAACAGCATTGTTGGAAAAATGTTCTTAATCCAAGGATGGCAGTCCTGGACAAGCATGTGGACCTTTGCTGATGGAAATATACCCAGTTTCTCATGTCATACACAAGCAAAAGCAGATTTCAGACTGCTCCTGTGACTCATTAAGGCATCCTAACCTTGTAAACAACTTCTATTTATTGTTTACCCTTAAATTGAACGTGAGACAGAGACTGATCCCTGGATTTGAGGAGAACAAGTGGCATGGACTTCTGGCCATTTGCTCAGGGTTATTTCTCTTAGAGCAAACTAACCGCACTTGCACCATAAAGCCTTTAACCTTCTGTCTCCTCTTAGTCTCATTAGCTCCAAAGATAATACCTGTTTTGTGTGTTTGGTTTTTTTTGCTTGTTTTAATTGAAAACAAGCACAATGACGTTGTGCACATCATCAGACTGGTATTTTTATAACAATATATAAAGCCATATGTTGCACTTCCATGTGAGGGTGCTTGAGAATATGAAACTGTCTTAGTTTAGGGCAGATTTGGGAGAGGGAAAGAAGGGAAAAAAACTAAACTTCTAGATGGACTACCCCTCCCCTTAGCTGAATCGGGATAGGAAAAATCTCTTTGGAAGAAAGTGGAAAAAGT
>JAWWMU010000106.1:145444754-145460133 GCA_035048155.1 Cinnycerthia olivascens
CACACTGCAGACCGCACCACCGTCCCAGAGTGTAGGAAAAACTGAAGACTCTTATCTTCATGTTTTGAAAACAACTGCCTCAGACATTCCAGGCTGTCTCCTTCACTCTCAGATCCAGTTTTTTAAAGGTACAACACTTATTTCTGAGCTTAACAGACAAATGGGGATACAATTTAGTATCAACCCAAGACAGAAACCTTGACAGGGAAACTGGGAAGTGTGTGGAAGGGAAGGAAATCAAAACTTATGCAGTATTTGAGATTTCCCTTGGAGACATCTAATTGATAATCCTAAATAAAGTTTGCCTTTGAATTTAAATTGAGACACTTATTTACACAAATCCAGCTGATTTCTTTTGTTAGAATTTTTAATATTTTAATAGAGACTTACACATTCACAGATTTGGATCTTCAGTAGACACCAATCACTTGATTAGAAAATCTTTTTCTCTGACAAATATATGATATGCATTGTCACATCTCTTAATACTTTCAAAGGTTAAAAAGGTCAGTTTTATCCCATGTGAAAGATTTTTTAAAACTTTAAATTCTGAATATTTAAATGTTTAAAGTTAACTACAAAAAAATCAATCACTCTCCACCAAATGTAATATGACTCTTTAGAGGAAACATAGAAAACTTATTATTTTTCCAGCCATTAGTGATAGATGTCTTGATGGTATGCTATGGCTTCCTTGTTCTTGGTGCTTACAGAGAAAGGAAAGAAAGGAAAAAATCGTCTGCTCTTCATTCTTGTATTTGGAAAAATCCACCCTGCCCTCCATCCAGCTGAGATTAAATGTTACCAAGGCCAGGCTGAGGGATTTTGAGCAATCTGGTCTAGGGGAAGGTGTCCCTGACCATGGTAGGGGATTGAAACTTGATGATGTTTAAGATTCCTTCCAGCTCAAAACATCCTATGATTCAATGATTCTACGATCTATGTTTTTATTATTCTACCTTTGAGAAATCACCCCTGGAAATAGAAAACTTACCCTTGTTCCCAGTTCAGAAGTCATGGCTGCCAGAACCATGGTGATGGAAAAATCCTTCCTGGTGATGGGAAAACTCTAAAAGTACTTCCATGAAGACCACATTCTTAATCACAGTCTCATCATTAATCATGGACTTAAGCACAACAGAAGTAATGCAGACACATCTCCTACAGTCAGAACTATGAAAGGAAAAGCTGAGGAAAAGAAATTTTCTGAAGGTTGGTATTCACTGTTAGGCTCAGGATATGCCCTGAGCAGAAAAGGCTAAGAGGATACTCCAGGCAAGTGTGTCTGCCCTGGTCTTTCTGGTTTTTGGGTCTGCTCATGCCCAGTTAAACACATCTAAGTCCAGACGGATTCCTGTTCTGTAGAAGCATTGTCCTGGTTGCAGAGATGGGAACAGAGCTTAACATGATGTGGATGTGACCTCAATCTTGTTTTTGTTCCTGGTGATGAATACCTTTTGTGAGTAAAACACCTCTCTCTCTATACTTTTGGTGTTAATATTGTCACCGTTATTGAACATTTTTTTATTCCATAGCTTTTTGCTTTCAGTAAATTGTTATGTCAACCCATAGCCTCTGTTTTAATTCCCTCCCTTACTGGAAGGGGCAGAGAGAATGGGAGTGGCTGATTTGGAGTTTAATTTCCTGCTGGTGTCTGGTGTTAAACCACCACAAACAGTTTTACATTTTCATGCTGTTAAGAAATAGTTTGTGGTAAGAAACTCAGTAAGTTGTAGACCAGAAAGTCTCTGAGCCTTTATGGAAAAGCAGTAAAGCAATTCAAAGACAAAAAAAAAAAAAAAAAAAAAATGAAAAGAAGGCACAGAAATTCAGCAATACTCTTACTGATTTCCTAAAAATCAATCTCTTGGGATGTGGATGTGGTCTGTATTCCTCTCATCTCCTCAAGTCAAGAATGAAAACCTGTACACCAACATGTAATAGTAACAGATTTCTGTTGAGAGACAAACTTCTGAGGAGAGACCCAAAGCTTTATTTGTCTTGGGCATTGGGAAGCCAACACAGATTTCTCCTACTCAATTTACTATGAAAGAAATAGGAACTATTATCTGCAAAGCTTTCAGACAATTATAATTAAAGGAGACAGGCTTGAAAGATGATTTATTTCACGTTTCTTTCTATAGACAGTACTCCCAATTGAAGCTACAGGGCTTTCCTATAGAGCCAGAGCTGCTCCCAGCCACGTAATACTCAGTGATTTAAAAGCCCACACCCACAGCTTTCCCTCTTGCATCACAAATTGATTGATGAAGACAAGTGAATAAGATTAGCACCTCATGGGGACAACCTTCAGCTTAAATAAAGGATAAAACTACTTATCCTCCTCTAGTTCTTTCACCTTCTCCCAGGAGAATATACAAAGTGTCCTAAAACCCAGCTAGCTGAAATAACAATTCAAGCTGGAGACTGTCTGACCGTTGAAGACCTTTCTTTCTGCACTTTGAATCTACTTTTTGTTTTCCCAAAGCCAGAGAGGTATTCTGCCCTTCATTTGCTCAAAAAAAATTCTAATTGTGTCTCACTCATTTGATTCTGGATAAATAGCTTTTTTCATATTTTTTCAGAGAAGGCCTTCCCCCCCACCCCAATCTACATCCATTGTATAAGAAGCAAGAATTTTCTGATCAAGTTTGTTGGACGTTTTCCCAACCCCCAATTACCATACATTTCAAAAACAGTGTTTGTGTCTGAATCTAGGATATAAGCAAAAATTTCCCTAGAAATGAAGTGTAATTACCCTTCATATTTCAAAGCTGAGCCCCTCATAGTAAAATTATTACCTTAAGAATAAGTTTTGTTTAGTCATTGGTTCAGTAAGCAGAAAATATTTACTCCAAAGACTGGTTGTGCAAGGCTGAGCTGCTGACAGAGGTTAAACCACAAAAATAAAGTAGTTTTGTTACGCTTGGCTCAAAGTTTAGGATATTAACATGAGATTGTGCATACCCTGCAGCAGTCACGTAGGATCATCGATTACAAATACAGATGCAGAAATCCAGCAGAACAGAGGTGTGGGGAGTGCCATCAGATGTAGGTGATGCTGAATCCACTCCTCTTGTGAAGAGTTGTGTGATACCTGAGGTCCTCATGGTCTCAGTCAGAGGCTGAGGTGTTCAGTATCTGAGCTGTGGAGGTGCTGGCCATGACTAATGCTGTGAAATGTCAGTAGGAGTGTTGACACTGGCACCTACAGTATCAGGTATTGAGAAAACCCAAGTAGCAGTTTTTAGATTTTTCTAAGCTATAGAAGATCAACTTATTTGATAGTTTTGAGGTGTCTAGTAGTGCATACAGTATAGTTTATGATTAATAATAACAATTACAAAAATCTAGTATGAAGACCCATTTCTGCTGTCTGATTCCTGGGGATTAGATTTGTATCTAACACTGGGAAATAAAATGTTATGTAATCCTTACATAAAAGTTCCCTCATCTCACATGAGTGTGATGAGGGTTACACAAAACAAATTTAACAGATGCCTTTCCTCAATCTTGTTTTTTATCTCAGTATATCTTCTTGAAGTTCTTTTATAAATAGAATTTTGTTTTATTTTGGGGTAACACCTTGGCAACTCAGAAACATTTATGCATGCATTTTTGCCACAAGTCTAATGACTTTGTCTTTAGTCATTCAAAAATGTTTCAGCACAAATGTTAGAAAGCTCTGAATTTATTAAAGAACCTACCATGATCTATGGATCATTTCCCATGCAGTTTCCTTGATACATAAACTGATGATGTTGAGGTAGCTTCTAGAAGCAAACTGATACCCCATTTTTGCAAACAATGAATTTATTTTATGAGACTCCCAATATTTTCAAACTTTGAGGCAGAAGATTTCTTTTTTTTCCCCCTACTTTTTCTTTTTCAGAGTCTGAATTAATTTTATTCCCTGGGAGTTATATGAAGATTTGCAAACTCATTAAAATAAAAAAATTATTCGAACAACTGTAATGATATCATAATACCATAATTAGAGATGATTATTAAAGTACATTATTTCCGTCTGGGGTTTAATTTGCATTGGTGACTGAGAGAAGTGTCCTTTCCTCAGTTATGTCCTTGCCCTTGAAATGAAATGCCCATGACAGACAGCACTGGAGAAACATTGGCATGCAGTAGGTGACAGCCCTGTCCTCCTTTTACATATGCATTGTGTGTATGACTCTGTTCCCATCTTGGAAAGGACTTGCTCTTCTGCAATCTAAGCAAAGGCACTGTTGTTTCATAAAATATCCACCCTTTTCCAAGAACTGACAGTGGCATATAATCCTGTGCTGATTTATGTTGGATTTATGCAGAAAAATTCTTTCATATACTTTTTGAATAATTGTGTATACAATTACTAAGCTACTGGATTTTACAACCTCTACAAAAAGATTGATTTTTGACCATTCCTGCTTCAGCTGGGTTTAGCCTCAGACATGATGCAAACAGCCTGTGACCTGACAGAATATTAATCTATTTGCTGGAGAACTCCCCTGGGCTGAAGAGTTTTTTTCAGTCTTAAGACCAAAACAAGACTCCAATGTTTTGTTTAGAAAATCATTTAACGGGGTCACAGTGAATGGGTGTCCAGGTTAAATGATACTTATTTTAAAGTAAATATAAACAAGCCCTCTTGTACACATTCCTAATTCGACTGAAGAACACTTGCCATCTGGAGTGTTTGCTTGCATAATGGAAATCTTCCACATGAAGTGATTTTTCTTCTTTAGATGCAGGGGTTTGCAAAGACTTAGGCTTTTGGGGGCACTACTCTTGACAGATGGATTTGTACAGCTCTGAGTGAGGTGAGGTTGGAGACAGGATTACTTCTCAACTAATTTCACAAAATGGGTAGATCATTTTTGTTTATTGAGGGTATAGCTCTGAATGCTTGTATATTTACAAAAACTATATTTTAAAATAAGCTAATTTTGCCTGATACAATCAATATTGGTATCAGAGCACTACAGACAGAGGTCTAGCTAACAACTGGCAGTGTCTAGTTTTCAGCCATCAGGTTTCCTTAACTGTGGGTACTTAAATATTCATCTATTTATCCTGACAAAAAGGGAAATAATGTCTGTTTTAAAGTTATAGGCGTAGGCACAGAACTAGGGCTTGAACTATGATGTAAAGAGTTTGTAGAGTAGCATTTGTATGAAACCAAGTCTTCCTACTCCTGATTACCTTAAATATGGTGTTATAAATAAATACCAAAACCCTTCAACAGAAAATGCCTTCTGTTATGGCTTTTTGGATTTCTTTCTGCATCCAGGATTATCCTTTATTTGTCTATTTCTAGCCTTTTCTTTTTTTTTTCCTCTTCTTTTTTTCCTTGCATGTTCTATTTTCACAATGTTTGAAATCCAAGAGCAGTAACTCAGATGTATATGTGTCACCTTATGAACAGGAGAATAATAAGTACTGTCTTCAGTCAAGGTTTGGAGTGAGGAGCAATTTAATTAGGAACATAACTCAGAATTAATAAAGATGTTAATTAGATTAGTTTGGTAACAAAATACCTATGATAACCTTTGCCAATAATATTTGAACAAAGTATCTTACTCCAAACCCATGAGTTCATGAGAATTAAGTGAAAGATTTAAAAAAAAAAAACAAAAGCAAAAATAGACCAAAAAACCCCACCAAAACAAAAAGAATTCCCAAACAATAGCAAAACTCCACCACTGCAAGGTGTGATTTCTTACTGGATAGTAGCCTTTAAATGTCTTTTCAGCAAAGGACAAGCTCAAGGACAGAACTTTCTTTCTCCCCCAGACCTGAGTTTGGTTAAAGTACACCAAAACAGTTTTTTACAGTGAAAATCTTTTTTCCCCCAGGTTTGATGGATTTTGTTGCAGCTCTTGGCAGAAAATGATAAAGCCTGGAAAAACACAGCCAGTTGTGTCAGCTGTCCTGCTCAGCTGCTCCCTCAGTCCATTGGAGTGATGATGCAGCCACAGCCTGCGTGTTGTTTCCTCCTTACATCTCCACTCACACTTCCAGGGCTTCTCCCCTGCAGCTGCTGCCATAAAGAAGGAAGGAACGACCTAAGAAAACAAAATAAAGAAGCAGCAGAATCAACACTGTGCAGTCCTCAGGGTGCTTGGTAGCTAGGCAGCATTTGATCCTGTGCTTTTCCTGTCTTTTCCACAGAGCCCTCTCCTCTTCCCTTAGTTTTTCATTTTCCATCAAATTCTCTCTTTTGGAATTCCATTTGCTAAGTCCTTGATCCACCACATCTGCATTTGCTTAATTTTCAAGCCCAGTATTTTACACTGGGCATATTCTCTCATGTTTGTCTTTGAAATCTTTTTCTCAATTTTCCCTATTTTTCCTTCATTAATATTTTTTATTACTTTGCTGGGTTTTTGTTGTTGTTGTTTTTTAATTTTGGGTTTTGTTTTCTTTTGTTTTGATTTGGTTAAATTCTATTTTTCTCTCCTACACAAATACTGGGACTGTTTCTTTTCCTCCATGTCCTGCTTCTCTGACATATTGAAAAGTTCTGAGATTTGTCCCTATATTTCTATTCCTTTTGTTATTCTTTTCTTGTCCAGCCTCTCCCTGTGGTAGGAGTTTATGTGACCACACTACATAACAATATCTTATAATCCAGCATCCCTGAATGGGTTGAAATTTGTGTGCAGCGCAGAAAGATTTGATTTACAGGTCATGATTTGATTTACAGGTCAATCCTGAGACTTCATGAAGTGGTATATTTATCACTGATAGTTTCCTGTCTTTTCTACACAAGATTTAGTTTGCTGTAAACCAATCTTTGCACCTCAATACTAAAGCATTGTTGTTAGGAATAAAGCATTATTGAACACACACAAAAACACACACAGATATATACACAGGGTTGTAACAATTTTCATTTTATAACTGTTATTTTTGTGTTTTCCCCATTAAAATATACACAAGAGTTCTTACTATAGGAAAGCAAAAAAAACATAAATAACAGAAATTTCTTAGTTTATTATTATTCATCTTGGGTTTGTAACCACCTTTCTAGTCAAAATTTTCAAGATTTGAGGGATTAGATTTTTGTTTTTGTTGTTGCTGTTGTTTGTGTTGGTTTTTCATTTCCAGGGTATGTATCCGTGAATTGAAGTTCAGGGAGTATGATGTGGTTCTTCTTTTTTTATTCCTAAAAGAGAGAAACCCCTCAAACATAATTGCTTTGAACCTACACTTTCCATTCCACATTATAACAGAGTGTCTGAATGAAAGCCAGGTGCCGAAGAGTCTGTTCACATTGCTCCTCAATTCTTATAAATTTAAATACAGAAACAGGGTGGAGGTGTCAGAGCTTATCAATAGAAATATTTTAGTTCTAACAGAATGCCCAGAGAAGCAGGAGTATTATCATTGCTGCTGCAAAATTCCTCATCCAGAACACTTTTTAGAATTGATTGCTTCTCAGACTAACCTTTCTTATGGAACAGAGATTTGGTTTCTGTACTTCAACCCTCCTTGCTCTAACAACTCAGCACTGTGATTTCTGCCTAGATTTTTCTTCTATGAATATTTTTCCAGTTGAAATTCTGAGTTACACAGACAACATGAAGCACGTTGAAGTGGGTCAGTGAGGTGTGAAGAAAATGATCAGTGCAAGTTCATGGGATGGTATTTAGTTTAATTTTCACTTGTAAGGTGTGATCAGTTTTGTCTGGACATCGATCTTCAAGAGCTTGACAACAGAAAGTATCAAATCCTTATGTATATTCAAGAAACAGAAATTTTGTGACTTATTTCCTGTAGTAGGACATGGCATTGGACATCCTAACTCTAAAGGGATCTTTTTCAGAAGTCTGTATTTTAAGGATTTCACATTAAGTATACTCATAACTTTTTCAAAAGGAATCTACAATACATTACCTGCCTTCAGCAGCATCAGTCAACACCAGGTACACCAGATATTCATAAAGGAACAGACAGATGAAGGATCATAAAATTGTCTGGGTTTTTTTCAGCAATGCCAATCCTGGTACTTGCCAATCAGATACAATTTTTTCATAGCATCTGCTTTCTAAGACACCGAAGGTAAGAACATCTAAATATTTTCATAAATAATATATCTTGTTTTTTTCAGCCTTTTGAAGGTACCTCTGAAAGGCTTCAGGTTTTACAAATCTTCTAGACTGTTAAAATACTCATCCTGTCCTAAAAAAACCCCAAACAAAAACCGCAAAGGAACCAACCAACCAAATAACATAGATTTACAGAAGCTAAAAAAAATTTGATTATAAACACTATATTAGGTAAAAATTCTCTTGTCCTGAAGTCAGCTGATCACTTACCAACATCAAATTGAAGACAAAGAGCTCAGTATTTCATATTTTCTCATGTTTTTCAAAGTAGTAATTAATCTATCTCTCCTCTTTACTATAACGACATCTATCTTACTGTTGTCCCCCTGGTCTTAAAGAACATCTTCTACTTAACACCTGCAAGTGGAAAAAAAGATGAATTTAAACTGAATATGCAGATATTTGGTACATTGTCATTTTTAGACACTGATGAAGACAGAGCTGTGCTTTCCTCTGGCTAATGTCAGTGTTTCATTGCTGCTGTTGCTCAGATGCTCTAAGCAAGGATCCCCTGCACAGGATTTTCACAGAGATGGTTCAGAAACCTTTTTTCACCTCAGGTTAGTGAGCTCCTATGTTACATTTTCTTCTGCATTATGCAGGCTCTTGATGACAAGTGGAGATCTAGAGGGGAGAAAAAGATGTGGAACCTGGCCAGGAGGTCATGGTTTGGGTATTGTTCTAGAAATAACCCAGATCTTCCTGTGTGGCAGGGGCCAAGGAGAGTACATGCTTCCCATCAAACAGGGTGAACTCAAAACACTTCCCAAACCAACATTTCCATGACAGGATAGATCTTTTAAACACCACACTGGGTACCTACAACAGCTTCCAAGCAAATGAATGGAAACTCCTTAAATTAACTGAACATTTTGTGTGGCCAGAGTTATTAGTTTAGTTTTAGGGCTAGTGGAATATCAGTTTTTTAAAAATCTCTCAACTGTAGGGAAAAAAAAAAAAAAAATCATCCCTAGTTCTAAACTGCACAAAGAGTTTAAATTTGTTTACCAGAAATATATGGTGACAGTTAAGGTAATTGTCCTTATTTTAATTTTAGGTCTTTTTTATAAAAATAACATATACATACACTTTATATTTTACATATAATAGATTCTATTTCATAAATATTATATCGTGTCATACAATAATATATAATTTTATAAAATAGCATTATATATTATTATTCTTACTACATATTATATTGTATGTAGTATAGAATATTTACACTACTAAAATTATAATATACATTTTAACATATATTCAACTCTACCCAGTGTTTTTAGATAGTTTTCTATCATCATAGGTTCAACACTAGACAAAGACATCATTCCCCTTAACCTATGTAATCTAAACCTTTGTATCCCAAAAGAAAGAAAGAAATAAAAAACCAAAAAATCCCAAACAAATCAACCAAACAAAAAAACCAAACCCCCCAAAACCCCAAAACAACTATCTCAAAGTAAAATTTAATGTAATCAGAACAGGAGATGCAGAATTAATACATTGATCATTCTCTCTTTCTGTGTCCCTGATTTTCTAGCCAGCTCTCTCATGAGGCTCTGTGTTTGTTAAGGGGAATGCAGTGGAATATTGGAATATCACAGATTGGACTCCCTGGCACTACTGAGCATCAAGAGTTGTGGCTTGAACTACACTTGCACTGAGTGCTTTAGAGAAGTCTTTGCCCTCTAATCAGGATGATAACCTGCTGAATAATACAGTATGATTAAATTTTCACAATTGCCTTATTGTTTAGCCTAAAACGTAGAAAGTTGTCCTCCTAGAAACAAAGACTGGACATAAATCACATGAATTCCAATTAAATTGATTATCCAGGAAAAGCTTGGAGACAAGGGGCAGAGATCCTTCCAGCGAGGGAGACCAGACATAGCACAAAAAATGCATCAATGTTGTGTTGAAACTTCAAGGACAAGCACAGAGATGTTCCTGCCAGAAATTTGCTTAACCTAACCTTGGACAGCAGCACAGCAGAGAAACAGGGATTTTTAACCTCAAAAAGACCATACTCACACATGTGTCTGCTTATGTGTTAAAATTCTGTATACCATGTCTCAAGATTACAGTTTCACTTACAGTATATGCAAATATTTTTGTTCTTTTCCAGTTCTACACCCTTACCCACTATTGTGGGTAAGACAGAATTAGAAGTTTTGTTGTTAATTTTGAAGGTGCATTTAGAGCTTGTTCCCACCTTTGACAAGTGACACCTATTGACAATCTTCTCTGCTGATTCATCCATAATTTAAATTGGAATTATACCAAAATATCAGCTTTTCTAAAACCTGTAATTTCATCAGAGAAAGGATTTTAAGGATTTTATTGGATTTTAAGGCATTGTGTTGCGACCCAATGTCCTTTGTAGTCTTTAAAACATGGAGAAAAAAAGACAAGTCCCATCTCCAAGGACCAACACAAAAGATACCTCTTCTGAGGCGTATGGCATCTTAGTACAAAATGAGATTTTATTTATCACTCTTGCCTTTTGAAGGAGATAATGACTTTGCTCTTTTAATAGAACAGCAGATGAAGGTCATCCAATACATGTGCTGTACACAACATGTGGAGTCTTACTGTCAATCATCAAGTGTCTTTCCTGGAGACCTTTTATGATGCCCACGTAGAAAGAGGAGAGAAAATGCCATTTAATTTCAGTGGCTGGCACGATTTTGCATGCACTGCCTACTCCTTGATCTCTGGCATAGTTTATGGAGCAACCTGTCATCCTAAAGCTCTGGAAGGTTTTGTGTATCACTGACTGGATGGTGATTTCTCTAGTAGGTGAATACTTAATGTTGAGCTGCTGAAATTACAATAATTTTCGGAGTCGTAATGTAGAGAAGAAACAAACAAATCAAACTCAAAATAAATGGAAACAAAGCTCCACAAGTCTGCCTTTTTGGTGTTTTTTATGTGTTGCTTTAGTTCAGTGTAACACAGAAGCTCTGTCCTCAGACAAGGCCAATCAATGCAGTCCCACTGAGTGCAGTGAAACTCTACTTATTCACATCAACTAGTTAGAAAAAGCAAGTGGATTTTTTTTTTAAAGATAAGCCTTGAATGACTGAGAATTAACTTCCACTGTTCAATTTGATCCTCCAGCTGCTGTCCAGGGATGTTCCAGAGCTCCCAAACCCAGCAGGCAATATGAGACCTAATAGGACAAACCTTTCTACAGTATTTTCTAATATTAATAGAAACACTACCTTGCTGCTGGGACACAGGAATGCTGTAATCATGCTGCTCATGGCAAAACAATCACTCTGAATTAAAGAGAACAGCAAACAACTCTGGTTTATCAGATGTTAATAGAATCTGGTTTTTATGCAGTCCCCAACTGATTTTGGATGCTTCTTTGTGAACCTAGAATTACCAGTCTCCTGATGAGTTGTGTCTGTGTGGTCTAGTAAATGGTGCTGGCTGCCTTTGGAAAATTAATTTAAAGCTCAATAAAGTACACATGGACAGAAACAGGAGAAGTATCAGAGAAAAACATAGTGTTTCACTACACAAGAAGTCTGTAGCAAGCCATGAAGTTGTTACATAATAAAAAAAAGTCATGAAAAGAGAGGAAATCGAAATATTGCTCTTTGATTTTATGATGTCTGATTCAGTAGCTGTGCATCTGAAAGATGCACTCTAATGGGTTCTCTAGGTAGCATTAGACCATCAGTTTTCTGTTGAAAAGTGTTGAAAGCACCCAGTATGAAAGCAGTAGGAAAAATAAAACACCCACAGGTGGGGCTGAAGGAGCATCTAAATGACACAGCTGTAAAGTTTAGCTTAGCAATCCAAATCCCTTCGTGGATCATGCTGTTTGGTTTCTCTTTGTCCATGCAATATATTATTATATCTTCAAACCTGATTTCTGCTGTTAGCATGTTATTTATGCAGATCACTTAAAAATTCATATAGAAAAATACTTTTCTTTTTTCTTTTTTTAATCCAAGGTTTATCATCTGTGGATAACTGATTTAAGATCAATTGAAGGACTATTACTGCTTTAGCTGAGGAACAGTAAATGAGCAGTTATGATTTTGCAGCTTCAGGCTCAAGAACAGTGTCACACAGCATCTCAAAAGTTGCATGAGGACAGGCACCTGAAATACAACTCACTTCACATAAACTCCAGGTCCCAGATCCTGATCTCCAAAGATCTGTGACTGTCAAAATTCATGCAATGGTGTGGGCAGCTCATGATTTTAGATTTGGAGTTCAAATACTGATCGACCAAGGAGTTGCATATAGTGCATTTCTCAGCCAGGTCATAGAATCTAGAATCAATAGAAATATTAGGGTTAGAAAAGATCTCTAAAATCATCAAGTGCAACTGTCAACTCAGCATTACCACCATGCTCACTTAATCATGTCCTCAAGTCCCATATCCACCCATTTTTTTAACCTTTCCAGGGATGGCTATTCCACCACTTTGCCAGGCAGCCTGTTCCAATGCTTGTCAACCCTTTAAGAGAAGAAATTTTTCCTACTACCTGATCTAAACCCACCTGACCAATCTAAAAGATGACCTGCATCTTTTTACATACTGGCTATTGAAGTGCTGGCCGGCCTCAGGGCTCAGTCTGGCAGTGTAATGAAGAAATGAGGAATATTTCAATCGTGGCATTTGAGCATCAGCAAGCTGGAGTGTGGCAAAGTTGTGTGAGCACTATGTGACCACAAATTAGAAGCATAAACTCTGAGCTCAAATCTGGTTTGGTGCCTGAGGCATTTTTCTCATATTCATGCTGCACAGAAATAATCTTGTCTGGAAATTAGATCTTTTGAGACTTTTTTTTTTTTTTTTTTCCACAGTAAATAGAAATGTTTCTTTATCTCCATAAGTCCTCTCCAGAGTGTCATGTGGATTTGTTGTCTCACAGGTCTCTGTGTTGAACAATTTTTTGTTCTGCTTACAGCAGGGAACCCGTGCAAGAAACCCTTATCACTTCCCAACCAGAATCTGAATTCGTTAAGCTGTTACAGAAGAAAATTAAAGCCCTCCTCCTTTTTCTTTTCTGTGTATGATTTGCTTTATATAATTAAAAAAAACCACAAAAAAACCCCAAAAAAAACCAAAAAAAAAAAACAAACCACGAGAAAAACAAATCAAAACCAAAACCCACACAACCCTGAACTAGTGAGTAGAATTGAGAATGTGAAAACTTCTGTTTTCCATGCTTTATTGTCATGCAAATGAGAGGTTTAAGTTCCAGCAGTTACTAGTGTGGCTCTTTAATCACCAGTTTTATTTATCAAGAATGACAACAGCTCGTGAGAATGGTGCAGAGGCAGGAAAGATAGAGAGGAAACAGGACAATTGACATTTCTGACTCACAAGTTCATATTCTGAATATTAGCAAGTTTAGTCTGAAATAAAACTTTTCATAAATATAATTTTCTCCCCCCTTCTTTACTCCACACTGAGATGATTCTCTTAGATAATCTAGGCAAGTAAGTTGTGTTCCAATAAGAAACTCTGGCTGCACATTCAAAAACAGGTACTTTCTGGCCATTAAAGGGAGACAATTTTCATTAAATAATGCAGAGTTCTGTCTAGCTATGACACATGAGACAAGCACATTAGTTAACATCTTGGAATAGGCACCTAAAAATCTTTTCTCTCTATAATTAAAGCATTCTGGTTTCTGTATCACAGAGAAATTAAGACTTGATCATATGTTAAACTCTAGGTGTTTATGTTTCATTTTCCTTTAGCAATTCTCAGAGATTGCAGCAAAATTATATATGACCTTTAATACTGATATGACAGTTCTATTTTAATTGATACAACAGCTGATAATACTGGAAAAATCAAAATGTGATTTAGCTCATTTCCTAGCTCCAGGAAAGTTTATACTCCATGGTACATCCTAGTTGGAATGACATTTTAATAAAACAGTTGTTGAGCCCTGAGGAGTCTGACAGTAGCAAAGAAGTGAATAAAGAGGTCATCAATTTTTCGTAGAGATGGAATCAGCCTGTTGAGTTCATGAATAATTCACTGAATTTTGAAAGGCAAACCTTGGGAAGCATCTCATCAAAGCACCTTTAAGATGAATTGTCATGAACAATTACCTACTGGTCTAGAAAACCTAGCCTGATCTTGTTTCAAGCATATGTATGGGACCTTTCTTACATCAGTGCAGAGTCCTGGGTTGTTAGATACTTCTGGCTTTCAAGTTCTGTGTCAAAATTCACTTCTCCCATGAATACCACTAAATCCTTGAGAGCGGTAAGACAAATGAAATGTCGTGGGATTTTTTTGATGTTTATGTTTTATTCAGTTTTTGTTTGGACAGGTGCAGTTTCTTAAGGGATACACATTCACAAATGGTTAAAACATAAGATCTGGGGATGGTCTGTACCACAGAGAAATACATAGGGACAATTTTACTGGTTATTCATAAACTCACTTGTGTCAAAGAGGTCTCTGTCAACTTTGGCTAAATGTGACAAGAGAAACATCTGAGAAAATTAAAAGATCTCAACACTTTGACAGTCCCATGAATTTGATCAGGAAGCAGCTGTGAAGTATTTGCCCTTCAAAGATGTGCTTCAGTAGTAGTTCTTTTTGGGTACAATATCTTTTGCATAACATTGCTCTATAAAATCTCTATTTTATTTAACAGGTGTGTGCACACAAAATTTTCTTTAAACAACCCGGACAGAAAAAAAAAATAGAGCTGTCACTGGTGTAAGCCACCAGTGTATGTGTACAGTGGTGTATGAATAAAAATTGAATTTATTTAGATCTACCATATCTTGCATTATCATCACTTCAGTGTTACAGGTATTTATTGCATACAGAGAAATACAATTAAATATCAAAATGTCAGTAAGTAAATCAGAGTAGTCTCAAGTTTTGGGTTCTTATATAAATGGGCCAGGAGACCACCTCCCTTTAAAATGGCCTTTATTGAAGTGATTTCATCTCGGGGGGAGAGCTCGTGCTTCCCAGACGACGCTGAGGAGGAGGAGCTGCAGCTTTGCCCTGAGGCAGAGCTGGGTCTTCTGTCCTCACGGGAGTTGTCAGGAAGACACTGCTACAGCTCGGGGTCTCAGGGGGTCTTCTGTGTCTACTCTCATTGCTGTCATGGTGACTGGGCTCCAGGTGAACAGAGGCTTAAGAGGACTGCTTGACATTTCCTCAGGGTGGTGGCGCCTTTGGTTTGGTCGAAATCGGCGTAAATTTGCTGTTTCAAGTGTCTTTAGAGTGATTTAGCGCCTTCGGTTCTTAATTTGCATTTGCAAAGGGT
>JAWWMU010000106.1:145472238-145488000 GCA_035048155.1 Cinnycerthia olivascens
AGGGGTGGTCCATCTAGAGGTTTGTTTTTTTTTCCCTTCTTTCCCTCTCCCAAATTTGCCCTAAACTAGGACACAGAGGATACCTATCCTGGGAGCAGCAGAGCACTTGAGAAGGGCTTAGGGGAGGAATATAAATCACAGACTCATGGAGTTATAGAATACACTGAGTTACAGGAACCCACAAGGTTCATCAAGTCCATCTCCTGGCACTGCAGGGGACAACCCAAGAATCCTACCTTGTGCCTGAGAGCACTGTCCAAACCTTTCTTGGGCTTGGTTGGTGCTGTGATCATCATCCCTGGGGGGCCTGTTCCAGCACCCAACCAAAGTCTGAGTGGGAGAACCTTCCCCTAACATCCAGCCTATAGCATCTTGACACAGATGTGTGCTGTGCCCCTGGGCCCTGTCATGGGTCACCAGAGAGAAGAGGTTGGTGCTGTCCCTCCTCTTGCCCTCATGAGGAAGCTGCAGACTGAGCTGAGTTCTCCCCTCTCTTTTCACCAGGCTGAACAAGCCAAGTGACCTCACTGACTGCTCATATGTCTCTCTAAACCTTCTTGTCCTAGGCCTGCTGCAGACCTTACAGAATTTTTAGCTGCATGAGAACATGAATAATATCTCCCCAGTCCATGATGTGATGTTTGGTGCTCTTTTTAAATTTTCTTCTAGGTCCCCACTACTCATGTGTTATATACTACTTCATAAATTGAAATCGTTGATAAAGAAATGAGTATGAGAATCCAGCACAATCTCAAGGCTGAGAAAACAATCAGAATAGTATTTCTAGAAAAAAAAAAACAAAACACAAATGGATGCTGGCATTTAACTGGGCTTAGTGTTCAACTCTGACTTGTGATTTTTGAAATTTTTGCCAGTATGTCATAAGGGTGGAGCTCTTAAAAAACCTAAACGGCCTCAAAGGAGTCAGGAACTTACTTGTCTCCTTCAGGTCATTTGCTTGCAGTTTAAGTTCTGCAGGTTGAATGGATCAATTACACTTTCCAATTGGTTTTAAAGACACATCTGTATTCACAATAATGTTTTCTCTAATTATCATTGTGCTACTGAAATCAGAAGGCAGAAACCAGGCCTCTTCCCTTCTCCCCTGGTCCTGCATTGCTGTTCTTTATAAGCAATTTTCTCTTCTGTAGATGTCCAGCTCATTAGAAATCCAGCATCCTAAATCTGATGCTGATAATGCAATACTGTTAACTTTTTCCAGTTCACTGAAGAGCCACAAGTAAAAATAAAGATAATCATCAGGGGAAATTTGGTCACCAACCACTCATTCCTGTCTCTCTGCTGACATAGGAAATACATAATTTATACCAGCAGGTCTTCTTGCAGCTTTTGCAGTCACTTAGAAATGAGGTCAATATGTTTTCATTTACTCTGAATTGACTACATTTATTTATTTATTTGCTCTTAGTGTGGCACAGACATTTTTCTTCTAATAATTCCTGGCAGTTATATTAACTTTCTGCTATAGCTAATGGCTGAACAATTATTTTTCCTGGAATGCAAACTGAAAGGTTAACATTAGTATTTTTTTAAACATTTAAATTGTTTTCATGGTCAAGAGTGTTTATGAAACAGTAGCAGTTTAAAATAGAAAATAAATTAATTACGATTCATCATCTCATTAAGCAAAGTGAAAATTGAAAATCAAAATTAATATGAGCATGTGGTATTATTGTTCTTTGATTTGGGACTCAGAAAACCTCAGACACTTTCACAGTTGTATTTTTTAATCCACACAGAAGTGTTGATTCCTAAAAATTATGAACAAGTGTGCCTTGTCAACCAGTGTGGACTGATTTTTTTAAGTTTGTTTTCATGTATTTATACCAGTGAAAGAATCTGTTGCCAAGTAATTTTTAATTTAGGACTTTCCTTATCAAAAGAATTGACAATTTTCTGAATTCTATTCCCTGTGGAAAGTCCCAATGAAGTAAAGGACATATATAGATTGTGAATACAGGATTAAGAGATGTATACAACAAAGGAGAGACTATTTGCCTGATTTTCTAATTGCTGCAGAGTCTAGTGCTACACATTAGGAGTCACTCCTGAATCCTTCCTCTACTGAAAATATTTGCTTTGTTTTAAGAGAAGGAGTAGATTTGAAAAGTTTGGCAAATTAAATAACCTGGATTTTTCTTTAAAGTTCCTGTGGTTTAAAGTCCCTGTATTTCTTGAAAGCAAATTGGATTGTCTTAAAACAGCAACAAGTAAACCCTAATGACACAGCAGTGCAGACCTTTATTCTTTCTCAGCGAATATTTGCAGGTCTGTGTTGACATTTAGTTGTGTAATTTCCAAATGGTGTATATGGACATAATCAGCCTAGGGAATGTTCACAAAGTGTTTATCTTCAGTGATGTCTTTCACTATTTACAATTTATACTGTTTTCTTTTCTGTTACATGCTTGTTTGCCTAGATCTTCTCAGCATTTCAATGAGTACCATTAAATAATGAATAAATAATACATAAAGCAAAATCATTTTGCCAGACAATAATTCGTGGCAACATGTTGGCTTTTTTTTCCACCAATAACCATATTCTAATACATATTAAGCTTTTTATTTATGAAAATAAATTGCAAGATTTCACTAATAAACATTAAAATACAGTGTTAAAATTAAGTCAATTATTCTGTTCCTATATTATTAGAGACAGGATATAGGCTCATTGATAGATAATTATACTATATAGCATATAGAGTGTTTGCCATGTAATATATACTATAGTCAATATAGTAATGCTCAAAGTAATGCCAATAATAACAAAAATGTGGAAATTCAACATGTGTAAGAACAAAACAGATAAATTCTCCTAAAAATCTTGGGAAAAGGCCAACCTGTAAAAAATATAAAGACATATAAAGAGAAAATGAATAACCATATTGAAACAGAAGCTGTATACATCTCAATAAGTAGTGTAATTCTAAATTGCTAAAATGCTGAAATTCTTATTCATTTTTGTTGACTCCTGTCATACAAAATTCACTTTCAAATATATTATCTTAAAGGATTTAACATTTTATATTTTAAAAGGTTTTGTACTTCTCAAATAAAAGCTGACTGAACATAATTTTAACTTTTATGTACTCTGTTTCAACAAAAGCTGTTAATTCAAGTATTAACTATCTTCCAAATGGAAACTAATAAAACCAGATGCCCAGAAGATAAAAAAATTATTAGAAAACAGTATGAAAAATAAGATACCATTGTAGTAAATGTAAAGTTACTTAATTGCTTTGTATATAGGAAATTGTCTCTGAATTATCAACCAATTGCTTTGAAGAAACTTTGGATTATCCTCTGGTTTGGTAATAAACTCTTTGTCATCTTGGAAAATGCATGAAACAGTAATGAAAACATTTTAAGGTTCATTTCTACAAAAAATTCTGCAGAAACTATTTTGTTTTTTTGTTTGTTTTTTTTTTTTCTTTTAATTGAGTGCAAGAGTACTGTGTATTACGTTTCATCTGCTCCAATGGCTCCACCTCTGGAGGAATTGATTCTCTGCCCCGGATTACCTGCTCCTCCTGTGTGCTCTTGACACCACATTTCTATCCCCTCCTCTGCAGCAGCTGTGGACACTGACTGATTCTCACCAAAACATTGTGATATTTCTGCAGAAATCTCACCTGGGGGAGGGGGCAGAGGGGATTCTTCCAGTATTAGAAAGCATATTCTTCTAGTTTGAGAAACACAATAAAACCGTAGGGTTGAGAACTGTGGTGGATCAGCCAGATGGGAAGGAGTGGGGCACAGTTTTGGGGGAAGAACAGTTTCTTTAGGTGGGTTCTGGTAAACATTTATATCGACACTGTGCAACTGAAGCAATTACTGAGACCTTGGTCTTGGTTTGTCACCAAAGAATTCCAGAAAAACATGATATTGCATGGTTAAAATTTAAAAGGAAACACAGAATGCTTTATTTCCATCAGCCTTGTTAAATACTCCTCCTAATTTGAGTTTTCCCAGTTTCAGTGTTCAGAGATGAATTCTCATGATTTAACTGTTTTTTAAAATAAAAACATCAGCCAGGAGTTAATTTAAATTATTTTAAAAGTGTACAAGTCACCTTCCACTATTCTCTGTGATAAATTACAAGGGTTGAACTCTTTCTCTTTCACTCTTTAAAATTTCTCATCCTAAGATACTTTGTTTCACCTTGTCCAGAATTAGAAAATTCATTTTTTTGTTAATCTGAACAAAACAAGCTCATAATTTCTCTATTATCAACTCCATTCTATTAAGAAATTTGATTAGGTGTTCTCTTCTCTATTGTAATACCTTGTTTAAACATCCAGGACTTCATTAGCAGTTTATAATTGCACTGGGGAGACGCCACGTCTGCTGTGACCCTCAGCCCTTTCCCAGAGCCACCACCTTCCATTTCATGGCCATAACTTACTTTCCCTCTTTTAAGGGAAACTTCACATTATTTTATTGTCAAAGTTTTGCCTCCACTTACCCAGATAACAAGGTTATACAAATGTGACAGCCTTGTTCTTCTCATTTGTAACTCCCAATATTTCAACTGTACAAAAACAATTGGTCAGGAAAATGCAATTTATTGTGTTTCAGGCCAGTAGTCGGCTCAGTTTAGCTTTAGTCTAAGGTTCCAAATTAACAAAGCATTTTGGCACTTTCTTCCTCATCCCTCTTCAGCAAAGTGCATAACTTCAAACGAATAGCTGAGATACACTGTACACAAGACAAAGCTGACTGCTCTCTAAAGAGTTTGATGATCTGAAGTCTCAAAGGATTGGAAATAGTGAAAGAGACTTATATCACATAGGTTTAGGTCAGATTTGACCAATGCATCTTAAAGTTCTTTGCAGTGGAGAGAATTAAGCAAATTACAGTCTGGTGCAGATTACAGACAGGCTGAACTACCCACACTCATCATTGATTATACAAGGAGGGATAGAGAAATGATATCCTAAATTAGGTACCTGAATGAAGGACTTACTTAGAAGCTGGTTGAGTGGAATTAACTGATCAATTTTACAGAATGCAGAGGGAAAAGTGAGAGCCCATTCCTTTATATCTGCAAAACTTTGGATTTTACCCCTGAGAAACAGCATCTGCATGTTGTCTAGACCTGTATTATGAATTAACTCTGGTTTCTCAGTGTCAAACATCTACTCTGTCCAGGTCTTTTTTCTTCATCTGCCTAATGGACAAATTTGTGAAGAACTATTCTAATTATGATTAATTATTAAAATCAGGCATATTTGTTTAGTTAAGATATTACTTCCGACTATCAGTAAGGTGTAGATGAGAATATGCAAAAGGCTTTATATTGGAACTATTCTCACAAAAGATCTAGAGTTTATTGGAGAGCAGAAGCAACTCAGGAAGACAGGGATTAGTAAGAAGGAGGAAATGTAAAATGAGAAGAATTAGCAAGAATGACCAATGGTTCACATACAACGTAGCTGAATCTCATCATGGCCACAGAAATGAGCAGAACCAGAACATTTGACAAAATGGAGGCTCCTAGCCCAGATCCGTGTGTATTTTCCATGCTGGGGAGAGGAGAAAGTTGATTTATTTTACCCAGGAAATCCATTAAAAATCCATTAAAAAGGATAGTTTAACCCAGGACACTGACGCTATTATAGAAACTAAATAAATAAGATGAAAAAAAATAAAAATTAATGTGTCAAATGTGGATTTGACTTCATATTCTCCAAAGTTCTTTGAGCATTCAGGGACTTTCTGAGGGTGTTGGCAGGCCATAGATTCAGAGTACAGGGCAACAACCACACTCCATCATTCACCTGTTAAAAAAATAACCAAAAAATGGAGAATATTAAATCTAGTATACAGTTAAACCATCCAGCTCAAGTTTTCGCTTCCAGCCTGCATGGAAGGCATTCCTTTTATATATACTCTTCCATGCATGGACTCAAAGGTTTTGACTCAAAGGTTTAGCAAACTTTGTGTTTTTCAAACCAACTTCGAAATGCAAACTTTTATATTTAGGACATGATATATCAAATCTGGTTTTTTTATATCAGTTATCCTAGTAAAATTCCAAAGGAATTACAAGGAACAGATGCCCAATTCTGCCATCATATTTAAACAAGCTACTGTAATATTACTGAGTCTGAATCTCAAGCATGCAAAGGAAATAATGGTAGTGAAGGACTGGACTGAAATGATGCCCAGAACTTTGCTAAATATCCTCAACCTTCAGTTTTTTAATCCCGTATGAAGTCTGTGAAACAACTTGAAGACATTTTTTGGGATATTATACATATTTCATTCTCTTAAGGCCTTGGGTTTGTTTGAAAGCAGTCTTAGAGCTCAAGAAAAGTTGTTGACAGCTCATTGCTTCAGGAACATAAGCAGGTGGTAAATTAATAGCTTAGGTGGGGGCTGCCATGAAGCATGAAAAGTTATGTCTGGTGTCAGTCCAAATTACTGTCTTTAACTGCACATAAAGCAGTGAAAAAACATTAGCTATGCAGTAAACATTGGTTTAGCCAACAAAAGTAGGTTTTACAAGGTTTCCTCAAGCAATCTCCAAAAGGTCATTCCATACATCTGCTCCAGCCGTTGATATAATTTTATAGCCATTTGTTTTTGTTCTAAATCTGTGATTGTAACAACGATCTCATTAGCAAAATCAATGGATTGGGAACATATTGCAATTTTTTTTTCCAGTGGAACTAGAGAAAAAAGTGCAGATATTTCAAATGCAAGCTAAAATATGAATGTAAATATTTGATTTATTGATACTAACATTTTTCACTTACAAGGATATTTCTGGTGTAGGCTGGCTTTCAAGAAAGCAATTGTATTCCATTCATAGACTCTGAAGTTTTCTCTGCAGAAGCTCTAGAAACTAGAAAGAGAAAAAGCCAAATCTGGTAAACTAAGTGTTCTTGAGATCTTGAGATAACCCTCTAAGGCTGGAATGGAGACCATAATTTCACTTAGCATCTGGAACTGGGTGGTATGACAAATTTCATTTTGGGCCTGAGACAGCTCCTGAGCCACACACAATCATTTGTGAGTAGTAATTGTTGCACTGCAGCAATTAAACAGAGCAGACAGTGGAGCTCCACTGCTCGGGGGCAGCCAGTCCATTGGATCAGATGCAGCTGTAGAGCACAGACATGGAGCTTTCTGAGTTTCCAGATGGTGAGGGGCTTCCTCAGGATACCCTGTCGCTTGTGCTGCAGCAGTTGCATCTTCCATCTGTCACAGAAACACAAATCATAAAATAGTTCAGGTTGGAAGGGATCATCTTCTCCCAACACCCCAGGAACACCTTCCACTAGACCAGGTTGCTAAAGCCCCATCCAGCCTGGCCTTGAACACTCCAGAAATGGGGCATCTACAGCTTCTACAGCAACCTGTTCCACTGCCTCACCACTGTCATGTAAAGAATTTTTTCCTAATATCTGATATAAACCTTTTCTCTTTCAGCTTAAAGCCATTCTAGCTTGTCCTATTACTCCATGCCCTTGTAAAAAATCCCTCTCCAGCTTTCTTGTAAGCTCCTTTCAGGTACTGAAAGTCTGATATAAGTTCTCTCTGGAACCTTCTCTTCTGCAGGCTGAGCAACCCCAAAGCTCACAGCCTTTCATCCACCACACTGCTCTCACCCTCTGCTTCACACCTGCATACCTGTATTAACTGGGTTCTCCTTGGCCCTTGCAGCCAGGACCCCAGAATGTGCATTCAGTACATCCATAATTCCTGAACATTCCTTTTGTGGACAGCCTCAGGCAGCAGAATCATTATGCAGCAATCCTGCTTGTTTCCAGAACTTTTCCCTCTGGTTTCTGTAGGGTAATGGTTGCTACTTACCAGAGATTAACTGCAAGGGACCTGTACTGGATGGACAGACAGTGTCCAGTTTGATTTCTGTCTGTAGAATTATCTCCTTCTGAAGATGCCACGTGTGCACTTGTTGTCCCCTTGTGCCTAGACATCTTCAGAGGACCCCATCTGTGCACACCTTTGAGTGTTCAAAGACCTAATTCTGCAAATGGGTGGCTGTGAGGAGAGCAGCACAGCTTCACAAAGCTTCCTGAGTGTGATTGCTCATCTGAACATTACAAAGGAAACAAAAGAGCACATCTGTGGCTGATTTTTGTGGAACAGGAACAAACATCAGAATCACTGTGCATGTATTGGGTCCCTAGAAGCTCTTGAAACTTCAAGGAGTGTGACTTAAAAGATCAACATGCTTTTAAAGGAAAGGAACAAAGTCTGAAAGGCTTTTATATAGGCTGACGGTGTAAAAGTCAGAGGGGTTTAAAGTCAATGCATGAGCCTGTCCAGACCTCCTTTTAACACCTACTGCATTTTATAAATGTGTGATATTTGTCTTAATATAGAGTGGGAGAAGTGTGGTACAATATTAGTATGTTAGTAATGCTGAAGATAGCATTTGACAAAAATATGCAGGCTTTTGTCCTGAATAATGTATTGATACAGCTTTTGTACTATAATTTCAGATGGTTGCTTTGTACTAAACATAGTAACCTTCTGAGCTTATGGACACTGCTCCTCATGTATGAGAGCAGAACAGAGAAAACCTGGACTTAGGTTTTAACTCTGATAAAGCAAAAGTCAAGATGGATGAGATGAGGATCAGAATATGGTGATCAAAATACCTGTATTCCACTGTGGAGTCTTATATTAGTCTTCATTTAGATTTTGTTGACTCTTACATTTTTCTTTCTTTATAGTCTTTTTACCATTTGTATTTGTTTGTTGTGCTTATACTGGGAAAATATCATGAGATCAACATATATGTTTACAAGACACAGTGTAAGAGGGATAGCGTTTGTTGTCTGTGGTGACTAAGGAATGCCTAGATGAATAAGATTTATTGAAAAAACATTTTTAAAGCCTGGTCCACTATGGGGTCCTCTCTCCCCAGATCCACAGGTCCTACCAGGAGTCTGCTTCAGCCTGGGCTTCCCTTGAGTTTCAGCCATCTCTAAGGCATCCATCTCCTCCAGCATGGGGCTCCTACATGGGCTGCAGGTGAATCTTTGCACCCCTGTGCCCTCCCTGGGCTGCAGGGGCACAGATGCCTCACCATGGGCTGCACCGGGGGCTGCAGGGGAACCTCAGCTCTGGCCCCTGGAGCAGCTCCTGCCCCTCCTTCTCCACTGACCTGTGCCTGCACAGCTGTGCCTCTGCTACTGTGGGTGATGGACTCAGCCTTGGCCAGCACTGGGTCTGTTTTGGAGCCAACATTGGCTCTCTGAGACACAAGAAAGACTTCTGGCAGCTTTTCAGAGAATTCACCCCTGTGGCCCCCCCACTTCCAAAACCTTGCCACACAAACCCATGCATCTACATACTCTTAGATACTTAGCTTCTCAGAACATTCACAAGTGGTAAATACCACAAATAAAATCAATCTCCTTAATGGGTTATTTATTTCTCGATTACGTATCAGGTAGGAGTGTGGCTGTTTTTGGCACTGTTCCCAATCATGGCACAAATGATTCCTTGCACATGTTTGGCTGTTGTGTTTCAGCTATTTAAAATGGTAAATAAGATCTTTTTTCCAAGGTAATAATTTTCTTACTTCTTAAAGTTCTTGGGGTTCATCACTTTATTCTCATCCTGTTTTGGCTCTTGAGTATATAGCATGTTATCCATCACCTGAGGTAATTTCACTTCAGTTTTCTATTTGTGCACTGAAGAGGGAAAGAATTGTTTTACAGGACAGATCTTCCCAGGTTTCTCAGAGTCCCCATCCAACCTGGCCTGGAACACTTCCAGGGATGGAGCATCCACAACATCTCTGTGAAACCTGTTCCAGTGTCTCACCACCCTCAGAGTAAAGAATTTCTTCTTAATATCTAGTCAAAACCTACTGTCTTTTAGTTTGAAGCTGTCCTTGCATGCTGTCCTGCCGTTACATGGTCTTGTAAATTGTCCTTCTCCATCTTACTTGGAGGCTGCAATGAGGTAGACTGGAAAGGGTGTGGCTGGACATGCAAACTCACCAGCTGTAGTGAATTCAGGAATGGGATGAGCAGTTTAGCAGACATTCCAGATTGAAGGTGGTCCCTGCTTTGTCATGTGAAGTGGATCTTTTTCCCACCAAAACCCCCTTCTTCTAACGTCAGTCACAGTCTGATTCCCTTACTTTGTTACTTACACAGAAGTTCTCCTCCCTTGCCTTTTATCTTTAGCATTTTGTGTTGTTCATCTCATACATGTTTAAAATACTGCAGCACATGGGACTGACTCTGTTCTTATTCACCCCTATGTTCATACATTTGCCTCAAGAGATCACAGATGGGATTGATATTCTTGGTTGTGTAAAACCAACAAAAGACTATTTTGCTGAAGAGGAAAAAGAAAACTGTGTACAACAACATGGACAGTATGGACCCTTATATCTCCTTACTTCAACTTTAATCGAAATTTTTTGATTAAAAGCAACTGCACCTGAAGTTACTGTCTGCCACAATTTCATATTACCTTTTATAAACATATTTAGGCAAATGGATGTCAGCCTAATTGGACCTGTCAGGAGTGTAGAAGGGCAGAGAGATGATTTCTTGGTTATATTTCAAATAGTGTCCTGAAATCAATCACAGCAGATAGAAGACTCCACATGAATCACTGGATCCACACCATAAACAATGGGATAAAATGGGACAGCTTTTCCCATCTGCAGCATGGGAATAGCAGCAGGGCAGAAATTGAGCAAGTTTCAACACAAAAAGCTGACTTGCTCATGCAATCCCTGCAAGTTCAGGTTGTGATTTCACTTCATGCTGGCTGGAGAAAGGTTAAAGCCAGATTTTCCTTGAAATTGCATATTATTCAGGCTCTAGATTTGAGAGAAAAAGAAAAAAAAATAGGAAGAGCAAGCTCTGCATTGCTGAATTTCTTTCTACTGCTACTCATAGCCCACTGATTACTGGAAATTCAGCATTTCTGAAAATGCTATCTGGCATAATTACAAAAGGCAGATACTATGGTGGCTAAACTTCTGCTGACATTACCAGGTTCACTGCAGAAGTTAAAGATGACATAATGTGGAACACAAAATGCTTCTGTTAACAATATTTACATTTTGCAACAGAAAAATCAACCAACTAACTGAACCTCAGCATACTACCAACTTAAAGTTCAATTTGATGATTTTGGAGGTATTTTTCAAATGTCATGATTCTATGATTGAACATAAAAATTAAAAATTACTGTATTATACAAATACAGTTCAATATCCTATTCTTGATAGTAATCAACAGTGGGTACTTAAAAAAAAAACAATGATAAAATATAAATAAATAGGTAGTGATGCTTCCCTAAATACTGTCCCAGTGCCTTATTTATGGATAGGTGTAGGATTTATATATGATTGAGTCAGTACCTGTAATCTCTTAAAAAAATTGACTTCAGACTCTTGCAGTCTGCAGGTGAACCTCTTTACCAAAACATTGTTACTGATGGGTATCTCAACATAGGTATTTATTTTATGTACATCAATTAAAAAAAAAAAGAAA
Organism: Cinnycerthia olivascens; assembly: GCA_035048155.1. NCBI lineage: Eukaryota > Metazoa > Chordata > Aves > Passeriformes > Certhiidae > Cinnycerthia > Cinnycerthia olivascens. Next base: position 145,483,761 of record JAWWMU010000106.1, read on the forward strand.
GAAATATTCATAATCCCCAATCATGTAAACGTTGAGTGCAAGCTGTGTCATAGAAGAGAATAAGGTTCATAAAACTTCATACAGCATAAAAATATTGACATAATTTTGACTTCCAAGTCATAGGTGAATTCAGTAAACTTAAGTTTTGCTCTGTATTTAAATCTGTTTGTCATTTATGACCACAATGATGATTGTTTCATCTCTGGCTGGAGAAAAGGGCTAATGCTGTGCAAAAATGTAATGTAGAACCATGAATGATCACAGCTGCATTTGACAACTTTTAAAATGCAACTGTTTATAATCATACTTGTTCCAAGCTAGAGACTACATCTAAGCTACCCATCGAGACAATAAAAGAAACAGATTGAGATCTCCAGAGACAGATATCTTAAAATCGGATGAATGACCTTCTGGTAGTGCTCATTTATCTCTTCGTCGACAGTAGTATGATTCTAAATGATAATCCAGACAGAAAACTTTTAGACAGTTAAGGTTAGGTAAGATTAATCTCTCACCTCATGCTTAAGGAAAATAATTCTATCCACTCTAAATTTTATCTCTAGTCTCATCAAATCTAATTTCGTTTTATCTAATTCAATCTTTTTGTGTCCACATTGTTGCAGATCTAGCTACTATGTTCATAGATAATTTCTTATCTATTTAGAAAGATGCTGGAGTCAAACACACAAACACAGTCACAAAACTAATAGTATTAATTTTTATATCCAACATGCCCAGAACTTAATTTACGAACAGAGAGAAAACACTCACGGAAGTATACTCACACTATAATGTACATAATCCCCATTAAGCAGTGATTTTAAAGTTCTTGTCTCTGCTTTCTCTAGTAATTCCCATGTTTTCAATTCTTCCCCACTTCCCAGTGCCTGAGGGCAAAAAAATGAGTTCTGTCACTGGAATATAAAATAAAATGCAAAATGTTCTTTGTCACTAATCAGAATTTCCTACATCTATTCCTTCCAGCAGGCTGAGGAGAGATTCACCCAGATATAAAACTATAAACCTGGCTATAAACACTCTGTCCATTCTGATCATCACTACTGTACCTGAGCACTGACATGACTCTTCCCAAAATTAAGTGTAGAAAGATTATGACTTTGATGTCTACTAGAAATTAGCATAATAATAAAAGCTTGCCAGAAGCAGGTCAAGATGATAAACAAAGATCTATTCAGAACTAAGTCTGTTATTCAGGAAGCCAAGCTTGTGGTAATACATATATCTGGCACAACAGAGGTTAATCAAGGTCTGATCTAAAGATCAGCAATGTAACAGGGATGTTAGTCTGGACCTTCTAGACCTCAAGCTAGAACAGTTCTTCATTGCCTTGCCCCTCCTGAGACTCTCTAAGAAAGATATGTATTTTTTTTAATGGAAATAAGATATTTTGCTAATTTAACAATAAACTTGACTTTCTGAATTCTACTTGTTTACATGCAAATGCAGAACAAATTCTTATTATCTCATCTAAATTGGCAACACGTCTTAGGAGAATCAATTCTAATGTAGTACAAGCCATTATCTCTCTGACTTTGCCTGGGAGGTTTTCACCCCCACAGGAAAAACACAGGTAGGTAGTTTGCCTCCTTGACAAATTTGCAATAGTTCACTTCTGTACTTAGCAGAAATATAGGAAAACGTGTTTTGTGTAGCAGAAATATGTATGTACAGGAGAGGATAACCTGCAGCCTGGTTTGGTTTCCTGACCTGCACTCAGAGCATGTCACTGCTTCTCTCCAAGTAGTGTGATTCTGCTTGAAATCCAGTGACTGATAGGGTTGGTACCTGTCTGCAGCAGGAGTCAGGACATGGACATTTCAGCCTGTGTGTAACAAATCTGCTCCAGGGTCCTGAGTCTCAGCCTACTTCAGCCTGCCTGAGCTGAAGGCAATTATGGCAGTTCAGTTCCTTTACAGAAAGCTCACCCTTGGAAATGTAACTGGGACTCATCTGATCCCGGTGAAGTGGCAAAAAAGGTGTCTGATGTGAGCTCACACTCACTTTCACGAGTACAATTGATTCTTTTTCCAGTCAGATCACAGCTCAATCTCTCAACCCTTACTTTGTCCCATTTCCTCACCTACAGTGAACATGAAAACTTTCTTCTCCTTCAAACCTAGAAATAAGATCTGGGGAAATTCTTCTCCTGCTCAAATGGGAATAAATACAGTCCTTACTTCCCTTTGAAGCCACAAAGTAACAGTACAACGGAGACAAAACCTTGTTAAAAATAGCAGCAATAAGGAAGAACAATTAAAATGGTCAGAATTAGATGTACATTTGCCCATAGTACTAAAGCCAGTGCAGCACTGTCACCTGGATGTAAGTAATTCCAGATGTTTTCCCCATGATAGAGGTACTGCTCAGAGCTGAGCTGTGTTTCAGAAGTGAGGTTTATCTTCTACCTGAGGACAGTGTCATATTTCTAGTAAGTGCAAAGCTGGCAGTGCTTACAGCAGCACAGAACCAAGGAGCTGCTCATTTGTTTGAGTGCCCTAGACTATACATTAGGAGTCTTGGAGTTGTGCCAAACTACCTAGCAATAATTGTAGCAGTCATCTCTGAATAGTGATATTTGGCAGCGTATTAGTAGTTCATTTAATTTATTGTCTTCCCACCTTATTAGCAGTACATCACAAGGCTGGAAAACTTTCTAAGCTCATATTTCAACAGCAGAACCCTTAAAGCTGCACCTTAAAACTAGAAATTTGGCGTATGCAATTTTGTTCAGCCATGTCAATATAAACTCCAGACAATATTGTGTTGCAGAGCTCTCATTCATATGATGACAGCTCTGTCTCCTCCGTGGCTAAGCTGGCAGTAAAAGTGATTCACTGCAATCAGCCTCAAAGATTTCCAAGACAGACCCCAAGGTAACTTAGAAAGTTGTAGGGAAGTTTGACAGGATGCTTTATTTTGTTTTTGTTTGGAAATAATGCTCAGAAATCACAGTGAGCAGTGATGGAAAGGAAAGAACATCTCCCTTTGTTTCAAACAGGTTTCTTTGTTGGCTTGTGTACACTACCACAAAGCAGCAAACAACAGGGACATCAGTCACACACAAAAGCTCACATGGGCTCATACACACTCAGCAGGAAGGATAACGCTGTATACAATGCCACTCATATTCATTCCCTTATTCTTCAAGCATTTGAAGTATTAGAACTGGAATGTTATTGCCCTCAGCCTTATTCTTTGACTTATATATTTATATACACATCTCTGAGAAGGTAAATCTAGGATTCCTAGTTTTACCTGAGACATTTTCCTCCTAAGGTCTGTATTCCAAGGTTCAGCTCAATCACAAATAGATTTGTCTTGCAAATTGCATTATTAATATTGAGTCAGCCCATTGATTATCTTTTAAATGTGGTATGGCACGCAGCCAAGATAAAAGTTGGAGGTAATTTAGGGAAGAGCACACATTGTTCTCTACTAAGCATAAATATCACCAGCTGCTGTTCTTTATATGATACAGTCTCCCATCCCAAGAGCAATCTGCAAACATTTCTCTGCATCTTACAAAATGCATAATAGAGAATAACTTATGTTCTTTCATGATGGTTTATTACAAGGATAGTAGATCTACTGGGCCAACATTTTTGAAGAAACAGGTCATGTTATTTCCAACTAGAGACATGGGAGGAATAGATGATCTTGAATACATCATATTTCTAAAATCAGAAAAAAACCCCTGTATATTCTCAAATAGGAAAGCATTTTCAGGATATTTTATTGACTTTGATATCTATTGGCTTAAGCCTTAAAAGATACAGATAGGCAAGTGCTAAAACTGGCCATATACCTTTCACTGTGAGCAGGAATTGAATACTTAGCTAGGTCTTGCTGAATAAATTATTCAGACACTTGTTTATTCATTATATGAAAGCAGACTTTCATTTCTTTTGGGGTTAATTTTTGTCTTCAGAAATTTTGATAACTTTTTGCTGAAGTTTCCAATCTTCAAACATTGATCTGTTTCTTAAAGGATAATTCAGAGGAATAAGGGAAGCAAAATAAAGGAAGTCAAAGGGCTTTCCATGATCCTATGAAATTCAGACACACATACCCATAACCACAACAAAAACTGACAGACCACCCAAACCCAACAAAAACCCCATTATAGGTCAAGTATAATAAGGTAGTGTCCTGGTTTAGGGCAAATTTGGGAGAGATTCTCCAAAGGGGGCCCCTCTAGAAAAAACAAACCCACACGGCC
>JAWWMU010000106.1:145488100-145510787 GCA_035048155.1 Cinnycerthia olivascens
GAGACAGTCTTAAAGGCACAGAACATGATATCCAGCAAAAATAGCACACACAAATGGGGATACAAACATCACCCTAGACAGGTAGCCACAACAGTCAGTTTTCAAGCCTTATCATGGATGTAAAAATGCTTAACTGAGTTCTTCAAATCACCTGCTAGTATCAAAAACTGAACAGCTGGCTGCTAAAAATTACAAATTCAGTGGCTGATCTTGGAAATAGACCAAATAATTAATAACTAAATGAATGAGTAGACCAGAGGATGCTTGAATCCAAAGGTAATATAGAAAAATCTGCAAAATATAGGTTAAAATTGTCAGAATTCATAGTGTCATTAAGGTTGAGGTAAGAACTATAGACTTTAAGTTCTAAAACAGAAACAAGGATCAAATTAAAGTTTATGTTATATTTGTGAGATGGTTGTGCATCCGGGCTGTTCTGTGTAAACATAAGTTGTTAAGATCCCGTAAGACTGGTCCGGAAACTCATAAGTCACTCAAGTGACACAACACACCCACCTGAAACAAGGTAAAGGGATGCACTCTTAGGTGGCTTCACAGAAACTCATTTGAGTCATTTCTGCAGGACTTTTCCAGTGTGGGAACTTCTGTCACTCCCACAGAATTCCCTCTACCAGTTGTTTAATTCAGTGCTGATTAATGTCCTTGGGGAGTGACCTGGTTGGTCCAAGCCCTACTGGGAGGCTTCTGCTTCAGAACCCACATAACTAAACACAGGTCACATCCTTGAGAGTGATCAAGAGGAGCTGCTCTTGCAGAAGCAGAGACAGACAAGTAGTTAAAGTTCTTAATCTATATTTTGTACAAGGCTTAAGATATTCAGTAATGGTGGATTAGGTATGTGCTGGTTGGGCACATCAGATCACAAGTCAGATAGAGAGAGGAATTCAGCAGAAATTCTGCTTTAGCATATCACATAATCCTTTATTCACCCACCTCTGATTTTTTAAAGACACATATCTGTTCTCCTTCTCCCCATCATGTTGTCAGTGAGAATGTTTCAACAGAAATTGTTTTACACAAACAAAACTTCTGGTGGTGTAGATGAGCACAAGGTCTGCAAAAGATTACTTTCTGAATCACAGCCAAGGATTTTCATTTGGGCAGCCAAAATTTTCCTCCAAAACAGTTTAAAAAATACATTTGAGATTCTGTTCACACATATTGTTAAAAGTCTTTTTTCCTGAGGAATGCATGTCCAACAATTTAGGCAATTTTGTGCAGCTTAAGGCAGTACATGATCTTCCTGTCAGCCTTCCACCACGCAACAGGCAGTGACGGACATGAATGACACAAGGATGACACAGATTCTCATCCAATCTTATCCAATGTTACAGGGATTGTAACAGCTATTTTGTGTCTGAAAATGTTACTATTTATGATCACAAAGAAAACAATTTGCACTCAAAGGTGCAGGTATTTCAAATAATGACTACTGTGTTTTTTCCCTGCAAGGATTTCTCTGCAGTTTTCAAGCGGACAAACAAGGGGGAAAAATAAAAAAGCATGCTGTAAATGGTTCATAGACAATGAAGCAACACTTACCAGTGCTAATGATTACTATGAATATCCAACCATAAACACATCTCATGAGTGAGAGAGCATGCTGATGGTATCCAGCAAAAGCCTTCTAGAATTCATCTGGTCACATTTAATTAAATGCTCCTACACATGTGGATTTATTTACAAGTCGCTATCTCCCTTTGCTAATGCAGGAAAGCATGAAAAGGTACAGCTGCAATTAGTACTTATGTTTGGAAGGAAAACTACTCATAAATAAATAAAGGATGCTTTTACAGACACTCATCTCCTGCTTGCATATGAGGTTGAAGTTTGAGTTTCAGCAGATATCAGAGCAGTTCTTTGTCCAAGAATCTAAATAAAGAACAAGCTTAATTCCTGATCTTGAGTGAAAGAGCACAACTGGCAACCTGAAGGGTCATCTCTCTTTCTCCCCAAACCAGGTGACAGCCTCATACCACGAGGGTTCATGCTGCCCTAGAAATTCTGCCCAGCAGAATAGTGTGTCTTGGCACAGGCCATAATCATGCCAGAAATCATGCTAGCAAGCAGTTTGGATGATCACAGACGATATTTAAGCCCATGCTCTAGTGCTGCTCACCCACAAATATAGATGTAAATTCCAAGTGATGCGCAGCACATTATTTAATCTCTAACTTCCATGTAACTCTAACATAAAGAATCTACCTGTTTGCCATCTTCTTTGCCTGTGACAAAGCTCCTCCTATTTCATGAGATTAATGAAGCTTTTTTCAGGCTAAAACTCTTAGGCACTAGGAATAACAAAAAAAAAAACAAACAAAAAAAACCCATATCTGTCTCAAGACCATCACTTGGGAAAATAATCATCATGTACCACAAGGTTTTCTGCAGAAAGTTCAACATTGTCTTAATGATTAAGATTAAAATTGTCATATCTTTTATCTCTTTGTACACATTTCCAGTTTCTGAAGCCCATTTCTGCTTGTTAAGAGCTGAATAATTTGGCAGTTAGATAAAGTACCTAGTATATTTTTTTACACACCCAATAATTTCTTAAAGAGAGTCAAAAGAGGCACCTTCCTACTGACAAGAGTGTTGTGTACCCTTTGTTTTCTTTATTTTTGTAGGTTTGTTCTTTTTTTAGAGATTACCATAATGACAACAAAGCAGCAAGAAGGAAGTCCACCTGTATTCTCTGATTTCCCGGAGGAATCTGTGCATGACAACAGGAAAACAAACAAAACTCTTGACAGAGAAACAATGCAACACTTGTGAGCTAATGAGCAGCACGGAGATGGGCCAGGCATGCAGACGTGTGCTGCAGCCTAAAAACTGCATATAAAAATAGGAGGCTAGGACAGGGGGGAACTGGTCCTGCGTTACATCACACTGCTGTGCCACAGAGCCACTTTGAGAAACAGATGCTGTAACCTGCCAGGAGCATGTACTTGTGCTTAAGAGAGAGTTGTGAGGCAGCAGGAGACCTGGATTTCTGTTCACACCTTTTCAGACAATCCTTTTTTTGCCAAAACCAGAGTGTCACAGCCTGAGGTCTGCCTTAGAGGTAGGTCTAGTCTGTGTGCAGATGCACTTTGAATGGCCATGCAGTTGCCCTGGCATGCAAATACCTGATATTCCTTCCTGTCAATCACAGAATGGTTTTGCTTCCAAAAAGGCATCTTTATATTGACTTCTGTTGGCACAGCTTCAGCAGTAAGAGTGGCAATAGAGCTGACACCTGACTGGCAAATGTGAGCTGGCAGAAGCTCCTTAGGTAAAGACAGGCCAAGTCCTTCTGTGACTGGCACAGTTTCTTTAGTCAGTGCTGTTTACCTGCATTCATATCAGGAATACTTTGCCAGTGCAATACTTGAATATCCTGCTCTCAGGAAGGTAATAATACAGACAAACTCTACAACTATACAAGGGAGATTACATTTGAGTCAAAGAAGTGTCATTTTTGACTACAAGGAGGGAAGAAAATTAAGAAAGAAAAAAAGAGGCCGTGCTTGGCAGTGCTTGTCACTGCAGGGGTGGGGTCAAGACTATCTACATAAAACCCCTTTCTCCTCTGAGCAAAGGCAGAACCCAAGAACACTGGGGAAGAAACACTGGTGTTATTGCCCTAGTAGGACCCTGAGTAGCTGCCAAACCATTTTGCCCTGATCTGCATGCAATGGAGTAGCTGGACTGTGAGCCTATAACCCATAATAACCAAGAAATTCAACTCTCAGAGACAGTGTAAATTCAATGGGACAATTAACACCCATGTGTGCTGTTTCAAAGAGCAAAGGCAATTATCTACATTTTGCAGCATGTGGTTTAAACCTTCAATTAACCTATGCTTTAGGGGTTTCCTTCATTTTCTTTGTTTGGTTTAGTTTTTTTGTTTTGTTGGTTTTTTTCCTTTTTTTCTGTTTTGGTTTTGTTGCAGTTGCTATTTTTGTTTTGTTTTAATTTCATTTCAGCTTCTCCATAGAGAAAAAACTAAACTGGGCACACACTAAACCACCTCTATAAAGCTTGGCCATCACAATGAACATGTGGCTATCTCTCATTTGTGTTGGAAAGCCACATGTTCACAATCTGTCTGTTCTAATTGTGCCATGGATGGGATATCATGTGTCTTTGGGGCTGTGGGGTCTTGCTGTGTGCCTTGCTGTGTCTGGCACATGGGAAGAACAGATGAGAAGCCTGTGGACATTGCCAGCCAGTGTTCAGCTGTAGCTGCATGGCACAGGGACCTCTTTGGGGTAGAAGGGTCTCCAGCTGTCTGCAGACAGCCACACTCTGTGTGTAGGACCAGGTTCCACTCAGCCATGGAGACAGATACAGAAGAGGATTAAAAGAGGCAGAGAAGGTCAATAAGATAACTATGCAATTTCTTCCTAAAAGAGACAAATATTGGGGGTTTGAGGAAGGAAAAATAAAAACTGCATCTTTGGTCTATGTATGTTGCCAAAAAAAAGAGAAAAATACAACCTTTCTTTCCCTGCAGACAGTGGAGTTATTGTTCAGTTATCTAGACTTGAGTGCAGGCTTGTGACAAAAGGCAAACCTGAATATTCCCTTCTGATGTTAACAGCATATCAGTTTTGGAGGACAATGTTTCTTCGTACCTTTTGACTACCCAACTAGGGAATGGCAGTGTCTGCCTTCTTGCTGACATCTCTGTGTGACAGGTCTCACAGGATTCCAACTCATGGAGCCAGGGAGCTGGCTGGTGATCCTTCACTCAGCATTATTGTGCAGGTAAAAAAAACAGAGGGAGAAGGTCCCAGTTTTCAGAGCAGAATCACTCTTAACAGGAGGGTCTGCTTCTGAGAACCTATGGTTCTTATGGAGGCAGATTTTGCAGATAACAACATACAACTGTAATAAAAAATGGGTAGTTTCTTTGTTATCCATCATTACAAACAACTGTAACTAACATGGAAGAAATATTTCTTAATGCCTTCTTACATTTTTGGAGAAACAACATCATAATGAGAACAGCTTTCTGATCTGGAGGAGAGTTCAGAGTAGCTGTTTCAGAAGGAAGTTTATCTGTGTGCCTCTGTGTGTGTACATATGCTCTTGTGTCTATCTGCTTGTGTACTGGGCCTGGCTGAGCTGGAATTCATTTTCCATTGCAGTGATATCTCTCGGCATTCCTTGGGCTGGGAGTGGGCAAGATCCTGGCAGGGGACACAACCAGGTCAGCTGACCCAGATTAACTTAAGGGATATTCCTCCATAGAATGGCAGCTTGGATACAAAAGCTAAGGAAAGGAGGAGGAAATGGGGGCATTTTTTATTTACAATATTTACCTTCTGCAGCAAACCCTACATGTTCTAAGGACCTGCTTCCCTGGAAGTGGCTGAACATCACTTGCTGGTGGCAACTAGCCCCAACCTCCCCGATTTTTTCCTTTTTTTTTTCTTCTTTTCTTGTCTGAGTGCAACCTTTTGTTTTTGCTTCAGTAAACTGTTTTATCACAATCTAGGTGTCATTTTCCATCTTATTTTCTCTCTTCTATCCATCTGAGGAAGGGGAGTCATAGAGCAGCTTGGTGTGCACCTGGTGTCCAGCCAAGGTCAACCCATCACAGTAAGATAGAAACAGCATAAGGTGTTACAGTCAGTGGTTGTGACCTTCAGCTTATAAGGACTCTACTGAAACTGGGCAAAACAGTTTGAAGAATGAGTTTTGTACAGAAACCTTGAATGTCTCAAGTATAAGACAAGAGGTATCAAGCAGAGATTGATGCACAGGAGGTTCCATCTGAATATGAGGAAAAACTTCATTGTGCAGTGACCAAGCACTGAACAGGTCGCCCAGAGAGGGTGTGGATTCTCCCCCACTGGAGATATTCAAAAACCATCTGTGGGTACAATCCTGTGCCTGTGCTCAGGGTGGCCCTGTTTAAGCAGGGAAATTGTACCAGATGACCCACTGTGGTCCTTTCCAACCTGACCCATTCTGGGATCTTGCAAAGTGTGAGGTAGAATACAGAAGTTGTTTTAAAACAAATTAAAAAAGCCAAACAAACCCAACAACAACAACAACAAAAAACAACAAAAAAAAAAAACCAACAAAACAACCCAACAACCAAAAAAAACAACCCAACCAAAACACCTTGTAAAATAGTCCAGGCTAGGAATATAGACAAATTATGAAGCCCCACAGAAAAGGATGTCATTGCAGAAGTTCTGATGAATTTCTAGTAACAAACAGTCAGAATACAATCTTTTTTTCTTCCCTAGAATTCCAGCTTTAGGATAAACTGGATTTGTGGTAAGAAATCTGTCTTCAGGATTCCTGAAGCTACTCTCACTCTTTGAAGATTTCAAGGCAGACTGGTTTCTGGGCAGCTGGAAGTAACAACTGGCCCAAAATCTCATCACATTTTTCTCAAATCTGTCCTCCCCAGCTAGTCAAAGAGGCTGTATCTAAGTCTAGTAAATACCTTTGAAAAATTTTCCCAGGCACCAAGAACAATAGACATGGAAAAGCCCACAGCTGTCCTGTTGGACTCCCTTAACTTTCAAACCCAAGTCACCACTCCCAGGCTGTTTATTGGGAATGGTTCCTGACCAGGAAAACATTGGAGGCATGACCAGAATCTGTGTGAGACAATGCTGCTTCTTCAAGAAAGAGATAATTCTAACTGCTTAGCAGTAAATTAAAAAAAAAAAAAAAAAAAAAAAAAAAGCATTTAACAGTCATCTTATGGTATCAGAGCATAATTTCAGATGTGATTTAATTTATTAATAAAGCCAAAATCAGAGAGGATACAAACAGTTCCCAGTGCACACACTGGGTAACAGGTATAGAATGAAAATTCTTTTTTAGATGCCTCAGAGCAATATTAGTATTCTCTGTCTGTAATCACAGATATTCTCAGGAGGAGTTATACATGACAGCAGCTTATCAGGTGGTGAGAAGCTGTCCTTATAACTACAGAACCATAAGTATCATCTTTACAGAGAAATTCCTGACCAGCAGAGAGAGCAGGTACAGTCAAACTCTAATTTATACTCTTTATCCAGACATTTGGCATGCAATGAATACATAATATACACACTTCATTGTACCAAATAAGGGTGTTATCTGGTGAGTAAGATAATATCTCTAATTTCCCATGGTTACCTGTACTTCTGAGCCAATAAAATAGTGTTCATGGCTATTATTGGATTTCAAACTTCACCTGAGTTTTTTATTAACGTTTTTATTAATTTGACTGCACTGATAAAATTATAGGTGAATGTGTTGTCCCAAAACCAGAAAAGGATATATGCTGATCAAAAGGGGTTGAATATAAAATACCTAATAATGATATTTACAGCAAATGGGGGGGGGGAACAAAATTAAGAGAAGGAATTCATTCTAAAGAATAAGTCAAGCATAAAGCACTAGAGCTTCCTGAGCAGGATACCTATCAGAAAATTATGGAATGTCCTAAGAAGGAATACAGAGAAGGCTCAAGCATTCATGGTGTATGCAATTGCTCCAGTGAGCCTGCACATGTCCCTGAATCATGGAGGGCATAACAAACAAAACAAAACAAAGCAATACTCCCAAGAAAGTAGTTAAACACCTCATTTGTTTATTAACAGGTCTGCATGACCATGTCTCCTCAAGCAAGATCAACATAGCGTTTTCTCCAGAGCAATGCTAAGGTAAATGCTGCCATATGGCTCTGCTCAAGGCAGGAATTTTGATCTATGGCCTAACCCTAACTGTGGCTGAAATCAGCAGGAGCTTCTCCTTTAATTTCAGTAGCAGCCATTCCAATATCCTCTTCTTTGGACTTTGAGCACCTGAGGGTGTAGGATAGGAAGTTTAGGCTTCATCCAGACTCTATTAAAAAAGAGATTGATGCTACCCACCCAAAAATCTAAATAACCTCTTCAATGTCCTATGTTTCTCCGTTGATTTCCAATCTCTCTCCTTTCCTATTAATGTGTTGGGCAGCTATATCTCTAAATTAGCTAGTTCAGTTATGTGCCAAAAGTTATATAGCCCTTATGCTTAACCTTGCTTGAATCAACACACTGCATTAGAACTCTTTTTCCTCTGAGGGAACCAGTCTTATTCTGTTTTTGAACAAACATCTGTAGATTATTTTTTTTTTTGTTTTTTTATTAGACAAAAGATTTAACAAGTGAAAATAAATTGGTTTAAAAAAATGTTTCACATTTGCACCTAAAAATACCCTTAATATTGTACAGATAATTCAAACAACAGGTTAACACAGGCTAAGTAAATACACTTATAATGGTTCTCTAGAAGCATTACAACTGAAAGTAGTCTCTCCTATGCTGGCTTTCTTTCTCTAATTGGCTGCATTAAAATAGAAAAAGTGTGCTAACACTGAACTTATCATATACATGGAGTAAATTGGCAAAATATTACGCTAAGACAACTAATACAATGAAGAGATGCTAACCAGTTTGTGTAAAACTGGTTTTCCTTCTCTTTCTCAATTGCTGTATGTTCTCACACTGCCTGCTCCATCTGGATTAAAATTGCTTTAATGACTTGCATGAATGGCATCAGGAGTTAGCAGAGCTCACAGTCTCCACTGAGATTGTTGTTCTGCCTTTTACTTCTGTTAACAAAATTAGACATGAGTTGCCTCTGTGTTTTCAAAAGGGTTGTTTCTTGTACACTGGGTTTCCCACAGAATATAAAAACAAGACAGTGCTTTTCAAGAATTGTTTCATAAGTGATAAATTACACAATTTTCTTTAGACTATTAATCACTGAATAATTTACCCAGAGGATAATGAAGCATACCTCAACAAAAAGGGTTTGGTATAATTGCAATTTTATCCACAGGCCACTTAGCTTATGCTCACTGAAGGTATTTTTGTGGGGTTTTTTTTTCTTTTCCCAGTTCTTTGATTTTCCCTACAATATCAATTCTGAACTCTGCTATCTGCCATTACAACTGAAAGGTTCATGTGAAAACTTTGGTTCTGGTTTGCTGGAGTCTATTGCATCATGATAATGATTGAGGATAAAATTCTTGGATCTTGATATTGCGATTCTTTTTTTAGACAAGAAGGGCCCTCACCGACAAAGTTGAACTTACTGGCTTAGATACCACTTTTAGTGAAGCTGCAACAAAGTGCAGCTCAGTGTTTATTTTGGGGGTAGAGATTATGCTTCTGTGTTGAAATTCATGTTAAAACTCAGTGGTTATGATCAGATGAATAAAACGTGTTCCAGAGGGCAGACACGGTGTGATTGTCAATGTTACTAAATTGCTAGATTGGTTTCTATCATGGTGTCACTATGGTGTGGTTCTATTGGACTTGTCCAGAAGTCAGCACAGCTGAGAGATCATTTTCAAAAGGCTGGTCAGACACTTCCTCTCTCTTTTGTAGGATAAGAGATTCTAGCTGGACTGACCAAAGCCTATCATACCTCTTGACCTCAGCATTAACAAACAGACCAATATCTTACTGCTGGAACTGGGGCTATTTGATCCCTGCCTGCTCTACCCTGAAGTCCTTCCAGAGCTAAGGAAATCCTAGGTCTTCAGAAAAGACTGAGTTTGAGAAAAAGGTTGTGATTACCATATTTAAAGGAGTTAATCTGCTGTTGCGTTTCCAGAGATATGCAATTTGTATTCTAAATGTATCAACAAATGCAAGACATCTCAAGGGAGATTTTGTGGAATAAAGCACATTGAATAGAAAGATTTGAGAAGAAAAACCTTGAAAACATCCCAATGGTTCCCAAAAAGGAAAATCTATTTTTCACCCATCTTGAATACACCTGGGCTTGAATTCAAAGTTTTTGTGCTGTTTATGCATTTTATATGAGCAAGGGACAACCAACCAACCAACCAACCAACCCTTAAACTAACCAACCAAAAAAACCCTCAAGCACCATTATTTAGTGTGCAAGGAGCAGTGAGCTGTAGGCTGCTGAAAAAAGCTTGACTGAATGGGGAACCCATCTGTCAAGACAAATCTTGCTTCTCTTACTTTCTGCTGTTCCTCTACTTGACCTTCACCTTCATGACCACAGAGATCTCTGTTGATGTGGGTTGCAGTCCTTAAACAGGACAAGGTCATGCTCTGTGATTGTGCTCTTGCCAGAAGATTGCTCTGCAAAGCACAAGTACTGGCAATACCTCTGCCCATTTTTAACTTAGTTCATTTCTAACAGTATCTAATCAGAGCTGATATTCTGATTTGGGTTCCTCTGCTCGAGTCCAAGTTGCAACAGAGTATTAGTGCTTAAGTTGAGTTTTTTTGAATGTGTGCATGTGGGAGTGAAGAGGTGCAAGGAATCCTCAGACCCACCAGAGAGGTTTTAGGGAGTTCTGTGTGTTCTGTGTACCAAGGATGAGACTCTGTTGGGGATTAGGCCATCTGACATGTTTGCATCAAGCCTCAAATCAATCACCTGGACTTCTCAGACCTTAGCCACAGGCTGTATCCAAAGTGGCTGCTGTCACTGATGATGTGTGGCACTGATGATGAGTGGCACTTAGTTTTATATGAGTTACAACAGGCATCTTTGAAAACCTCTGTCTGAATAATTTCAATACATTGAACGTCTATTCAATGAAAAAAGTCCTGCTATGTGTGAATGATTTTAATTTCCTGTTTGAGGGCAGCTATTTAGCTTAGTGAGCAAGCTACACAATTTTTTTCCTTCGGTTTCTAAGTCCAGAACTGATTTGAACATAAGCCTGGACCAATGACAATTACCTTTTGTCACTGAGGTTGCTGTTTTGATTTCTGCAAACATCTATACTTTTAAATTTGGATGCCCACAGATATAGACTCATCCCAGGTAAAAAAATGCTAGTAGAACACAGATAAAAGTCAATAATGAAACACATTTTGATTCTACATTGTTTGTTTTTTGAGAGCTCATTGAAGTGATGGCATTGACACATGCATAGTCAACCTATATCTTTTATGGTTTTGGTTATTTCTGTTGTATCTCAGGACATGAATAATATGCTTGTGCTGATTCAATCTGAAATCATCTTGTACTGTTGTGATTTATTTCTGTTATTCTCAATAATGTCTTGTAAAAAATTCTCTTGTGAATAGAAGGTGGAGAGTGATAAATATTTCCAAACATGTTCACACACTTGGAGGGCACAAGGGGACAGAGAGAGGAGGGAGAAAGGAAAAGACACTGCTATAGGGAGAAATAAAAAGGGACTGATAGAGAGAAAGGGAAGAAGAAATCTGATCTGTTTTCAACAGGCAAACACAACTGGCATGCAAAGACCTTCACGTACAATGTTTAACACACTGTAAAATAACATTATTTATATAAACTTTATCAGGTGTTTCATCTTTCAAATTTTATTTCACAATTGGTCTTGAAATATCCCTAAGGTATTGTCTTACTTGCAAAATGTTATTTCAATTAGTTGAATATCATTCTTTACAGGATTCAGGTCAAACAAGGGGCAAAACTAAATCCAAACCAAACAATATGTGTCTGCAATAAATTTCTGTTCCTGAATTATTCATACATAATGGCATAGGTGACTCTTCAAGCATTTTGAATTAACTAGAATTGATTTCTTACTTTTTTATGCCTAGTTGTACAAGCTTTTTTGTACTTTTACTTCTCCTTAACAAATAAAGTATTGATTCAACTCCACTGAACATGCTTTATTTAAACTTTGCCCTTTGTCAGCAACTTAGTCCTCTACCCAGAATTCTCTTCTGTGACTTTCTATTGTCTCCTGCTCTGGAAGGTGAAATATGCTGGACAGGTTCCTTGGTATGGCATAAGGGATAAAATACATTCCAAATGTGCTGGGAATAGTTACAATACAAAGCACATGCCATGCACATTAAAGCACTTACTGCTCCTTTTTTTGACTAGATTATAACTGCTCCCTGGGAAATTCAACAGCTTAAAATTCAAATAAACAGGCACATAAACTATAACCATATTTCCGCATTTTTTCCCCTTTGGCTTGTTTATTCCTATTTCAATCTAAAACTAACATTATACCCTGAACTCACATCCATTCTTGCTCTCCCTCAATTGGAAGGGGAGACAATAAGATGAAAAAGTTCATGGGTAGAGAAAGGGCAAGGAGATCACATACCAATTACCACCATGTGAAAAAATAGAACCAACCTGGGGAAAATTGATGCAATTTTCTGCCAATTAGAGTTTATGGTAAGAAACAAAAACAAATATTAAAACGTTCCCCTTCATTTCACTTTTCCCCAATGCCACCTTACCTCCTTTAACTCCTGACTCCTCTAACATCTACCAAAGCTTAGGAAGTCAAGGTAATCTTGAATTTTTGACAAGACTAGAAGCTTTTCATTCCTTTTTCATATGACTTTTCATTCTGCATATACCACACTACCTATTTTCCTTAGTCCAAGCTTATGGCTATAGACCAGCAAGAAGTTTCAGTGAATAAGTTTTTGCTTTTCTGTCAGATATGAGAAATATCTGACAGAATAATCTGATGACTGATTATGAAAAGCAAACTGGTGTTCTGGTAAAATTATAAATTACTACCTTCCAAGTGGTAGAACTTAATCACACTGGTCACTATTTCACTACAATGCTAGAATCCATTTGAGCAGTGTCCTTTACACTGCAGCCTAATTCTTTAAATTTAAAGTTGTTCTTATATTTATGATAGAAGTAAAATCAGATTATATCCAAATTTTATTATTTTCAAATGTCATAAGGTACAGTAGTTCATCAACTCTAGATGTAGAGTACAAATCCAGATTTGATCATGGCTGACAGCATTTTTTAATGATAGCTGTCTGTGTGACATCATATAAAATACAGATAATTATCATCATTACCAAACCAAAGGAAAAAACCCTGTGCATTCCATTTACTCAGGTAAAGATAATAGTTATGTAATATGCCCAAAACATTAGCTGTATTCCATACAAAAATCTTCTAACTCTGTAAAACACTAGACATGACTATAAATATATTTAATGAGAAAAAATTACCTGATTGTAAATCTAGAGACAGGTGAGGAAACAAGAACATACTGCATTGACCAGAATACAAAATTCCTGTTCTTCACATGCAAACTTGTTCTCTAACAAGCACAACTGTAGACCATTACCTCTAAACAACCCTCAGTAAAAACTGACATCATTCTGTATTTGTACATCCCTTAGTGACACGCAGAGAAGAGCCAGTCTTTACTGAGTGATGGTAGGCATAAGAATCAAGCAGAAGTTTATTTTAATTGGTGGAATACAGTATAGACATAGGTATAACCTCAGTGTATATATGTAGAAATGTAATAAAATCATAGAGGTAGCCATTATTCAATATGAAGAAAAAGACAGAACCTATATTTTATAAATTCTTTTAGAAAAGCAAAGACCTGGTATCAGGTTTCAGGAGACCCCATGTTGGCCTCAGTGAGCAATGAATCAGGATCCATTCAGTGATTCAAAGTGATTGTTTTGATGCCCTCAGTTCCAGACCTGTGAATTATCTGAAACTGCAAATAAAGCTAGCAAGAAATTGAGTGATTATTTCTAAGTTTTCCTAAATAAACTTATAGCATGCACAGGCTATAACTAGTTTAACCATACTGAATGTACAAACTTGCATGAACATTTACCTCACAGTAGTTTTAATGAAGCTCTAAGAACTGTTGAGATTCATTAAAGGCCTCTTCCAGCAGTGCCCTGTGACAGGACCGGAGGCAGTGGGCACAAACTGAAACACAAAAGTTTCCTTGATCCTCAGGAAACACTTTTTTACTGTGACAGTAACCAAGCACTGGGACAAGTTGGTCATAGGGGTGTGGGCTCTCTCTTGTCAGAGACATTCCAAAGGCATCCAGATGCAGTGCTGGTTGACTGTTTCCAGGTGGATCTCCTTGAGCAGAAAAGATGACCTTCAGGGTCACTTCAAGCCTCAACCATTTTTGAATCTATGATTCTGTGATAAATCTTTTCTTTATAACTTTAATCCATCAACTCTATTAGACTGTAAGGTTCAGACATAGATTACCATAAAGTACATTGTTAGAATTTGCCCAAGACATTAAAAACAGCTTCACTGTTTCCTGTGAAAACTGAAATATGTTTTCATTTCTGCTATCCTCTGTAAAACATTCAGCATGCACTATAACAACTGCCAGAGGAAAGCCTAGAAGTTCATGAAGTTTTTGAAGGAAAGCACAGGCATTTTCTTTTACATCCAGCATACAGAAATGCCTGGGATTTTTGAAGTTGTCATATCTTCTGGCTTCCTAGAGTAAGTAACCACCTCACAAAGTGGGGTTTTTTTTCCAAATTCCATTTAAAAACTAGATTGACTTGTGGCCCCTATACACCTTCTGGAAAGGTATTTAAGATATCACTTAGATTACTAGGATCCTTCTTCTATTTTCCAGCTTAAATGTGCTCCATTTCTTCTCATGTCAACATTGACAGTTAACTTAAGTAGTTCTTTTCTCTCCTTAATACTTAGCCCTCTTGAGTATGATCCAATACACACCTAATATTCATTTAGCTAAGCTAAAAGACACTTTTCCAAGGCTCACTTTCTGTAGCATCATTTTGTATTCTTTGGGTCTCTCCAGCAGCCTTTTTCTGGTCCCCTGTTGAAATGTATCACTCTTGAATGCAGCTGGCCAGAAAAGCAGAGATGATTCCTCTGAGCTTTTCCTGATGTTTTCTGCAATCCACTTAACAATATGAACCTGGGTACCCCACCTGATTCTTTCAGAGCCTGCATTTACATTTTTGTTGACAAGTAATACCCATGTCCCAGGGTGTTTAAGGTAGTGAGTAGGATGCCTGTTTTGTAGTAACCCACATCTATGTGTGCTGTCTTGGGAATGAAGGTGCTCCTGGAATCAGTCTCTCTTCTGATTTTCTTCCATTATGGTCCACACAAGTGTCCAGTTTGCATGATCTGAGTAAATTCTGAGACAGTGACTGCTAGAACATGGGAAAGTATGAGACCCATGCCCACATCACCATGAAGAAAAATCCACACAATGCTACCACTGAGTCAGGCAAAGCAGCTTTCCCCTGAGGCACAAAAGTTCTGACCCTCCTCTTGCAAAGGAAACTCCTCACTGGGCCTTGTGTACATAATGAACTCTCTATAATCTTTTCTCATAAAGGCAAAAAGGGGATTTGTTTAACTTTAGGTTGCTTGTTTATCAAATCACCTGGTGATTTTCAGGAGAAAAGCCACCTTGGAGCTGGAAATTTCACGTCACTATTTTTTGAAGGAGACATTGCTGAGACTGATCAAGCACAGAACAATTTGTTTCAGGATGAAAATACTGATACTCAAGCCATGTGTTTCTCAGCTGCTTAATACTGAAGATTGTTTTCTTCTCTTTATATAGACAAGAAAGGAGGGAGACAAAAGTTGTGTGGGCAGTGAAGTTATCCAGAGCAGAGATTGATGAGGGTGGCAAGTTGCACAGTGTAATACTCAGAGCTGGAGAGACAAGGCACAAATGTGATATTTATCCCTTTCTCCTTCCCACGTCCTTCTCTGATGTTTTGATATTACTGAAGTACAAAGCAAGTGCTGCTCAAAAGCTGTTGTTGGTGTACTGTGAAACCACAATAGAAAATAGCAAGTAGTGGGCAATCACACAGAGCTGCTAATTAACTTGAACCAACTTAAAATAAACTCTGTACAATGAAGATGCAGAGATTCCAGTAAAGAAATTAGCCTTCTATGAATATTTCTTCCTTGATGATGGCAGGGAAGTACAGTAAGAGACTTTTACGCATATCTACTTGATGAAACTTTTTGGACAGTGCAACTGCCTTCCTCTCACTTTTCCTAACCATTACATTTGAATCCAAGAGGTGTTGAAGTAAAGGCTTCATTTCAGAGTGAGAAGAAAATAACTGATTACTTTTGTTCTCTTCCTTTGGATCAGTGTTTCACATAGTAGCATTTCTTAGTTCTGTTAATGAACCTTTGCAATTATTTCTTGTTCCATAATTCAGTTTTCAGAATATACAATGAAAGACTGATATTTACAACAATGGTTGATAATTCATTTTTACTATAATTTTTATTAAATTTTATTAAATTGAGATTATTTTTTTTAATGGAGAATACCTTGAATTTTTGGAACCAAGGCAAAAAATTTTGAAAATTGAAATTCTTTCTGGTTCAACATATATTTCTTAGGATTTTCTCCGCCTTAATTTTTAGAAAAGCCTTTTTATTTTGAATTTCTGATTAATTTAAATTGTCATGCATGCCAGATTGATAGCAAATACTTTCTAATTTTCAAAATGAAATGTTTTGACTTACTCATCTATATTTCCAGAGTTTAAATTTCTTTAACATTTTGCACCTACTGAACATTTTTACTTTTTTTGTCAAATCATAAATAAAAGTTCCTTGCACTTCTTGTTTCTGAAACTTCTGGTGTGCTAAGAATTTATTTTTTTTTTTTTTTTAATTATTTCTCACCGTCTCCTTCTCTTTAAAATTGCTGTAGTGCATTGTCTTTGGGTGGCACCAGGTCCCCACAAGGCTGCTCTGTCCTTCCCCCTGCATCAAGAGGAAATAAATATCATGGGTTTGAGATAAGGACAAGGAGATCCCTCACCAAGTATCATGATGGGCTAAACAGACACAACTTGGGAAATGAATTTATTGCAAATTAAATTGAGTAAGATGGAAAGAAACTAAAAATACTTGGCTCCACCTTCTTCCCAGGTTCTGCTAAGTTCTTCTGCATCCTCCTTCCAAGGGTTGCAGGAGGATGGAGAATGAGGGCTATGTCCTCATTCTCCATGAGACAAGGATAGCTTTTGGTTTCTTCTGGCAGAAGCCAGCCTTTCAGCCCCCAATACCAAAATCCTATCATGTAGACCCAATACAGCTGCTTTAAGATCCATAAGTGAAGACATCTGAGTAAGAACTATGCTTTTATCTTCTTACTGTGAACAAAGTGTGTGTTGCACCAGGGAGTTCCAAAATCTTCAGTACGCCTGGAGATCAATGGCACATGTGTCTTACACACTTGCACAGCAATTCCAAAGCTGCAAAGCACCCCTTGCCTTGATCCCTGGCACAGATTCCCCCAGCAGCACAGGGACATTTGCAGCCATGCCACTCTCTAGCTGAGGTAGTTTTGCCCATGTTCTTTATTGGGAGTGCTAACAACTAAATTGTGTCCAGGAATTGTCTGGGAGTGTTGCCAAAATCATGTCAGGGACCATTCCCTGAATTTAGCAACATGGACAATTGAATTCCAGTGCCTGGAACTGAGGCCAGTGAGGCCTCACTCAGTTCATGAGCTTACAAGTTGCTTTGGAGAGTGGTTTGATCTTTTACCATCTTTTACTAAATGCTCTTATTGCCTCGCTGAGTGGAAGTGCTTTATTCATGTTTTAGAGGTGAGAGACTAATACATCACATACACAAGTAATATGACCTAACCTTAATGGATAGGATTTTGTCTTACCAAAATCTGAAATTAGGGGACTTAATTGTATTACAGAGAGGTTTGCAGAAGGAACTGGGCTGACTGATTTAATGTTGACTGCATTGGGCTGTGCATGAACAATGTGCTACTGGCTGGAACCTCACAGCCCTTGACATCTCTGTGTTATGTGATGGCAAATCCAAGATACCACAGAGAGATTTGGTCAGACCATGCACCTCTGTATTGTCATTGGAGAAACACAATCTCAATATCCAGTTCTGGCAGCCATGGTGGGAATTCCAAATATGATTTCTTCGGACAAGTACTGCACAGGGAAGGCTCTCCTGCACGAGCCCGTCAAACCATCACCGGATGCAGAAAATGAACAGCTCCTCTGTGGCTTCCAGGAGCATATTCACACTTTCCTGTTGACACTGGCTGTTATTTGTTTGGCCATTCTGTGATTTAAGTCATTAAACAGGGAGGGAAATAGCTCATCAAAGCTAGAATAATGTCATGTCAGCTTTTATTTTTTTGTCAGAAGCTGAGAAGCCATACAGTCATCTTGTAGTGAAAGTGGGGTATACAGCAAGGAAGGGAAGAGGACAAAGTGCTGTGGGACTTTTCTGAACATCAGAAACCACTTTTATCATCTTGTGTCTCTCCTGGCCACTTCATCTGGCCTTGACTGACTGATTATCAGAGCTGTTAGCAAAATCACTTTGGCTGGTAACTGCAGAAGTTCAAGAATTCTCTTTGCCTCTTTTTCTAGTTAAAAAACTTTTATCACACAAACAATAATCACTTCAAGCCTCTTATGATTGCTCTTTTAGAAAAGTCATTTTTCTAGTCACTTAACTCCTCCTTTTAGGGGCTCTGAACATGGTTAAATGGGAGCTATTCAGAGAAGAGCTTCATCTGGCTTCCCTATTATGCATGTTCATCTGCTATCTTGACATTGCCTCCCTGCCAGCATTTCTCACCTGCCTCACAGAGGTGTTATGTGATGTAATTAGTTTTATTATTACTGTAATTACCATAAAATCAAGCTGACAAAATGAGACTGCTTCCCCAGGTTTTTCCCAGCATTTTTTGCTGAGCTTTAAGATTATTTTAGCTGTTAGAATTTTCTCCTGTGCTAGATCCCAGTTCTCACTCCTTCTTTCCTTTGCTTTTGTGCCATTTGGCTAAGAAGGTGATAAAACCTGCTGACATATTCTGCTGCATCATTTTCTGCAGCTGGCTTGAAAACAAAAGTCACTAATAAAATGCTGTTGCTAGTAGGACCCTACTCCCACTTTATTAAAAGAGAGAACAAATCAACATTTTCTATTTCAATTTTTTTTTTTCCAAGGAAATTGAACACAATGGACATGCACACTTTGCACACTCACAAATCCTGGAGAACTAATTGAATGATTTATGTAAGGTTTTGATCCAAGTTGCCTGGTTTTGTCCCAGTTTCATGGAGAGCTATCACACTGAGAATTTCAATGCTTTACTATGGCACGTTTTGTTCCAGGAGGCAAATTCACAGCGGC
Organism: Cinnycerthia olivascens; assembly: GCA_035048155.1. Lineage (NCBI taxonomy): Eukaryota > Metazoa > Chordata > Aves > Passeriformes > Certhiidae > Cinnycerthia > Cinnycerthia olivascens. Next base: position 145,507,064 of record JAWWMU010000106.1, read on the forward strand.
CAAGCACAGGTTCACTCTGCTGGAAGGAAGCACAAGATGTTTCACACAGGAGAGGCAAAAGGTATCATGCTGAGCCAGTCTGTGCTTTTGGGATTTTGGAATTGTGTGTCTCCCAAAATCATTCAGGGAACAAAAGGAAGTTCACAGGTATGTGCTATACAAAACTTCTTTTTTGCACAGCTGTGTGGGTAAGTGTAACATAGAAGAAATTGCTGTGTTCATCAGGAAAACTGTTGTTGGCTAAATTCCATCCATCCTCAAGGATATCAAGGGTTCAATCCTACCTTTCTCACCACCCAAAAGAGTACTGCAGATGGCCACCTCTGACTCAGGATCCCCAAAGAGATCTGTGTGTTTATTGGGAGCTAGCCCTAAGTTTATTTAATTTATCAAAAGGAAAAAAGAGAAAGAAGGGCATTTTGGAACGATAATGTCTACAGCTGCAATCAAGCAAAATAATTTGATTTTAAAGATGATGTTAGAAATAAACTCTTTGGAAATGTCAATTCTTAAAAAAAAATTATATATCTGTAGAAAAATCTCACTTGAGCCTGGTGTACATTTTCCATTGATTTAATTCTTTCAAGTAATTTTGTATGCATTCCTAATAAATAATCGAAATTTTACTTTTTATCTATTTCTTAATTACAATATGGTTTGAAATATTATTAAATATAATTTAAACATCATACATGAGTTATTTTCAGTTTTAAAGATATTTTGAATACAGTATTTCTATTCATCATAAAGTGTACTAAAAATTTTTTGCTTACCATTAAAGGTGACCTTGAAAGTTTTATATGCAGAAAATTATTGAACACATTAATTGTTTTTACTTTCTAGTAATCTGCATTGTTTTGATCCATTAGTTTCAATACCAGAATTTAAGAATCTTACTGTTTTTATCTGGATCCATAATGTTGATGATTTCTTAGTTATTCCAAAATCCAACATCCTTAAACCAATAATTAGTTTTTTTAATATACTTGTTAGAGCCTTCAGGGTACCTAGGTGATAAATGCATAACTATGCTTTCTTTTTTGGAACAAGAGCAACCTTACCTCACTTTTCTTTGAAGCAGACAAATTTTCTTTTGATATCCCTAATACACTCTTTCATATTTCACTTAATACAATATTTTATTTTTGAGTTCATTTATTCACAGTTAAATGCATTATTCTCTCTGAATGTGTGATATACTATGAAGAAATTCCAGAGAATTCTGCTCTGATTCTTCAAGGTCTAAAACCCAGAACAATAAGAAAAAACTCCACAAATGTAAAATAAAATGTAACTTGGTGTCCAAGACTGATCTGGAATGATCTGGAGACCCTGATTCTGAAGGCAGGATCTGAACTCCTTGGAAAGCTGCTATTACCATTACAACTGAAAGCTTGTCTTATCAGCAACTTGAGTGGAGTATTTTTTCATTTCTTGCCTCTTATTTTTTACCAAATCTTTGTGGAATGCTTGTTCAGGGGAGCCTCTTTCAAGAGGATTTTTTAGTACTTCCTCGTTTTTACAGGAGTGTTGATTAATGCTTATATTACTTGTCCACTTATCCTTCTGGAAAATGAAAGGTTAAACCTTTGTTGTCTTAATTCCAGGTTCTGTAAGATACAATTAAAATGGAGAAATGGTGTAATATCATATGTGGTTGGACTCCTGTTCTGTGCTGGAAAGGACTATGGATGGATCAGATTTTTTGTAGGATTTGAAAGAAAAGCCAATACTCTGCTCTTGTTCCCATTCTCTTTTATCACTTTTTTTGCTTCCCTTGCTGATAATTATATTCACAAAAATAATTTTATCTATAATATTTTGTGATTTGCAGGTAGCAAGCTTAAGAACTTTTGCATCTGAAATTAATGCTCTTAACCATAATTTTCCTCCATGGACCCTATCAGACCTTCACAGGTTTGATTCTGGAAAAGTTCCATACAGGCAGTGAAATTAATATGAATTAATGTGGACTTCATTAAAGACTGTGTGGAATTTTAACACTGCTCTGAGGAAAACTGAATAAATATTCCTTCTAATTTCTTTATGCTTTACTAAAAAGTAAAAACATGGTTGGTGTTAACTACTGAGTTGTTGTTCTACTACTGAGACACTTTGCAGGTGAATCTGTATCAGTGGAAAGCCTTTGATCACAGCCTGCCACAGCCTCTGGTCACTGCCTCCCCACCAATGTGTCCCCTTGATCTTTGTTCCAGGTGCTTTAAGTGTAGCTACCAAAATTACTTCAATCTCCATGACCCAAGTTAGCAAAGATAATCTATTTTTAAACTCACTTGGCCCATTTTTACTGAACTGAGCTAGATCAGAATCAAAGAAAAGCTCATCCAGCAGGTCAGAGGGGCTGCTAACCTTTCTAAGAGCAGGGGTGATATGAATATGAACTCTAACAAATGGCATGACAAGGCTAAACAGGAGAGCAAAAAAGAGTCTGGAATATTCTGTCTGTGAATGAATTGTTAAAAAAATCTGTCCTGGTCTTTGCCTAAATGCATATATGTGACAGTTTTTATGCCAGAAACTTTCTTTTACAGAGGTTTTAAGCAGGATGAGAGCATTCTGTTGCAGGGATGACAAGGACGTCACCTCCTGAAAATCTTTTAAAAAAATGCAGATCATCACAGTTGGTGGAGAAAGAGAGACTGCAGCTTAGTTGCTTCTGGGATCTTGGGAAATCCAGTTTGTTGCAGAATCACAGGATGGTTGAGGTTGGAAGGGAGCCTGGAGGTAATCTTGTTGGACAACCCTGCTCAAGCAGCTACCTAGACTGGTTTGCCCAGAACCATGTTCAGGTGGCTTTTGAACCTCTCTGAACAGAGAAACTCCACAACCTCTCTGAGCACCTTGTGCCAGTGCTTGGTCACAGGAAAAAGATTTTCTGGATGTTCAGAAGGAATCTTCTGCATTTCAGTAGCACTTGCTGCCTCTGATTCTGTGACTGGGTACCACTGCAAAGAACCTCTCTCTGACCTCTTTTAACCCTTTCTTCATGTAATAATAACATTAATAAGGAGGCCCTGTCTGAGCCTCCTCTTCTCCTGGGTGACAGTCCCAGCTCTCTCAGCCTTTCTTTATGCATCAGGGGCTGCAGCCCCTTGATCCTCTGAGCCCTTCACTGGACTCTGTCCTGTATGTCCATGAATGTCCTGTACTGGGGAGTTCAGCGCTGGACACAGCACTCAGTGTGGCCTCTCCAGGGCAGAGCAGAGGGAAAGGATCTCCTTCCTCAACCTGCTGCCAAATATTCTCATGTAAGACAAAACAGCTCCTAGATAAAGAAACTCTTTCTTATCTCTTAACATGCAAGAAGTGTGTTTTCAACAGCCTGTTAGACATGAAACAACACTTTTCTGTAGTGGACAAGAATTGTTATCAATGGACCAAATTTCTGTGCTGTTACAAGACTGTTAACTAAATGCTTCTATACATCATCAGCATTATTATAGGGCAAAGAAATATCTCACCGTAATTCAGTTTGCACTTGGTCAGTGAACAAAATGCTTTTCAGGCCAAGAATTTCTGACACAAACATGAATGTCTGCACATAGATTACCCAAACATACCGTTTTTTTCACAGAGTGGGATTGAAAACAATTCCCCTGTTCTTGGTCTGAAGACTCTAATTAATTGCAACAACTATAATTTACAGTGTGGTTTTGAATTGTCGTGGGGTGGCTCTGTTCATTTCAACCAATGAAGCTGCTGC
>JAWWMU010000106.1:145528813-145542663 GCA_035048155.1 Cinnycerthia olivascens
GTCAGTGGGTTTGTTTGTTTTGTAATACTGCGTGCTTATTTTATTTTAGTTCTCCTAAATAAAGAACTGTTATTCCTATTCCCAAATCTTTGCCTGAGAGCCCCTTAAATCCAAAATTATAATTCAGAGGGAGGAGGTTTACATCCTTCTTTCCAAGGCAGGCTCCTGCCTTCCTTAGCAGACTAGTTTCATTAAGCCACTCCATGCCTTTGCAAAAAAAGAGATGCCCAGAACTCTTGAGGCCCCTTTCAGGTACTGGAAGGTGCTAAATTGTCTCCTGGAGCCTTCTCTTCTCCATGCTGAAAAGATGAGGATGAATAGGCACTACCTCAAATTCATGACTTCGCCTGCATCAAGTCCATTTAACAAATCATCTGTATTTAGTTTTGAGAAGAAAAAAAAGACCTCAATATTTTATGTTCAGTGTAAAATAGTAAATGCATCTACAAGTTTGTTGCCAGACATTCTCCAAGTGGTTTGTAATACACTACCTGTAGTAGGCACCAGTGAAATGTTGTTTATTGCAGCTTTCCAATTTCATTAAAGAGCAATTTTTGGGTTGAAAAGCATAGTTTTCCAACATGAGCAGAAGGGCAAAGGTCATTTCAGTTTCTGGTGTTAACAAAGCAGCCCTCCTATGCCCTATTCACCTCTGTAGCTGCAAGAAACATGGGGATAAGTTAGAAGAGAGAGAAGAGGCTTTAATAATCCCAAACAACTCTGTAAATACTTATCTGGATCTTCCCTACTGGCTTACACTGCACATTCTCCCCCACAGGATCAGACCTGCTGTATATTGTCTCATTCAGGGAACTCAAAGTACTTTAAAAGACATCAGTTTCAAGGCCCATTAAAATCAGCGTGCACTTTTCCCACTAATGTCAAGAGGCTTTTAATCAGATTTTAAATTACTCCCGAGCTTCAACTGAGTTCTAAGCTGTTTCTTTCCCACAAATACAGTTTCCCTGCTTGAATCTCATTTCCTGCCTCTCCTTCTAATCACCTTTTTAGGGCCCTTCTGTTTTTATCTCTCTCCTTACAGTTTATTTTGCAACATTTCCCACCATAGTGTCAGATACAAGGTCTGCTCTGTCTTCCAGATCATTAACAAAAGTACTGAGAATAATCCCAAGTGAAAACTGCCCATGATACCCAGATAAGGAATACCCACATAGTGTGCCATAGACACATCGAGGAATGACTTGCATTCCCCACAGGATTATACAGGTTGTCAAAATTCCTCACTTATAGCTCATCAAGCTCATTCAGGTACTTTTATCTCTCTCCACAGAAACAGAGACACACATAGATAGATGTATCTATATCATATTCAGGAAATAAGAAATGTTGTATGCCAGAGCTACATAAAATTCATTTTTTCTATTGAATCCAAGTCACAAGTCTGTGCCAAGTACCACAGAGAAAATTAATTCTGTCCCAGCCAAACCCAGGATGGTACTGCAGGCAGAGAATGTTCTCTCTCTGTTTGGTATTTACATACTCCATATTCACCTTTAGTCAGATAAGAAATCACATTATTATTTGCCCCATTCTACTGATAAACTCTCTATGATACAGATAAAACACTGCACCTTATTTTCTTAATTATTTATTTGAGTGGAAGAAATGTATCTGTCATTTTGCTGAAGCATATCAACACATGTGACCCTCAGAGCATCCATGGAATAACTGGCACCAGAGAGGTTTGGGGGAGCAGTGAGGGTGTTTTGGAGGCATTTTGTGAACTGCCATATGGATATGCAGGCACGGGGGGTGGGGGGGGGGGTGTCTCTGCAGTAGCATAAACCTGGCAGTACACCAAGGATCCTTCACCTGTACTGCTGGCAGTATGAGCCAGCCTGGTGTAAATAACTGCTCTGCTCATTTTCTGATCATCTGGGTCTGCTCTGAGCTGAGAGCAATATCTCCTCACTAACTCTGTGCTCTTCATTCAGTCAGTCCTGCGAGAACTTTCTGCATACCATCAGAAAGGGGTAAATTTGGATTTAATCTCCACTATCCACCTCATCCATTTCTAATTTAGTTATATGGCTATTACATGGGTTGTGTAAGTAAATGGCAGCAAAGTATTCCTGTCATGTAATTATATTTTAAAATCTAAGTAATAGCAGTTACTTTTATTAGCAAAAACAATTATCATTCCTCCTAGCATAGCCTCAGATAAAGAAATTCCATGTAATGATCTCATAATGACAGTCTTACATCCATGTCATATTGACATGAATAATAGATTTAATATTAAAAGAAAAATTATTAACTGCTTCTTCATTAAATGAGCAAGGATTCCTATGCATCCGTGTACTTACACCCAGGTATCTTGTCTTAGTAGCTGGAAACTATATTAGAATAATATAATGATTAACAAATTAAAACTTTTAGCCTTTTAAACACTAGAAGTCAAGGATTTTTTTTTTTAATTGAACTGAGCTAATAGGGATTCGAGAGAAGTTTATAGAGATTGTGCAGAAGTAGACATTGTGTTAGCTCCTAGGAAACTGGTATGTCTAGACTTATGAAAGGCTGCTGAGACCCCAAAATCAGCAAAAATGAGCCAATAATGGCTTCTTGGCATCTAATGAGCCCTGCCTCTCTGTGCACCTAATTAACCATGACACAATTCTGGTTATGCAGCTTGTGGCACAGACAGCTTCCCCAGTAGGGTTTTAGGATCCTCAGTGGCAGAATCAGCTGTCCCAATCACCTTGTTCCTGGAGTCAGAGCCAAGGGATGTGCTGCACAACACTGTTTGCATGGAGTTTGTTACACAAAAGGGCAAAATCTAATCCTGACATGACGGATGCAAGGTGAGAGCAAACTCTGACTGTTCAAAAGCATATTTCAGAGATAGGCATCAATGGGAAAGACAAACAAACAGTGAAGCACAAGTGTGGAGTTCCAGCTTAGATAGCTCCCCAAAGACAGCACTGGAATTAAGCAGGACAATCGTCTTTCAGAGTAAATGCTATGTCACAGTACCACGAACAAATTTGGTGTGTGAAAACCAAACCTTGGCTTTATCCCTTTGGACAACAAATCTGAAGTTAGTATTACTCTGATTCCAGCTCAAGAAGAGTTGTTAACCTCATGTGTAGCATCAATATTAACTGTGAATTAGTGAATTACATGAAAGTGCTCTGTCCCAAAATTGTATCCTGGGTTGTATCAAAAGCCATGTGTGTACCAAGTCAAGGGAAGTGATTGTACCTCTCTACTCTGCTCTGATGAGACCCCACCTGCAGCTCTGGGATCCCCAGCACAGGAAGGACATGGAACTGCTGGAGCGAGTCCAGAGCAGACCACCAAGTGGATCAGACGCCTTTTACATCCTTTAGATTCTATGATTCCATTCTTTAGCACATATCAAATACATATGAACTTCTACAACTCCAAAATGCCAACAGTTTTTGCCTAAAACAATGAATAATATTGAAATAAAAAGAAAAAAAAGAAGAGATTCCTGGAGATGCCTGTTTCCTTTGAGATACCTGTGTGTGTAAATTAATGCAGAAAAAACCCCACATAGTTTGGCTGTTTCCTAGAATATATAATCTAATACTGCATAACTCAAAGTAAAATATACTATATGATTTCTTAAACAGCACAAAGTTGAAAATTGGAACATTTAAAGAAAATTTGAACTTGCAAATGTCACTATTTTTGTTTTAAGAAATTCTTGTTTAAATTGTGAGGGGAATTTTTAAACTTTCTGGGCATTTTTTCATTTAGGAAATACTTTACTATCATCAAGTCTCCTTGTGTACACATAATTTCATCATTATAATTGTTCTCATAATGGCAACATTTGAAAAAGCTGTAAGATACAGTCACTTTTTTATTAGAACTGCACAGATGCAAAGTTCATTCTCTGTCATGGGACAGAGAATATGATAATTTTAAGTGCATAAAGCGTAATATTGAAACATTTTTCCATACAACACTTATCTATTTTATTTAACCTACAGTGTTAAGACTTACAGAAAGGAGTGCAATATATTCATGGAGGACACAGTGCAGAGTTTTAATTCTTTTTATTAATATCTCAATAATAAAGCTTAGTGTGGAGCCAGCATTTTTGATAGATTTTTCCTTATCTGAAGTAAAAGATGAAATCCATCCACAAAGCTCTCACTACAATCTAGGCAACACATTTTTGACTCCCTCCCTGATGTGCTTGCTTAGGAAGTCAGCTCCCAGTGTCAGAGGAAGTTTGCCTGCTCGTGTGCTGGGAAAGAAAGGAGGAAAATCTTCAAGATATGGCCCCAGGTTATCAGCAGTGAAGTCTCTGCAGTACCTTAGTGCTTCTGAACTCTAATTATCCCGAAGCTAAGCAAAGTTCACTGATCTGGCACTGGAGCTGAGCCAAGTCTAGCAGTCCTAACCTTAGCAAAGTTCTCACTGAAGCATGGGAGTTCCATTGGACTAAAAATTTCAGGGTCTGGCCTGCTCTCTTTTAACTTTGTGTGTGTTCACTCACCTGCACTCAGGAAGCAGAGGGCTTTAAGATCTCAATCCCTTCATGGAGCTTCAGCTGAAATAAATGTGAACAGCTCCTGTGGCTTGAAATATGGGACATAATTTGAGAGATGCTTTTGAATTATTTTTTGAAACAAGGTAATCCAGCACTACAAAGATTTGGGAACCTTCAAAGAGAGCTGTCTTTAAAAAAAGCTGCTTTGTTCACACTGTTGGGTTTAGATCTGAATGCTCATTTAAAAAAAAAAACTAATTAGGTTAATCATGTCCAGATCCTGGGACCACAAACTCCTAGAAAGGACAAATCAACTGGTGATGAGGTTTGCTTCCTAGGGACAAGTGTTTAAACAGGTTTTAGTCAATGTTGCCTTAGCAAGTTCGTCAAATGCAAAATGTAGGAAACAGCTTTACTGCTCCTCATGGAGGCATGGGTACACCAATGTAAAAACCAGAAAAACTGGAAATCTTTTAGATTTTGAAGAAATATGAGTTTTGCTCTCATTATTCTGTCAGGAACAAGCTTTGTCTTGGTTTTGCTTCGGGATTTTCTAAAAAATATAGTTAAAAAGTATAAATTAAGCATTTTTCCAAGGGATGCAAAACTCTTGTGAGATTAAAAACTTACGTTCATCTTTTGAAATTATCTATTTAAAACCCTATACTACCTCAATTCACTTTTCACCATTTCCACATCTAAAAATATTATTTAACAGCCTGCTGCTGTCCTTCAAAGGGTGCCACTCTCTCCCTATTTTATACATCACCATCAAGGCTCAGAGTTGTGTACTTTTTTGTTTACTTTTACACTTTGATTGCATTCTTCCATCTCTTTCTCTATTTTTGCCTGTCACTGACATATCTGTCATCTTTATCTGTGAGTGTTGTTACCTGGGATTTTCTGTTACTCACACGATATTTTGTACTTTTCTTGCCTCTGTTTTATTCTTTGACCTCTTGAAATATTTTCTTGTTGTATACCATGAATTCTTATGGCAGTTTCAAATGAAGAGTTTTGCCACTTCAGCATATTTTGAATTCTTGCTTGAATGCTGGTAGATTTTCTTTTATTTTTTATTGCTTTCCCAAACCCCTTGAGATCTTTCTTAAGTTCTTTATTTGAATTACCTTCAATTCATTGCTCTTCTTTTTATTACCTGGTCAAACACCTTTTAAAAATGCTGTCCAACTTCTCATTCAGAACTGAAGGGCAGGTGGCTTAGAGCTCCTCAGACACTGAAAGCATCATTCTCAGAGTAGCAAGAAACTCAATTTTTCTCTCATTCTTGCTGCTGTAAAATAGAAAGGAGAATTATTTTTCATTTGAATTGAAAAGGGCTCAGTCACAGTGATCAGTGTCATTTTTAAGCTCACACTTTGGCAAAGAGTAGAGGACATGGATACCAAACCTTCAGTCTGTTTAAATATTAAACAGTTTGAAAAGTGACAGAAGTGTACAAACAGTATTGTCACCTGTCTTGTCTATATCCAAACACATATTCATTTAACTTTTCCTACAGTCCTCCAAACTTCAGACAAAGTTGCATGATTTAGATGGAAATCCAGCCTCATAAGTCAGCACAAATTATAGTTATAACATTAGTATTTAAAAATAATGAAAAATCCCAGCCTGTCTTCTGTTGTTTTCAGCATTTTATCCTACATGTTGGATTTTGTTGTCATTCTTTGTAGAGACCTGCTGGATCTGGTTTGTGAAATTAATGAGAAACAGGTTATGAATTGCATATTTACAACTCTTAAGGAATAAATATTCTTGATATAATAGAGCAAATGTAAACAAAAAAACTCCACAAGAAAAATAATAAAGCAGATTCAACCCAGCTCTGCCTCTGGTCTAGTATTTCACTATTGAATGATATATATTCATATTTTATATATAAGATACCGTTAAATTTTATAACCAATTTAATGAGTTCTGTACATGGCATACCCTCAGATATTTTCTGGTAAGATGCTGTTTGCAAGAGCATGAGCCTTTCCTGACTTTAATCGTTAGCCATAATCTGATTTACGATTCAGCTGAAATGATCCATCTGTTTCTGAGAGCTAAACAAAAGAAATGCAAAATAAAATAAAGCACAAAATAAAATAAAATGAAACTCTTACATCAACTTTAATAAAGAAGCACTTTATCTTTTGTAGGGTGCATTCTGGAGATAGTGAAATAATCTTGAATGCCTGTGAAAATTAACTTAAAGTTATCCTGAAATCTCTCTTTGCCTGTGTTTGCATTTCATGTTTTTCACATAAGTGCATTAAAGTTTCAGTGCATTAAGAGGCTGCTATGGATCCAAACAACCACGGGAGGTAAACAAAGCCATATCTGCTGTTGCAACCCTCTTCTGGCAGGAATTACAGGAATGCTGAGAAAAGGGAATCTATACTCATGCAAGATGACAAAGATGGCTGAAGAGGAGACAGGGAAAGGTTGGGAGAAGAGATGAGATTTTGCTGAAAGAATGGCACTGTCTCCCAAGGTAGCACACCTGCACATGCAATCTGCATCTGCTTTGGGAGACCAAGCTCCCACTGCAGTCAATTGATCACATTTCACACTTTTCTGCCCTTACTCATTCTCCAAAAACATCCATGTTAGGCTTTCACACATGCCCAATACTTGGATCAATGTGGTAGATCCATGTTCTTTTTGGAGCAGCTATTTAATGCCAGTGATGGATATCCTAGAGCATGTCAAATGGACTAGATGAAAACTTCCTCATTTGAGCAACTAAACCATCTTTCCTTATTAGCATTGAGAGCTGCTCAGCTGATTAGGCAAAAGAGTTTGGATTTAGTTGCCAAAATGCAGACACATAGCACTTTTTGAATCCTGTAGGTTACCTGTGATCATAAAATGAGATATCCATGAGGGATCAGAGACTCCTGTGTTTTTGGAGCAGCAGTTGCATGTAAAGAGGAGCACTGTACTGTGTCTGAAATGGGATTAGGTGCATAACTGTAAATATTTTAATGGGGCATCTGCCCCATTCCCAGACATTTGCACTTAAATCAACTATAGTCACCACCAATATTCACCAATTTATTAACACCACTGATTAGATTCTCACTGTCTGTAATGACACCTTCCTTGCTCACATCTGACCACCAACACATGCATGCAGCAGGCCAGGTGGCTTAGTCTTTTCAGAAGACCCTCTCTCCAGATAATCCATGTGGTTGCTGACTTTGGAGCCACTTGAGAAGCACTACGGTATCCAGGAGGCAGAGAGGGGCATGCACATGAACATGAGGTGCACTTTGTCACTGGTGTGTGCAATAGAGGATTGCAGGGAGAGGTACAGGTGTAAATAAAGCTGAATAACTTATATCTCAAAAAAGAGATAAGACTAAATGGGGGACCTGTCCTTTCAGAAGAGGGGATGTGCCCGTAGCCCACGCTGGCTGAAAACAGGCGTGTGCACAGCTCACGGTGTATACTGGCACACTGAAAGGTGTTTGGGTATGAACAGTTTTATGAACATCTTAAAAGTTTCTAATATTCTGATTCATCTGTTACATTGCTATTATTGATCCCTAGTGCCTTGTTCACTGTTTGTGAGTTAATCAATTATTATTAATAGATAAAAACTTCTTTAGACCTGATTCTGTTTAAATTCCATGAATAGAGCAATTTTTCCCTGGTACATGAACTCATAGAGGGACATGATAGTGGTCTAAAGGACAAAATATTGTCCATTGTGGATATTTATTCCATGGAAGAGATGCTCAGATCTTCATTGTTTTCCTGTATAAGTTACACCTCTGAGGCAGAAGAAGGTGTAAAAAGGTGTAAAAATTGATTTCTTGAACTATAGGGAACAACTGAAAAGAGGTTTTGTGTGGCTTTAATTCAGTCCCTTTTTAATTATTTTGCAGTATGATGATAGAGTTTTTAATTACTCTAAAGATTTTCTGGGTACAGAGAGGTAGATACTCCATTTGTTTTTCAAAATGTGTTTCCTCCTAAGAGAATCTAAATCAAGGTTCCTAAAGATCTTATAACCTGGCCCTGTGAACTGTCAGTGTAAACATGTCAACGACACAGGGGCTGGGTCAAAGTGTAAATGCAGACAGCATCAATAACATTTCTGAAAAGAAATTTCTTCCTCATCAGAAAACCTGCAAGTAGAGGTCTGAGTTCACACAGAACACTGAAGGGCCATTTGTGCACTCAGTCTTTCACTATAAAGCACTTATCCCTATCTTTTCATTTTGAATTCCCCACACTGTTCTTTGTCCTCACTCTACCTGGTGGTGACACTCTCATCAGGGAGCAGAAGATTAGAGGCTGAACATATGTCACATTTTACGTTAAAAGCTGAGGTCTCTTTAAACAAAGCTGATATATATGACTTTATGTCTGCCTTTACCTTTGCTTCATACAGTGCAAAAATACCCAAGATACCCACAGAGCTTTGCTGTGTGTAAGAATTCTGTGTTCTGTCAAAATAAACGCAGAGGAATTGTGCAAACTTCTGAAGGATAAATCAGAACTCTTCTGAGAACTATTTTGTTTCTAACCCCTTGATAATTCCCTCTGCAGTTACCAAAGTACGTAAGTGAATGAGAGCTATTTTGAGACACATCTCTATTAGCTGTGGAAAGTGTAGATTTAATCCAGGAATAAGTGGCACCAACCTATACAGGATTTAGAGGTTCTGTGAAGGACACCAGCTAATCTGTGAATAACTCCACAGGAATCACATTCTAGATAGTCTCCAGGGAACCAACTGAATTGGCTCTTATTCCATTCGAACTGAAATTCTGACAGAGCCATGTGAACCCTAGAAGCAGAAAGGATTTTTAAAGAAACAGCAAAAGGAACCACAGGTTAGCTGCTTAATGCTTGCATTTTCAGCTTTCTATCATGTAGCTGCTGCATTTCTCCTAAGAGAAAAGGGGAAGGAAAAAAGAGGCAGGGAAGCTCTCTGGAACAGATGCCAAAACACCATTAGACTTTATGAGATGTCGTGACTCCCCAATGGACTCTGATGGTAGTTATGGAAGAGACCACAACACCATTACCCTGACCTTCAGTTGTGTTGAATAGAGTGACCTTGAAAAGTCTGAACCAGACACCCTGTTGGCTGTTTCATACCTGTAGAGATTCATGGTTTCTCTGAGAAAAAACATAAACCTGTCAAATTTCAGATGCAGGAATGCTGGAGACATACGATGGGGTTTAGATAATGTTCCTGCTTCTCTCACTGGATGCTTTTGTTAATGTAATTAGTTTACTATGTGAAATGTGAATTGTAAAATGAGACATGCCAAATAAACTTTTTTTCCATTTTTTTTTTTCTTTTTCCTTTTTCCCCAAGGTGGGAATACAAGACCAGCAGAAGGATATAAATTTGCTTCATTTGTAAATAGTGATTTCTTGGTTGATATTACCAAGCTCCTCCCTGTGGGAAAAAACATTGGTGTGGTTTTTGTTTATCTGTTTTTTTCAGTTGTTGTTCATATGTTGCACAATATTTTGTTGATGAAAATCTCAAAGCATGTTGTACTGCAGAAGACTTGTCATTAACATACTACTGAATGCTGAGACAACTTCATCTAAGGATATCTGTTTCTAAAAAAGAAGGCTGTTTGAATCTATAGTCAATCAAGAAAATGAACAAGTGCATTTAACAAGCAGTAGGAGGATGTTTAATTTACAGTGAAGAAATATAATTTTCAGTCATTTAAAGCCATACATCTGTTCTGTTCTGCTATGAAGGACTGATTCTCTTCTTACTTAATATGAAGTAAGTCAGGAGTGTAAAGGCAGAAGTCTTTTGGCATACATTGTAAAATCAGGATTGAGGGAAAAACATCCAGGGTCTCCTATGCCATGGCCAAAATCTTCCCAAAATGAATCATGGTCAATTCTAAAATGATCATTTTGTGTGAAATTTATAGCTATAGATGCACTTGCACTACAGCAGATGCTTAATGAGAAAAAATCTTTTTCTAACAGATTTCTCCAAAGCAGTAGGCTCAGTACAGGACTGTTGCTGTCACTGATTTTGGTGGTAGTGGGAGCAGTTCACAATAAGATTTGTACTAATTTTTTTCATGGAAGAGACCAGTAGTTATGGCCTGAATTTAGAGACAAGAGTCAACATTTGCCAAAGGAGATTTTGAAGAATTAATTTCATTTTTTTCTAGCATTATAAAAATATATTTGAAATAAGAGATTACATTTCCAATGTCCTATCATCTGCTTTGCCTTGGTTCACAGAAAGACAGAATTTTTAGGGTTGGAAGGGACCTGTGGAGGTTGTCAAGTCAAACCCCTCTGCCAAGGCAGGGTCACTTAGAGCAGTTTATAAAGGGATGTTTCTAGGTTTGAATGACTCTGGAGAGGGAGACTCCATGACCTCCCTGAGCATCCTGTTCCAGTTCTCTGCCACCCCCAACAGGTTTCTCAGCAACTGTGGGTGTATCCCATTGGTGCCTGTGGACTTATGGCTGTTATGTCTGTCTAGCCACCTTCTAACCCAATCCCCTATGACCAGGGGGAAGCCTTCCTTTCTCCAACCTTCCTCTCTTACCTCCAAGGTTCAGGATTCCTGAGGGTCAGCCTAAACATTAAAGTCTGAGGCAAAGGAGGCATTTGGTAGTTCTGACTTCTCTGTGTTTTTCATCACAAGGACACACATCTGATTCAGAAGCAGCCTCACATTTATCTCAATGTGTGTTAACTTCAGTCCCAGTTCCTCTACATCTTTACCTACAGTGGCAGAGGGAGATGGGGGATGAGGACTGCAGTCAGTTCATCACAAGCTGTCTCTGCTGCTCCTGAGTAAGGACTCCTCACACTCTTCTCCTGCTCCAGTCTGAGGTCCCTCCCAAGGGATACAGTCCTCCATGAACTTCCCCAGCATGAGTCCTCCCCAGGGATTGCAGCTCTTCACAGGCTGCTCCAGTGAGTCCCTTCCACTTGGTGCAGTCCTTCAGGAACCAACTGCTCCAGCATGGGTCTCCCATGGGGTCACAGGTTCTGACAGCAAACTTGCTCCAGGGTAAGCTTCCCAAAGGGTTTCAGCCTCCTTCCAGCATCCACCTGCTCTGACACGGCTCCTCCTTGGGCTGCATCACAGGCTGCAGGGCAATCCCCTGGTGCTGGGGAACCTCCTGCCCTTCCTTCTCCACTGGCCGTGGTGTCTGCAGAGCTCTTTCACTCACATATTCTCAGTCCTCTCTTCAGCTCCCCCACAACATTCCCCACCCCCACTCTTAAATATTCTCTCCCAGAGGCACTACTGCTATCCCTGATGGGCTCAGCCTTGGCCAGCAGCAGGTCCATCCTGGAAGCAGCTGGAATTGGCTGTCAGACACGATGGAAGCTTCTGGAAGCTCCTCAGAGAAGCCGCCCTGCAGCCTCCTGCTACCAAACCCTTGCCATGCAAACCCAATACAAAAGATAATTTTCTCCTCGTGCACCATTATGAAGAAAGTTAATCCTAGGTTACATAGGTAGCAGAAAAAAGAAAATCTGTTTATTGCATGACAGATTAGAGTAGAAAACATTCATAGTAAATTTGTAAGTATGTGCTGATTAGAAAAACTGGAGAAAATTAATTTAGAGCAATCATTTCTAGCAACAGACAAGGCACGGTTCTGCCTTAGCAGGACAGCTGGCAGCTGGGAGGATGTCAGTAATTCAGTGCCAGTCTGCAACGACTTTCTTTCATTGAAATAAAAGTGTTAAAACCAAACAGGATTTGCAATAGGAAATGCAAAATATGAGCATGTCATTGTCTCTGTCAGCATCACAAATGGAAATGTGAATGTGCTTTCCTCTTATTGTTGATTTCTTATCACTGAAGTCTTTGTCAGGAATGAAACCATTTTAACAATTCTCTCTGAAGGTGTCTTTCTGGAATCTTCTCAGTTTCTTTTACCTGGCAGACTCTATAGCTCTCTGTTCCAGATGATCCCCATCTTCTCATGTTTGTTACCACCGGCCTTCTTTATCACAGGGGGATTCTTTACCATCATTCATTGGTGCCATTTTCTGCCCATAAGTTCAACACTTCAACTTTCTCCTTCCTTAATTGATCTGAACTGCCAATAAAAAGGAGAGCTTTTTGTAAGCTAATCAACTGGCAGTGCTAGTTTTTCTCCAGCAGATAAACATGTTCATTTTTATTCTTCGTGAATCACATTGTGTGTTCTTCTTACATCAGTCAACTAAAATTTTCATTGGCCTCTGTTGTACCCACTCCATCAGGTTTTTTGTATACCTCCACGGAGATTTTTTCATAATATTGTATATTAGTCAGTCTAAGTAATTTTAAAGTTAAAAAAAGAACTAGTAAATGGGTTTATTCCATAAAAAAGGCAGTAGTGAGGAAGGTGTAGGTCTTTAGAAAGCATGTGATTCTACAAGAAAAAGGTAGGAGGTTAATTATTTCTATCAATTAAATCTATAAAAATTAATTTATGAATAATATTCATAGGCTCACAGAGTCATAGGATGATTTGAATTGAAATGGACACACAAGACCACCCAGTTCCAACCCCCTGCCAGGGGCAGGGACACCTTCCACCAAATCAGGTTTCTCCAAGCCCCATCCAACCTGGCCTTGGACACTTCCAGGGATGGGCCAGCCATTGCTGTTTCAGAGCTTCCCCACCCTCCTAGGGAGGATGTGAATAAGGGTTGCATTTTGGAAAGGAGCAAAGCATAAGCCTGTGTTTACATCCAGATTTGTACAGCAGACAAATGCAAAGGTGCATCCAACGTTATGCACATTAAGTCCCTTAGAAGATTATCAAACCAGTTTAAATCCTCTTTTATCAGGATTTTTACTCAATTTTTCGTCTCTGGATTTATGTAAATGTAATAGTGAGTGGGGTTTTTTTGGAGCTGATGAAGACTGCCTTGATCTGAACAGAATTAACTGTATGATAACTGGGCAAAAATATAATTTCAAAATTAACAATTGTTAACTTTTGTTTTTCTTATGAAAAACATAATGTCAGTTTTTCTAATTTTCCACTTCTTAACTGTATATGGGAGAAGACCTATAGTAGCTCTATCATCAGTTAAAGTTATTTAATTCATAGTATGTATCCATTTGATTCTTTAATAGGAAAATACTGTCATGGATAAAGTAATTTTTCACTAAATGGAGAGTAATTATTTTATGTAAATATGTAGATTTAATATATACAGATGTCCTGGTTTAGGGCAAATTTGGGAGAGACTCTCCAAAGGGGACCCCTCCAGAAAACAAACCCACACGGCCCCTCCCCCCCAGCGGTCCGGGAAGAATTCCTCGGAGAGAAGTGGAAAGAACCTGTTTATTTAACAGATACAGCACCCCCCAATACACAAAATGAAC
>JAWWMU010000106.1:145549321-145585701 GCA_035048155.1 Cinnycerthia olivascens
TAACGGCCTTTTAAAAGGCACAACAGAGCCTGAAAAAGAGAATTTTAGGCATGTACACTTGGCAGAGTGAGTAGATTTTAGCTGGGAGTGTTGACCATTTTCATTAACAGGTCAACACTATATATACATTAAGTAACACTATGCTACTACTGCAGCAAAGAATTGTTCATAAATGGCAAAATTAGGCTTGGAAGAAGGGATCTGTTATTTTAAAATCTCAAGTATTCAATTCCTTTCTTTCCATTTTGGTTCTTTTGATTTAATTATGCTTCCTTTGATTAAGCAACATGGTAAATGTGAGATAAAAATAATGTTCAATGAGACAGAAGGTAAATGCAACCTTTCAAATAAAGTTCAGGCTTCCTGCCAGGTCTCAGAGTGGTTTTGTCCTATGCCCTAATTCTGCTGCTCTCATTCCTTCCATTTCTTTCTTACTGATCTCCTTTGGCTTTCTGGCTTCCTTTTTATTTTATTTCCTTGCATATTTCATAACTCCCTTTCTGCTCCAAATTTTGGTTTTGTTTAAGTTCTAGGTGTTCTCTTCTGACCCTAATGATCCAGTTTACCACTTTGCCTCCTCTGTGCTCTGTATATTTGTTGTGAAACCTGCAAGACACTTCTGAAACTCAGGCTAGGGAGAGTAGAATGGTCTGTGTATGCAACACTACAGAATATGAAATTTTAATGGTATCTGGTATTAAATTTAAATTAAATTAAAATGAATTAAAACCTCACTGTAGGGTCCCAGACAAAATAAAGAATTATCTGAAAATATCTCCAAACTCTGCTGTCATTTATTCTATTTTGAAAAGAGATTTAGGAGACTGTTTGTTGACAAGGACCATAACAACACAAAGAATACTCTGGTTAATTAACTACAGAGGTGATCAAGATGCAGTGTTTACATTTTTTTTTTCCGTGTTTACATTAATTTCTTTGCTCAGTTCAATTTACTAGTACAGGTGTAGTCCAGATAATTTTCAAAAGATACTTTTTGTTAAATTTAATGAATCAGACAGTTAAAAACCTATTTGATTGATAAGAAAACCAAACCAAACTAACCCAATACACAAAAAAAGCTAAGCTTTGTTTGGTTTCAAGGGTCTTGCATATTGCAGTAAAAGAATACTTATATTTTCCTCACACCAAGGATGTTTCAAAGGTGACAACCTTCCAGTGAACACCAAAGAATGAAGAATATAGGCCTTCAATTTCTAATATTTAGAAATCAAAATCTAAGCTAAAATGTCTCAAAGTTTTTTCTTTTGTTTGAAGATTCTGAGAATCTAATTAGTACTGAAGTAATTGTGGGTTACATTAGATTATGTATCAATTAAAAAAATCAAAATGTCACAATAACTAATTTGAGGAGGCTGAAGCCTCATGTGGAGCATTTGCAGACCTAGACATCCCCCAGCCAGGCACATAACAACCAACATCCTGGCTGATAAAGCTCCTAAAGTCAGACATTATTCAGGCACTGCCATGATTTTACATTGTTTTCCAAGGAAACAGATTTTATGGAATCACACTGTCCATCTGTCTCTCCAGTCATTTTCTGTCTGCCAGTCAGATCATAAGACTTTGATTAATTGATATGTTTCAACTCAATTCTGTAGAACAAAAGTCTCCAAGCTTCTAAATTCTTATTCTTTGACAGAGAATTAGGTGTAGAAAAAGCCCTTAATAGGACCATATTCAGACAAAAACTGGATTTTCTATTAAAAATAATTTCAAGTAAACATTTTCATTCTTTTTTTTTGTTTGCTTTTCCATACTTAGCTAGCAGCTTATGGATAATTATTGTTCCCAAGGAAACCATCCCATATGATAAAGGACAGCAATACTCCAGAATGCACAGTTCTGAGTTGATGCTGAAAATGAGCTGAGAACATGCCAGAAAAATGCAGCTAGAACAGAGCCAGAGATACCCAATTTCTTTTAGGTGGGCTTAAAAACGTGATGGAGAAGGGAAGAGAAAGGAGGAGGATTTTTAGCCTTGGAAATGGAACCAAAAAGGAATATAAAACATAAGCACCCAATAATTCAGAGCTGTCACAGTCATCGAACGTATTTGTTACAAAGATTTACAGAACTACTTGAACATTTGTCCAACAAGTTTGAAATTGGTTGCAAACACCCACCTGCAACACAGGATCTCTTACAGGAGGACATTGCAATGACCAGATGAGTTGAACAGAAAAATTAGAGAGAGAAAGATAACATCCTGCCATACTGCTCAAGGGATTCACCATAGGAAATCGGCTTTTTCTGTCCTTCGTGCTTTAAAGATAGTTTTTTACTCTTAACTAAAACAATAATTGAATCTCTGGAGATGTTCAAAGCCAGGCTGGATGGGGCTTTGCACAAGCTGGTCTAGTGGAAGGCTCCCTGCCCATGGTGGGGGACTTGGAATGAGATGATGAGATCCCTTACCACTCTAATCATTCTCTGATTCTATGAATTACATCTCCAAACCACCTCAAAGTAGACGTAATTTCCATTGTTGTGTCATTCCCTTTCTCTTGGTAGCATCTCAATAAGAGAACTACAATTAAAATAAGCCTAGCACTCTATTACACCTGCAAAGGTTTCAGCTTTTTGTTGACTTTGTTGTGTTATTAACTCAGAGATTCCAATTGGTTAAATCCATCAGGGGAACAAATCTAACTTCTACAACTTTTTGAATCCATAGGGCACTAGAAATGAGAGAGATTCTGAGCTCTTCCATTCTTTCAAGTCTGGAAAGTTTGGGGTGTGTTCAAAGGAGAAAATTATAAGATGCACAAATCTTTATGACAAAAATAAAATTCAGGGTTTTGTGCAGATGTGGTTCATGTTTAAACAATCTTAAAGATTTTTTGAGCATGGTTATATTAGATAATGGAAGGCAGTATAGAGTTCCTTGATATAGAACAAATCCTTTTGATTAATCCACAGAATAGAATGCAATGTCATACTGATGCCGTTTGGTGGGAAGATGGAAAGAGAGGTGGAGGACACTCAACCACTTCCATTAGATAATCTCAACAGTTATTCTCATGTGAAAAAAAAAAAAATCATCTTTGTTATAACACTCTTCATTTTTCTCCAGCATGGAGGGAAGCAAAATCACATAAGTAAATCTGATGAACACACAGTCAGTAAAGAAAATTATTCTCCTTAGAAAATCAGTATATAATACAGATTTTTATGGAAAAAGTAGATTTTGAAGGTCTGAGAAGGTCCTGTAGAGACAGATGAGATTTCGTTACATACCTACCTTTAACACTTATCAGGATTAGAGAAAAACTCTTCTTTGTGTCAAGAATTTTTCTATGCTGAAATATACTATTTGTTTTCTTGCATATTTTTATTTCTTTAAGCAATAAAACATATCTCTCTGAAGATGGTAGGATTCAACCTTCTGCTCATTTTTATTTCTCCCCACTTAATGATAACCTTCTTAACTTAATCCTTACTGTTACCAAACATTAATATCCTTAAATTACCATGGGTAATATAAAAAATATTTAGATCATGAATGGAAGTTCCCCCCTCCCTTCTTTCATACTTTCAAAACTCTTATATGCTATCAAATCACAGAATGATTAAGGTTGGGAAACATCTACAAGGATATGGACTGACTTGTTCATTAAACAGTATCAGGAAGTGCCACGCCCACCTGTTTTTTGAGCACTTCCTGTTGGAAAGAAATGGTAAAAGATAAATTTCTTTGTCATCCTCGCTGGTTAGGATAACACCCTATTAGAAGCTGAAGTGCAGCATCAGAAAAGTAATGACGTACATGAGGAAGGCAAATAGCAGAACAGAAGCTAAATGAAGCTTTTTGGTCTGAACCCGTGCAGGACTGAACTTTCCCCTTTCAAATAAGAGAAGCTCTGATGTGGATTTTAAGCTTCCTGTCATCTTGTGAACTGCTGCTCACCTTCAGCAATATGTCATCATTAAGAGTATGTCTTCCCTCTTTTTTAAGCAGTATGCCATAATTAATTCTGAGCTGATGCACTGCTCAAGACGCTCAGCTTGAATACAAGTTTAATGAGGCTGAGACACATAAAGTCAGAAAATTGTGTAAAAGGAAAATGAAAATGGAGAAGGAAAATAAAAGTATAACAATAAAAGAAAACAAGGGGTGGAACAACATCGTTTTGCTTATGTGTTTAAGGAATAAATTTAGTTTAAAGAAATTCCAATCTCTCTCCATTTGCCTTTATCATTAGGGCACCCAAGATTGAGCTTGTGTGTTTCCTGCTGATCTTGAGGAATTTTGCTTTGTTTTATGAAGGAGTTGATGAGGTATTCCATCATCTGATGGAATCTTATTAACTCTGATGTTCCTCCCCAGAGCAAGTGATTTGTAAGGGAGAGGGTGATCTGGTAGGTTAAACAGTTAAATGGTTAACATGAGCCTTCTACAAATGTCAGAAAATGGAAAAGTGGTATTTTACATTATTTTAAATATTTTGTATTCTGGCAGTGGGAAATCTTTTAGGCTGATGCATCTGCTGGTTTGCTAGATGTAGAAATAATTCTTTAAGCTCTTTTAAGCAGGATTATTCCTGCACATTTTTATGTAATCTGGTATGCTTTCAGCATTAATGGTTAACTAATAGCAATAAAAATATTTATTCATGACATGGAAAACTACCAGCAGAGAGTTTAGCTTCTTTATTTCTTTTTTAATTTTTTTTCCAGAAAGAGAGAAATGATAAAACAATGACATAAAATGGTAGAAAAATTGCCATGCCAGTGAAATTAACTGAGTTTGAATTACTATAACAACTTTCCCTGGGCTCACTTTATTTGACTTTATTGCTTTTAGCTCTTCAGTACTGTTTCTGTTGAAAGTATCTTAAACTTTCTATTCTCTGCTCTAGGCTGAGTTGATGAGGAAAGGAGACTCCTTTGCCTTCTTTTAAAGGTGGCCCCCACCTTTCTTCTTCACCATAGTAAACTTCATGGTAGTGCATCTCAACTTGTGTTGTCCTTCCATTTCTTGTCAGTCTGAAACAAAGGTTGATTGCAGCTTGCCAGGGGTGGTATCCTTACAATTTTTTTTTTAATTCAACATTTTTATTTACTTAAGGACAATAAAGTTTGGTAACAATAAAAGAAGAAAGAGTCATGCAAAATTGTTATTAAAATTAAGCTTGATTTTTAAAATCTTCTTTGCTGTTAGTACATAAATACATTTTATTTAAACTGAGGTGTCAAAATGAGGTGCTTAAAAAGGAATTCTATTAATCTTTGGGAGAATTTGCTGCTGGTAAGGGATTCCTAGTAATAGAACCCTCATAGGAGGGTTCTGCAAAATTTTAATAGTTTTGATATTATGGTTCAGGCAGACATATATCTCAGTGCCCAGAAAACAGGTGTTTGTCCCCTGTACAGTTAAGATACTCCTTAAAATGTTTGCAGATTGCTGGTAGGGAATTAAAACTTATGATTGTTTGGAGTGTTTAAATAGTCAGTTCACTCGTTGTGTAGATAATTCCCAGTCTAAGTTCCCACCTGAGGGATGTCACATCTTGTGGGGATCAAAAGAGGCTGAAGTGACCCCTCTTCCCTGCAAATGATACAAAGAGCTTACAGTCTGCACACCTTCAATTTAAGCACATTAACAGAATTTCAAAATATAAGAAGGATTCATGGGGTCCCTTCTGTTAAAATTTGGAGGAATTCCCGTGTGTTTGTTTTGCTGTTATCCCTCTTGTAAAAACATGTCATAGTCACTCATTTTAGTTACAACCCAGAATTTATTCTATCCTTTTTATCCATCATAGCACTTCTGATGAAAAAAAATAAGTTATATAAATCTATCTGGTTTATGTGACAAGGTTGAATCTGTTTCATTTATATGACAAGATTTGGGTTGCAGGGAGGCTTCAGGGGTTGCTTCTGTGAGATGTTGGAAGTTCTTCCATGCCCAACACAGTCAATTCCATCTGGCTCCAAGATAGACCCATTGCTGGGGCCAAGGCTGAGCCCATCAGGAATGGTGGGAGCACCTCTGGAATTACAGGTATAAGAGGGGAAAAACCCCTGCTGTGCAACAGCAGCTGGATGGGAATGAGAATTTAAGAGAGAATCAGCTATACAGATACCCAGGTGAGTGCACAAGGAGGGGCACGAGGTGCTCCAGGTGCCAGAGCTGAGATTCCCCTGAAGTTCCTGGTGCAGCCCACGGTGAGGAGTTGTGTCCCTGCAGCCCAAGGGGGAGCAGAGATCCACCTGAGCCCCTGCAGGACCCCACACCAGAGCAGGGAGATGCCCAAGGGAGGCTGTGACCCTGTGGGAAACCCACACTGGAACACGGTCATGGCATGGACCTGTGACCTGTGGAGCAAGGAGCCCACACTGGATCAGGTTTGATGCCTGGACTTGTGACCCCACAGGGGATTTCTCTGGAGCAGCCTGTTCCTGAAGGACTGCACCTCATGGACAGGACCCACCCTGGAGCAGGTCATGAAGAGCTGCAGCCCACGGGGAGGACTCACATTGGAGAAATTCATGCAGGACTGTCTCCCATGGGGGAAACCTCACACTGGAGCAGGGGAAGAGTGTGAGGAGGAATGAGCAGCAGAGATAACATGATGAACTGGTGATAACTTCCATTCACCGCTCCCTGAGGTGGAGGATTCAGGAGTGAAATTGAACCTGGGAAGGAAGAGGCAGGGGGAGGGAGTCACAGAAAGAAGTCTTTAAGATTTTATTTGATATCTCCTCACTCTACTCTCTGCTCTTTGTTAACAAATTAAATTCTCCAAGTAAACTCCATTTTGATTCTGATTGCAATTGCTGACCGCAATTTGGACATCATGAGGAATTTTTTCACTGATAAGGTTGTGAAGCATTGGAACAGGCTGTTCAGGTGGAGTCACCATCCCTTGTGGTCTTCAAGAAACAAGTGGATGTCAATTAAACCACTCAGTGCTGTGGTTTAATTGACAAGGTGGTGATCCCTCAGATAGATGATGGGCTCAATGACCTTGTCAGTCTTTTCCATCCTAAACAATTCTTTGATCTCTCCCTGCCCCTATCTTGATCCAGAAGCCTGTTTTATTTTCTCTTCCCTGTTTAGATGAGTAGGGGAATGACAGACAAGATTTGGTGGACATCTGGTGTCCAGCCAGAGTCAATGAAATTTTGGAAAATATTAATGTGGAAGCTACAGCCACAATAAGATTCATTCACAACATGAGCACAGTGGAAAGAAGAAGAGGAAAGTCACAGTGATCACTGTAGCATCATTTGAATTGACTTTTCTGTACCTCATGGGGCACCCTGTGAATGCATCAATGTTTTCTTCAGATATATCCATTATACTCTACAGTGAGTCGTTCTTGCTCAAGGCAGAAAGCCCTTTGCACTCTAAGTTTATTGCCTGAATGCAATTTTTATGTCTCAAGATTTGCTTGGTTTTGGGCTTTTATCTTTTCTGAAGTGTAATTTTCAACAAGAATAATCATCTTCCTTCAGCAAACTAATTTCTTGCAATAATTGAAAAGAAGTCACAGATGAGTTTCCATGCTCTCAGGTGCCCAGGCTGTGGGGGCCAAAAGAGGCTGAAGTGACCCCTCTTCCCTGCAAATGATACAAAGAGCTTACAGCCTGCATACCTTCAATTTAAGCACATTAACAGAATTTCAAAATGCAAGAAGGATTCATGGGGTCCCTTCTGTTAAAATTTGGTGGAATTCCTGTGTGTTTATTTTGCTGTTATCCCTCTTGTCATAGTCACTCATTTTAGTTACAACCCAGAATTTATTCTATCCTTTTTATCCATCATAGCACTTCTGATGAAAAAAAATAAGTTATATAAATCTATCTGGTTTATGTGACAAGGTTAAATCTATTTAACTTAATAAAACTCTTTGAGGTTTGCAGTCAAAATTAAAAAGCTTTCCTTTAGATACAAGAGATGTTAAATTGACGTATTTGCTATAAAACTGTTGTTTCTTATTGCTCTTAATAGTTACTTAATAATGACTAAGTGTTTGTGCAGTTCCATGGGCTGGGAAAAACTTTTCCTCAATTGGTCTAATGAAGTAAATTGAGAAAAAAGGTTCTTGTAAAGAGAATATCCAGATTGCATGTGAAATAACAGGAGAAATAAAAGGAATGATGAAACATTAAATACTCATTTACTCACATTTCAACTAATAGCTTTTATGTACACTTGGCTTATCAATACTTTCTTTTCTCACTTTATTTCCCCATTGGCTTTTCCATCCCTAATCTGTGAAAACAGGAACAGGTGGGAAGGAGAAGCAGAATTTTTAGGATTTTTTTTAAAGACAGAATAAGAGTAAAACTAAAGTTAGTTCATTTTTTTTTTCACGTGAATATTTGGCTTCACTTTGGCATTGCTTTTAATAATCTAAATCTGAATTTTCATTCCAGCCATTCAATGTCTGCTCATCTTTAATGTATCACATGTATAGTCACAGTCCTGACTGTAGAATAAGCTTATAATAAAAAAAATATATTTAAGAGGTTATATGCTATAACTTCTAAGAAGTTGAATGCTGTATTTGCAGCATTTGGAGGAAGGAAGTTTTTGGTTGCCTAATTTGAGAAGTCTTATATATCTGGTATAAGAACTTAATGATACTTGCCTCTAAAGTTGAGAATTTGACTTGCATACAGAATGCATGAGACTGCCTAAAAAAGTACACAAAACAGACACCAAGATTTTCTTACATGTCACTTACCACAACTGCAGAAAGTGACCTTATGTAGTTTTGATTTTGCTTGCATAAAAAATGCAAATCAGACTCAAAAATTATACAAGAACAGAAGAGCAAAGATTATCTAGCATAGAGGAAGGGAAGCTCACTAAGTCCTCATTGCAAATTAACTTGTATTAAAAAAAAAAAAAAAGAGAATGCGAGTCACTGTTTCTTCAAAGAGTGATGCCCTATGGGAATATGAAGTAGAATTTCTTTTTTTTTTTTTTGCTATCACAATGTTTTTCAGTTTCTCATTTATCCCAGTTGTAAAGTATGTCATCCATTGATATGACTCCAAATTTCATTCCAATGCGGGCCTCTCACTAATAATGAATGATGTGAAAGCTGATAAATTAGTGAAGTAATGAAAGAAAATATTTTTACATGATTATGGAAAGGACTCAGGGAAAAAGGCTAAGCATTTGTTTTGCTTGTTGTGATGGCCATACTTTAACTCTAGAGCTAGAAAGAAATTTTCTATAATTTGTAAGATTATGGGTTGCAGTACCAAATAGAGACCAAGACATATTCCCTCAGACTTCCAAAATGTATGAAATACATCTAAAGTAATGTGACAACCGGGTAAAAATTCTTTTTATCTCAGCATGAAAAATAGCAGGGAAAGGGATGCTTTTTCTATATCAGACCTGTACTGTTTTAACACCTGTAAATATTTTATAAGTCAGTAGGTTTTCTATTCCTCACTGCAATCTTTTAGAGCTCTGGCTTGAACAAAACCATTCTGTAAATTGTATGATCTAGCAGCTGCCACTTAGGATGCTCTGGAGCAGGAACAGAGTCTGTGCTGTGGATGACGACTCAAGTAAAACCACTGTTGTTTATCCCAAAGGGAGTTGGTTTCCCTTGCACATTCATAAGATCAGATGTGACCTTCAGAATTTTATAACATAGAACTGTGTCCTGGTCCACCTGTCAATCCACTAGGGATATCAAGGGTGGAATAAAGTCCTACCTTTAGTTATCTTTGGTGTAGATGTCTACATCTGCATCAGGTATCCAGATTCTTTCCCTGAAAGGCTGTGGGGAAGACTTAGCATTTATGCAAAATCCATCTCATTCAGGAGCAGACTTCAGCAGATTGAGTAAAGCATCCTGCACAGTTTCTTATTTAATTTCATTGCTCAAGGAAATAAAGGTACCTTGTTCAGATGTTCTGATGTAAAAACCTTCACAGAATCCACCTCCAAGACAGGAGATTCAGAAATTCAGAATCCACCTATGAGACAGGCAAAATAAATTCTACCCTCATTCTACATCAACTTCCATGAGAAACAGTATTTTGCTTGAAAAGACAGAAAGATTATGACTCAATATCAGGAATTAAAACACTCAGAAAGATTTTTCCATAGAATAATTATTCCATGATCTTTAGTGTCTTCTGCATCTGAAAGTCTGAAAACATGGGCCATGCATTATTCTGTAGATCAATATTAGTTTGAACAGCTTAAATAAATTTTGGGGTTTTTTTCAGCAGCTTGTAAACTGATGCAGAAAACAAATTAACTAGGCTGAAAAAAATAATGTAAAATATTGTTGCAAACTTACTACACGCACATTAACTATAATTGCAAAAATTATGTTGCTATTTTTTTACTGCTCTTCACTTCAAGATCAAGGTCAATGGGCCACGTCAGAACCTCTTTGGTCATTCCCTTTTTAAGTTCCTTTAAGTGAAAACAGGCACTACATTTTCATGCTCAGCAATTCTCAAAGAATATGAATCACAGAATTACAGAACCAGTCTGCTTAGAAGGGACCACAGTGAGTTACCTGGTACAATTTCCCTGCTTAAACAGGGTCATGCCTGAGCACAGGCACAGGACTGCACCCACAGATGGTTCTTGAATATCTTCTGTGGGGGAGACTCCACACCCTCTCTGGGAAACCTGTTCAGTGCTTGGTCACTGCACAATGAAGTTCTTCCTCATATTCAGGTGGAACCTCCTGTGCATCAGTTCCTGCTGTTGCAGGAACCTTAGGGTTGAAACAACCTTATCTGATGGCACAACCCAGCAGAGCCTGCTCCATCATCAAGGACTTGATGATCCTTGTGGGTCCCTTCCAACTCAGGAGATTCTGTGTCTGTAGCTGGGAATTTCTGGGCATAATCATGCTGAGAGTCACTTTGGAAGAAAACCCAATTAATTTTTGTTTGTTTTTTTTTGTTTTTTTTTTTTTGTCTAAAAGTTTTGTGTCTGTTGTAGCAATAGCTCCTGTAAGGAAGGTAACCTTTGAAGATTTATATATTTTTTTTATCTACCAATTTTTTTCCAAGATTTTTCTTTCCTGTTCTACTAATTTTTCTGCTGACACATTTTTAGCTTTATTTCCCCAGTTCCTTATTTCTGTTTCTTACTTTTTAAAGCTCAGCAATACCAGTATTTCAAGATCCATGTGATTTTATGTTAGATAAATATTTACCTTGCCTTGTTTCTTTCTCATCCACCATGATAATATTTTTCAGGAGTTTGACTCTGCTCATGCTCTATGATCTCTGCTTGGTTTTACAGTGTGACTATTTGTAGTAGGTGAAGTCTCTGATGTCATTTTCAGGGGTTTCTTTTCAATTTCTGTGAGCAGACTTGCATTAAAGATTTATCATTAGTGTTCAGAAGAGCTGCCTCCAAGAGTCACTCACTAAGACATGGTTTCTATTTCCTTTCCCTTCCTTTAAGCTGTGTTGTAAACTTCTCAAACAATCAAGGAAAAAAATAAACATTCTCCTGCTTTAATCTATATTTTCATCTATTTAGCAGGGCTGCAGAAACAAAAAGTTCTTTTGTTTAGATCCCCCTGGGAACTACTATGTCAAATTGAGGACAGTGAAAGAAAATGGCTTTAATTGCTAGTTTTCTTTCTTTTTTTATTTTTAACCAAAGTAAAAACTTTTTATAATGGATTGTCTCCATGAGGGAAGAAACTTTGACTTTTCTTTATGGCTGTAGGATCCTAATAACTGTCTTTCTGAAATGACAATGTTCCTTAGTCAATTATTTAGGTGATTTGCCACGTAGTACAAAGTAGACAATCCAGAAGTCTTTCAGAACACACACACAGAAACTGTTCATAACATGACCATATCAAGATCTTGTATGTGTGCTTCTCACAATTTTCTTTTTGACATCATGTTCCTTCTAAACGTTTTCACCCATATTTCTCAACTGCCTGTCTAGTCTTTCCTAGCTTTTCTCAGCTGTGGTTCTGCTCATTCAGTTTGAAATCAAGACACCCACATTTAAGACTGTGTGTCAGAGCTGGGAGGTCTCAGTTTCCATGGTGATCAGTGGAGTTCAGGAAGTAAATTAAATAAAATATAGGTAATATAGACCCAGCTTGTTTCTCTAAATATCTTCGCAAAACTTCATTAAATTACTTGCAAGTAATTTGTTTAAACTCTAGTACTATTTGAGATGTTACCACGTACTGGCATGGACTTTGAGGGTAGGAAAAAAACTGCTTGAAGAATAATTTAGGAAGAGGTAAAAGGTACAGGAAAGAGACTGTATGAGATTAAGCTCCTTGGATGTTGGGAACCCTTCACATGGTCAGTGCTGGATGGACTTCTCTGTCAGGGGACGCAGAATGCTGGGCAGGAACCCCCCTGTGCTGCAGGAAGGTGAAGCTCACATCAGAAAATATGTGAGAGACCATTTCCCAGTCTTATACTCCCCTCTCTGAACCCGTTAGTCCTGCTCCCTTCAGTGCCCAAGATTTTTATTCATTTGCCATTTTTGCATTATCTGCCCTCCTTCAAACAGTCAGGTTTACTTCCTCCCCTGTTAATATTTAATCTACAGCTTGAGCTTTATTCTCTCTCACATGCCCATCAATAATCAAGCTATGGCTGGAGCTGCCATTGTCTGCAGGACAGCTGCTGGAGCACCACAGAACTACCCAGCCTGGAGAGGATGGAAATGAGAAAAAAAAGATAAAACGCCTCAAAAATTAAGGGGTTTTAGCATTACTTAGGAAACCACACCCAGCACTCCTTCTAATAGGAGGGGGAAAGACAGGACACTTACAAGGGACACTCCATGTATTTATGTTCCTGGTCATCTCTGAAGTAAGGAGTTAGCAAAGAAGATTGTGAAAAAGTGGGGCTCTTGACCTTGTATCTGATAGAGATGAAGACTTAGCTAAGAAATATAAGTACAAACTCAACCTGAGAAAGCTGGCATCTAGGATATGTGGTCCTTGATGGTTTGCATTTTGAAGCCAAAATATCTATCAGTGAAGCAGCTGTCAGCACAATTTCTTTTGCTTGATCTACAGTTTTTAGATCTGTACATGTCCCTTGTGTTTATCTCCAGGATTCATGCTTTCAAACATTTTATTTCTCATTTCTACAATGGCATTCCAGAATGCCATTAAAAAGAATGATTTTTGCTTGAAGCAAATTACAAAGACCTGGGAATAAACATTCAGTGAGGAAAATAAGGGCATGAAGTGGGAGAAGAAAACAAAGTTTATTTAACATGCAAAGGGCAAAACCAGCTTTCAATATGAGGAATTTTTCCTACACAGAGTTACAAAGTACCAACATCAGTGTTAAAGAATGATCACTAATATGAAATATGTTGTTTTCCCCCCACAGAAATCTAGTTACAGTATTTTTGTTTATTCTCTTGGGTTCTTCAAATTAGGGTAAGTCATCCATAAAGTCTCATGTATAATTCATGCTAAGACTTAGTGCATTGTGTGTTTCCCCTGCTTCAGTAAAATCACATTATTATAATTTGACTTTTGATATAGAGTGCTTATTTATTTAAAATTTTAATTAGAGTCATAATTATGTCTAGTGTTCACAATAGTCAATTCTAATAGTAGACCTGGACAAAAACAATTAGATTAGAATGCCTTTTTATATTTTTTTTCTCTCTCATGCTGTAAATTAAAGTGAAAGAGCACATGAAGAAAAAGCATATATATCCTGTTTTAAAGACACAATAACATGAAATGAAATTAAAATAAAGAGTCACTAGATATTAATGGGAATTTCTGTAAATACAGTGTATTATCAGGATCTTAATTGTATTCTAGGTAAATAGGTAAATAACTCTATTGAAAACATAGCAATTTTACTGGTATGAATGAACGGGAAGTCTGAGATAAAATAAATTCACTGAATCTGAAAAAGCTGTAGGGAAGGATCTTCTGCACTGCCAGAAAGTAGAATTAGTACGATTATTATTTTTCCTTCATCAAATATTAATTATGAAGTAGTTCATATCTTAGCTGAAGTTAAGAGATATCTGTAATTATCTCTCCCATAACAGTAGCAGAACATCATAACAGGCATTTATTATTTCAACTTCTTAATACACGAAAGTGATGTTCAGACTAATCAAATATGTACCAGGAAGTTTTTTGTTTTTGTCATCCAAGTACCAAAACAAAAAGCATCCCCTTATCAGGTTTCAGAGCCCAGAACAGCTTTCTGATAGCAGCCAGTTGAGTTATTCAGAGCATCCTCCTACTTGTGAGACTATTCAAATCAAACATTTCACCGAGCATCTTAATCAACACATTCAAGCCTTTCCTAAGGGATTCCATCCTGCATTCAAACTAATAGTTACTTACTTAACTTTAATCAGCTGTTGACTAAAATGTAATGTTTGAAAATGAACCCAGCAAGCTCTGCATGATCAGCAGCTGGACCACGGGGCTATTAACTGACATCTGCAGGTGAGCCTTAGCACTGAGTATGGGCAATGCCAAAGCACAGTTTCCTGTTGCAGATTATAGCTTCAGACCTGGGTTTTCCACACCTGAGAGTCAGTCAGAGGCAGATTTCACAGGTGCTGGACCACGAGTTTTCAGAATGCATCTACTGAATAAGAGGGACAGTGGTTCCTGTCTGACAGCACCTCAGAACAAGTAGGTGACGTTCCATTTATCACACAGACAAATTCCTTGGTGTTCCCAACATGTTCCAATTTGATCCTTATTCCTAAATGGAACAGGCATGGGAATTACTCTTTGGGGCACAACAATTAATTGCTGATTAATGACAAGGCAGACCATGTACTGAGTAAAGCCATTTGAAGATCAGGCCTTAACTTCTGACAGCAGGTTGTAGCACCCAGATAGAGACTGACACAGGACAGGAGCAAGGGAAAAAGAGAATGATCTTTATGTCCAGCTGCCTGGAATTTTGTGTCACAGGGTGCTCTGGAGCTGGAGTGCTTATACATTGCTTTGTGCTTAATAGCCTTTCACAGACATTTTCTTCATGAGAACGCTTAATCATTCTTTAATTCAATTTTATTTTTGGCCTTTGCTGAGTCTTACAATGAGTTCCTCAGTTTAATTATTTTCTTTTTGAAACAGATTTCCTGTCATGTTCCCTCAGTTCAGCTCAGCGCACTCATAGTGACACTATGCTGCCTGCACTTATTTCATAACATTCAGACTCCATTTTCCTCTTCCAAGCTGAAATCTACACAACTCCTTGAAGGATAACTCTTCTGTGTAGTTGAGAGTAATTTTTGATTTTTTTTTTTCCTCCTTGTTATTTTGTTTTTGACATTATCCCTTTTGAGATATGAGACTATAAAACATGAACACACTGGATAATAATAATTAAAAGAAAAAAAAATCCTGTATTCCTTTCTAAAAAGGTCCTGTGTCATATCTGTGTCCTCATTAATCAACATCATCATTTGTTAATCAACAATAGCAAAACTGAAAAGCCTAAAGTTACCAGGAAATCTAAGTTGTTTTCCATTGCTTGCAATTTTTAATTTAACAATTCATTCTCACCCGAATGAGATGCAAATTTTGCTTTTTCTGGGTCTTCCTCATCAGCTGAAAAAGCAGAGATCTGTATTATTAAAGAAAAATGCCCAAGTCTTCTGCTATAAAAATACAAATCCACGCTTTAAAGATCATTTAAGTCTGAAAAGCCAATACTTAAAACAGAGATTTTTTTTTTTTATATAAATAGTAAGGGGTGTCCAAACTTACTTGAAATAGAATTCTACTCCTGTTAAAAGTCAATGAAGTCAAAGAAGTATCTCAGAAAATTGACTGAATAAAAGACTAACACATTTTAAAGCTTTGCTGAGAACATTTCACCACAAAGGCAAAGACAGAGCAAGTGCTAAGCTAAGGAGAATTACAGTGCCACAGCGTTTGTCAGCTCAGATCACTCCCCAGGAACCAAAAGCATTAACAAGGCAGACTGTGTCAGTTTTGAACTAATCAGAGCTTGACAATGAGACGATTACAGAACTGAGAAAAGATCTCATTCTCTGCCCTCTTCCTGTTCATTCTACAACTCCTTAAAGACGTTTGCTAAACCAAGACAGTTCAGGAAACAGCAGCATCCCATTCCAGACGGAAATGTCAAAAAACTTCAATGTATGTTTTCTAGATCTGGTTGTAAAGCTCTGACAAGGGATTTTGTTAACATTTTCCTGCAGTGATTACACTGGTTTATTGAAATGTTATTGCAATTTCAATAACATTGTCTTCCCTGGTAATCAACAAATACCTTTAGACTCTGGGAGAAGAGATACAAGCTGACATTGCTCTAGAAGGAGAAATAATGGTACTTAATTTTATATTTAAGATACTTGGCATTTGTTAATTTCTTTGCTGTGAGTTTATCCTATTTTTTTCCCTTTTCTGATACGTATTTTGATTTTCTTACAAGACTATATTAGGATTATTCCTATTTACCCATGTACAAACTTGTTAGAGTTATTAATGGAGCACAAGATTAGACTATCCTTAAATAAAATTAATTATCATCTGCAAATGTTTTTTCAATTATCTCTGACACACTAAATTACAAACCATGACAAAATGTGGAAATAAGGGACATGTCATACTCTAGCATATTTCACCTCTCATTGCAGACAATCACTAAATTTCTGCTGAGAGGCATGCAAAGGACACTTTAAAGTCACTCTGTCAAAGTTTGCTGCATTATTGTTCCTTTAATTTCCTACTTTTTTTTTTTTTTGTCAAATTTCTTTTCAGTTAAAAGTTATTTAAATTAAAACTTCATTTATTTGAACTATTTTAAATTATTTTCTCTTGCCCATTGCAGAAAACTGCTATGATTAAACTACTGCTATAACTATTGATGTCCTTAACCTGACCAGAAATTAGAAATGCAGTTACTGAGATAATTTTTGTTGCTTATTACTGACAACTGGACTGCTGCCAAACAGTTAGGGATAGCAAGGGGAGATTCTGGAGATTAAAAGATACTTCACTTATCTAATATGACTTACAAGGAGAATGTGGGTGACATATTGTAATTCTAGACAATATTTTGGGACTCACTGGAAGACAACACGTTAATCTTGTGTTGAATTAGCAAATCTGAAAAGCAAACCCTTCTGTTTTACAAAAATGTTGGCTGCCCTTAGATAGAAATCTATAGAGATAGATGGAGAATACCTTTATAGTGAGTTGGTGATACCTGAATATCAAATTTCACAAACAGACAGAGAGAAATCTCATAGCTGAATTTGTCAAAGCTTAAGTCAAACATAGGTTGCAAAGGCCACCTAAGAAAATTTCTCCATGGAAAGGGGAGAGCTTTCATGATTTTCCTAAAGACTTTCATTCTATCTATTCTTTTTCAGATATAATTTCCTACATTGGCATTTCTATAATTTCTGCAATGGCATGGAAGATACATCCCTGCAAGCTACCCCTGAGTCTACAGAAGGTTGACAGGAACATAGAAAGTGGTGAATGACTTGCCTCAAATATATATAGCTGGCTCCCCACCAAATCCATATTCCTACTGCGGGTGAAATAAGGCAGTAAAAGCAACAACGTTATTCACAAAACATTTCTCATTCTGCCATTCAATTTTTAATTATCATTATTATTCGCTTATATCCAATACTTCTTGCAAATCCTCAGTGCTTATTTCATTCACATGCAGACACTCACCTTGAGGATGCTCTTAACACTCAATGCTAAGTCTGAAGATTTTCAGCAAATTTGCAACCTTGCCAGTCCTTCAGTTTGTAAGGACTGTGGAACCTTGCTCCTGCCTCATTCTGGCAATGATCCTTTAGAGTCATCAAAGCCTGTAGCTGAATAACATGACTCGGGACAAATATCAGTCAGGGAAATCATGTGAAATGATTGTCCAGAAAAAGAGAATAAGGTTCATATTTAGTCATCTACATCATTGCAGATATCTGTGCCAGAGGTAGGTAAGTTGGATCTTTTATTGCAGTCAGTAGAAAAATAGGCATTTTCAGGATGAGATTCCCATCTCCTGAGGCATTTTTTCCTAGCACAGGTTGTGTGAATGGGTACCTGGAAATGTCTATATCTCTATTAAACCCTACAAACATAAGAGCTTTGACAGGTAGGTCATACAAAGAGGTTCAAACTCAGACAAGGCAAGCCTTATCAAGAAATCTGTCAATGACAGACTTAACGACAAAGCTACATTCTACAGTGACTCTTGAGATGACAGGCTTTGTCATAACATATTCAATGTGTTAATGCTGCTGAGAGGGGAAATTTAATTGCATAGACTCAGCAGAACTCAAACTGTTCACAAATATTACTCATGGATTTTATTTCTTTGGAACTACAAGAATGAGGAAACATTTCAAAACATAAAAATAAAAAATAGCACATATTTTAAGAAATAAAAGCACTTCTTATTTTAGGTTCTTTATTGTATTTCCCTGTTATTAGTGATTAGCTATAAGTGATATCAAGGCAAGAGGTTCATTATGAACAAGTGCACGGATTTCAAAAGCTAAATGTATTTGAACACAAATGCCAAAAATACTGCACTGTGCCAAAATGTGCATCCAACACACATTATTCATCATCCATTAATTTGTTATTATTCTCTTTAATAAATTACAGTTATGTAGTCAAAGAGCAGAGAAAATTTCACGTATCTGACAACTGAAAACACAACATGAACAGTAAATACTTTGATGTGCAAATTAGGATGAAAATTATCTGGATAAATTATTCCTGTATTCTAATAATTCACTGAAAGAAAGTAAGACAGGTTCTCTGACAATTTGCTTAAGAGACAGGGAATGAAATTATAGATAACATTAATAACAAGTATAAAAGAATTAATTTTAATTCATTTAAATATTTCACAAATTGAGTTTGCAAAAGGTTAAACTGAGATGTGGAACATTATTATGCCCATTCATTATTGATTAAATTGTAACTGTGAACAAGACCAAAATCTTAGTGAGCACGACTCTGTGCAAAACCATCTCTGTTTTGTAAGATACACAAACTGGAGACAATCTTTACAAAAATAAATGTACATTTCCATGTTATTTTTCTAATGGCATTGTGCTTTCACATAATGTCATTAAGTATCAGTTGCTTTCTTATTGTAGTGATCAATACTCTTTGCTTAAGTGTGCTTATCCCATTCTTAAACTATTTTAAACTAATATAAAATACTGAATGAGACTTTTGAGACAAATGTATGTCATTTGGCTTCATCTGAATCTAGAGGAATTTTTTTTCTCTACAAGTTCAAGGACAATGCCAATGAAATGGAATCAAATTCTGAAGCCTTTGAGAAGTTGGTACATTTTAATCAAAATCAATTATTTAATTAATGTATTTATATAAAGGTAAAGTAAGAAAATATCTATGGGACCAGTTATTATCTGTAACATAAAGGTTACTTTTATAAAGAATAACAGTAATAGAGATCAATGTTCATGTGCCACCAAGGTCAAAAGGATGAGAAGAGTAGATTTGTTATCTGTGAATGGGTAAGGTAAAATACCCTGATATTTTGAATCCTTGAGAAGAGGCCTTTTTTGATTCCAAAACTTTCTCTTCTGTCCTGCCCTGTCCTGTCATCTCATCTTCATAATACTTCAGTCAATATCAATTTTGTCTGAAAAATCACATTGTGTTTACATACACTTATTGAAAATATATTATTTTTCAATTATTTTAATATTGTTCTATTTTTATTTCTACCATAAAGTGTTACCCCAGCCAGAGGTACATGTAGACTATTTACTCCCTAAACAGTCACAACCTGGAGCACATTTCTCTCCAGAATTTGCAAACCTCTGTGTCAAATAAATCAACATCATTCATCTATTTGGTGAAATCTATATCAGTATTCCAAAAACACTGTGAGGAATTTGTACTCACTCAGCTCTTCAATTTTTAACATTTTATTGTACACTTTTAACCTGCACAATTCTGTCTTGCTTGCTTCCTCTTTTTTTTTTTTAATTTTGGATTTGTTTTGTTTTTTGGGGGTTGGGCTGTGTTTTGGTTTTGTTTGTTTTGGGGGGCTTTTTTGTTGTTTTTGTTTTGGTTTTGTTTTTTTTTTTACTTTTACTCTCTTGCTGTTTTTTGAAAGCTTTTTCAGCAGGAACATCTTTAAAACTGCAGCTTCAGCAGATGTCCCAATACAAAGTTGGCACAATGAAATGATGAAGCAGGCCCTTCAAAAGGATGAGTGTTGCTAAACAATTTGTTCCCATACATCTTTGTCTTGCTGCTTAACTTGCTTTTAGGGGGGAAGATTGGCCCAATTTTCTCTTCATTTGTATGCCTCTAGTGCACTGATTCATGCATCATAGAATTTAAATTATCTTCCCTCGTACTGCGAGCTAAATGTAGTCTTATCTGAAAATCCATTTCTTCTTAAAATACTCATTCATCACATATACCAATGTATTTCTAAAAAAGTATATCCATAAAATGGATATAATGGACTCACGTCCCGTTATTTCAGATAAGTTAATTGAAGCATTGTCCTGGCAGCAAAAGCTACAGTATAAAACCTGGAGTTTTGGAACCATGTTACAAAATCTACAGAAAGATGAGGGGGCCTTCCTGAGGCAGATACCAACCTTTCACAGGATCCTGGGAGTCTCCTTGAGCTGTGAGAGACATTTGGGGCAAGTGCTGATAGAAACCCAACTCAGAGCTGGTACTGATCAGCTTCCTGCTCTGAGCAGAGCTGTGTGCACAGAGAAAGAGAAATGGCACCTGTGTTCAATCTTGTGAAGGTACAGCCTTGGATTCAAGTTGGGTTTGGGGAACAGACTCCAGGAAGTTTTTTTTCTTCTTTTCTTCACAAGGCATCCCCATTTTGGTTAGTCTGGACATGTGAAATTACAGATAGCTGGACAATTCTTAGCATGTTTGGCCACTGTTGTGTGCCCTAAACAAGGAAATTGAACTTATATGCTGTTTCATACAAGTTGCCTTGTGTTGTATTGCTAAGGATGACTGTACAGAAAACTAAGGATTCTGTACTTTTAAAGTTAGTATTTAAAGATAAGTTTTGAGGGCTTGGGTCCATGCCACTTTCAAACTTCAAGTTTACAGCATTTCTAGCAGCTGAATTTGTCACAAACTATTTTGCAGCCTTTAATGTTGCAAAACCAGAAAATTATCTACTTAATGAAATGTCTTCTAGTCTGGAAAACACTTTCTCCACAGAATCATTTTCACAGAGGGCCAGATGAAAGCATCCTTCTTTCTAACAAACAGGAAGTATGGCTGCCTGTTTGTTTTTTTGGTTCTCTCAACTATTTGTTTTATTTTCTTTTGGAGAGGAAGAGGAGTTAGCCTTCCAGAAACCAAAGTTTTATATTTACAGTGACCCAAAGCAAAAATGCAACAGTTAGGACATGTGAAAGGTAGAGGAATATAAAAATTCAATATTTAAAGGGGGCTGATAAGAGTTTCAAATAGAACCTGTAGTAACAGCACAAGGGGCAATTGTTTTAAAATGAAATGTGGTATATTAGATCAGGCATAAGGAAGAAATTTTGCATAATGAAACATTGGAACAGGTCACCCAGAGAGGTGGTGGTTACCTGTAAACTTTAAAGTTCAGACTGGAATGTCTGAGTGACCTGATCTAGCTGAAGAAGTCCCTGCCTGTTGCAGTGGCGTTAGACTAGACCACCTCCAAAAGTCCCTTCCAATCAAAACTACTCTACGGTTCTATGAATCAAACAAGACTTTTCTTGTCAATTTTGTGCAATCCTTCTCTTATTATTCTTATTTTTGCCTTGAGGAACTCTTGTATATTAATACAGCAAACACAGAAAGTATTAGTTTATTGCATAAGGAGCCACATTTGGCTGAACAGGATAAAACACTCATTAAAAATTGCTGGTTCTGTGCTTCTTCTTAAGGTTACAAACCAGCAGAAATAGTCAAAGACAAAAAGTAATGAAAGGTCAGAGCTATCCCAGTTGTGGGAGGGCTTACTTCAGATTTGATTTCAGATTAATTTGAAAATTCAAGCTAGATTTTTCCTGAAATGAAACAGTTAATCTATCCTTAAACACCATTAATAGAAATGAGGTCAAAAAAACCCTTACATCTTCATCTAAGTACCTGAGAAACACAAAATAAGAAGGTAATGAATAAAATCAGCAAAATGATCATATGAAGTCAGACATGTGGATGTAAACATATGAGTGAACCCTGTTTTACATGGAATCCATAAATGTTTTTCCAATGCTGATTCAGTGCATCTGCTCCCAACTACGTAACTTTGCATGAGTTTCTCTTAGTAGGTACTGTCCATTTTGTTCTAATCTGTGTTATCAGCATTACAAGACTAGATTTTAGGGTTAGAAAAATAAAAGCTATACAGAAAAGAAAAAAAAACCATATTTTTGTGCTTGGATTTTTCCTAGAGATAGAAAGACAAAAAAAATATGAATATTCTTCAGAGGCGTAAATAAAAAATAAATAATTATTCTTTAAACACTCTTAATGTCATATTTCACCTCACTTAGCTGAAGTACAGCATGTCAAAAACATAAAAGGAAAGAAAAGGGAGCTGCCAAAATGCTATTCTGCTGGACAAAGGAATATTTTTCTTAGAACTCTTTCTTTAATGAAACTTATAATGGATGAGAACTGTGAGACAGGAATTTACTGTCATTTTCTCCAGTCAAGCAGAGGAACAAGGTAAAACTGACTATTCTAATCAGACCTGTCTCATTCAAATCATCTGATCGTGTTTGGTTCAGAGCACAGAGCCTCTGGAAGAAAACACACAGGGAGAAGATGTCATTTTCAAAGACCAGCTTTCTGCTTGCACACCCTGCAGCAGATTAGCTTCTTGCAGCTAAAGGGGCACTGGGGTTCTTCAGCTGCCTCTGCCAGCCCCAGAGCTGGCTGTGCTATTCCCTTACTATCAGCTTTGTCCTCTAAGAAAAGTTTTTACCTAGTCCTTGAGAATGGTACATGATGGAATAACAAGAAGTTTTTTTATCTTTATTCTCTGCATGAACACCTGGCATAACTTTGTCTCTTGTATTCAGTCTGCAACTACTGGCATAAGAAATTTGAGTAGTGTATTTTTGTCACCTGTATTTTTTCAAGATGCCATTATCACTGAAGGCAATCAGCTTTATCTAAAATGCCTTTAATGAGAGAAAGGAGTGTATCGGAAGAAAAGAGGGGTGACAATCCGTGTTTTGGGATAAGGACATCTCAGAATTAGATGTCAGGGAAAAGTGAAATCTAACTTCACACATCTCTGTAAAAAGCATTTACTTAGGCAGTCATTAGGATTTATACCAAAGGATCTTTAACTCGTCTTTCAGGAAGCAGCAGGGCTAAGTCCTGAAAGAAACCATATCAAAGAAACATTCTCTAATGCAGGGACAAATTATCTTATTTGAAAATGGGTATAGGATCTTCCTACCTGCTGGGCTTAATTTAAAAGTATAGTGATGCATTATGGTAGGGAAAAAATAGAGCAAAGAAAGGAATGAGATGTTTGGCTATATGTTTTTGTACTGCTTTATTTTCATTTCATCAGTAAGTGAAATAGCTGAAAAAATGTTATGGAAGGTCGTGTCTTCTCTGCATTCCTGGAATTATTCTTTTTAAATGATCCCTTAAGCATGCTAATTGGGCTGTCTGGAGAGACTCTGCCAGGTTCCTGCTTACAAGGAACAATGTCACAGTGTCTGTTCACTGGTTGCTTTAGGTAAGGAATATTCTTCCTACTGAGAATTATTATTCCTTCATCTATCTGTGACCAGTCACTGGGTGTTGAGGTGGAATATTTTAGGACATATAAAAAAAATAGCACTAGATCATCTGGATTTTAGCAAATGAGCTGCAAAAGAGGTACCTTTAGTTAACAAAAATAACAATTGTCTCAAAACTCAGGGTGCTTGCCTTCAAGGATATTGTAGAAAAATCTCAGTTTTACTTCAAGTCAGGGCCTGCCTCTGAAAGCTGTTCAGAGGCAACCAGCTGCAAATGGAACTTAACACAAGTCATTAATTAATGTCCCGTTGAAATGTGAATGCAGATCAATGGGCCAAGATAGACAATTGTGTAATGCCTCCTCTTTAGGAGTTTTTCGCTTGTGTACCCTCAGGAGTTGCAATTTGCCAAGTGGCAGCCACACTCTGATGTATTCATGAGCCATGCTTTACTAGCAGGCAGTGTCAGTGGGAGCTGGTGCTGGAGGAAACTGGGTGGTGTGTGATTCAGTGAACCACAGCTGGACTAAGAGGACAAATCTGAAGCAGAGCTTTCACTGAAATATTCTGATTTTTCCAACTGGAAATTTTAAGAAGAGCAGCCAACACTGGAAAGCACTGGGAATTTTCTCAGCCTCACAGAAATGATCAAAGCAAAGAAGTCCTGAGATTAACCAGCTACCCAAGTGCCAGTTCATTCAGCCATGAGAGACCTCATTTCAAACTTCTGCTTAATATGATCCAGATCAAAGTCTCCTTCATTCTAGCTGAATGCCCTAAATTCCATATTATAAAGTAATTCTCTCTTTACCTAAATGAATTTTTAATTATTCTTTATGGAGAGAAAATCAGAGAACTTCAATTTAAAGTATAAAATACTGAAGAGACCCTACACCACAAACACCCCCAATATAAGGCTTATTTTTTAATGAGAGACTTCACTGTCAGTTTTCCGGCCTGTTTTAACATTCTGGAAATCTAAGATCTTGTCCAAAGAAGAGGCAGTTTCACAAAATAAGGGTTTTGATTTCATCCTGATATAGAATGTGATTTTTTTACTTTGATGGATGGGAGGTGTGTTTGCAACCCTGCTCTAGTGATTTGGGTTTTTTGTTTGTTTGTTGTTTTTTTGGGTTTTTTGCAGTTTTTTTAAATGGTAATCCTGAAAATATTAAGCAAAACTGTTCTCATTATTGCAAACCAATTATTTATGACCTCAAGCAACTTTATGAATTATCTTTTAGTTTAATCTTGGGCTCCCCAGCTTTCCTTCAATTCAAGTGCTAAATTAAAATAGGTCTCCACTCCTGAATTATCCTCAGCCCCCAATATCAGCTTGGAAAATATTTCCTGAAAAAGAAGCTTAGTAATTTTCTGCTTAACAAAATAAGTGGTTACATCCAAATATTTTTTTCCTGCCTCTTCGTTTTTTCAATCTTCTCTTAGACCATTTCCTTTAACCAGAATTAGTAACCAGGACATGCCAACAGCAACCTTACCTACCTATCAATGGGCAGTTCTAACTATACATTTACTTAGGCATTCAAGCTACATGGCAGGTCTCAGCTGCTTATTGATTTTACTGCATTAAAACAGATGGTTTTATTTAGCATTGAAAAAGTGAACAATTTTCCTGACACCAACTACTTGTTTAATAGTCTTGGAATAATCTATATTTCATTAAAATGATGACTTATAACACCCAAGCACTCTCCTGTCTTCTTAACTATTGATTTAAGGCAGTTTAACACTTCTGCACCATATAATAAATTGGTCTGGACTACCAGCACTTTGTTATAAAGTCATTCTTAACTATATAAACACAAGATTGGCATATTTTAGAGATGTTCCTCAGATTAGTTTCTTAGAAAGGATCTTTTCCACCAAAACAGAGTCGGTACATTTTTTTTAAAAGCCTCATAAAACTTTTAGGTAAGTAGAAGTTACCACAATCAATATTCATAGCATGATTTATAGGAGAAAGAAGCTTTCCACTAAATCCTGACCGTAAACCCAGTACTGTAAAGTATTTAGTACAGTAATCCATCTCATAGATATTTTAAACTGGGCATTAATGGTGCTCATAAGTCGAGTGACAGTGAATCAGCTGTATTACAGAGTAGTTAGGAACTTTATTACTGGAAATGATTCTAACATACCTAAGCCCTTCACCCCTTTATTCTCCAATCAGTGACTTCTTATTTTCCCATATTTTTTCCTGATCACTTTCTTAGCTCCTTGTATCACTAAAGCCTTGCTTTGACATGACAGAATAGATTCATCCTCCTCGAGCTTATGAGAAGGCAAACAGCAGAAAAAAGCAGGTTTCAAGCTTAATCTAGTTTATGAGCTGCCAGCAGGTTCTCCCCTGCTATTGTCATTCCATTCCAATTCACCTAAAGAAATCAAAATAGATGCAGTTAAGAGATTGCAAAATTATTTTCATTTAAGCCTTCAGTGAAAACAAAAGAATGCACAGGAAACTCCACTGGAGGAATTAGTTGCTCCCACACTTACAACAGAATGAAAAAACTCCAAATTTGTTGCTCTCTTCCCTCAAGGATTCATGTCTTCATTCAATAGCAGGATTTAGTCATATTAAAAGGGTAGCTACAAAGCAGTTGCTCTTTCATAAGACAGGTAGTATTGCAAAGGAGAAAAATATTCACTACAGAATAAGGCAA
Organism: Cinnycerthia olivascens; assembly: GCA_035048155.1. Lineage (NCBI taxonomy): Eukaryota > Metazoa > Chordata > Aves > Passeriformes > Certhiidae > Cinnycerthia > Cinnycerthia olivascens. Next base: position 145,575,731 of record JAWWMU010000106.1, read on the forward strand.
TATTTTGCAGACACACACTTTTGCTATGTCTCAAGACATACAGTTATTTCCTCCTTTTGCCCATCTAGAAAGAGAAACAAGAAGAAAACAACTCATTTTAAGTAGAAAAATGTGATGACTAAAGCAGAGAAATGTTCAGGAAGAGCCAGATGTGCTTTGAAACCTTTTTCCTTCTAAATTGGACTTCAAAATGATGACAGCTTTGAGAGACAGTAGAATGATATTATTATTTTAGCTTTTCAGAGAAGAACATCAAGAGTGCAGAGTCTTGAAGTCAACCAACAATCTCTTACTCTTTGATAAATCTACAGACAGAAATTACTGTCATGCTCTAATCACTCAATACATATTTTCAACTTTCCTGGACGAACAAGCACACACCTTTCTCCTGTGCAAGGGAGAAACATAATATCAGTAATTCTTCCATATGATCTTACTCTTACACTCACATGTTTGCAGTAGGTATGATGCTACCCTACTGCACAAGATATAATCAGATAAACAGTGCTGTTCATATAATGCAGTTTGGAAAATTCTGGGAGGAATTATCCCTGTGGCACAAAAGCCAAGGAAATGCAGAAAGAATACAAAAAATGTCCCAACCAGTGTGACTCATGAGATTCACTCCAATACAGGTTTTTACATCCATCAGCTGATAAGAACAGAGCAGTGTGATGTCCCACCCTTAAGGGGGTACTCAAGATTTGTAGATGCTTGTGATCAAAAGGAATGACAAAACTCAGAGGGTCTACAAAAGCTTACAAAGTTTTATTAATAAATTATGGAAATTAGTAGAAGTTAGTCCCTTATCTGTTAGCATAAGTACAGAGCAGTGGGTTTTGGATAAAGGGGTAGGGTGGAGGGAAATAGAGGGATAGATTAAAGTGGGGAAGAGAGAGTAAAAGGAAGATTGGGAGAATGAGACATCACCAGTCCTGACTCCAGCATCAACCCAGCTGATGGGGTGTCCAAGCTCCCTGGTACTTTTATAGATTTTTTCCCAACCTTGGAGATAAGTTTCTTACTTTCTATGAAAATCAGTTCCCATGCACAGTCGATTCTTCTGGACTTTTCTGGAAATGGGTTGGAGGGTTTCAGGGGTCTTGGGTGGCCTTGACCTCTCCTTACAGTCCATGCCCGGTTCTCAGCCTTATTCTTGCACCTACATTCTGCTATCTCCAGGAAACAGAACAAGGACATTTGTTCTGGAAAAGTGCTGCCCTACTTCCATTTGGCCCCTGCTCCAGTCACATCCTGTCCTTTCTCACAGCATATACTTACCAACAATCCTTGGCTGGCTCCACAGCCACCCTGCTATCAGTGTTTGGGACATGAGCATCAGCTCCCACCTTCCAGGCTTCAACAGAAGGCCACAACCAGTCCAAGTTACCCAAGTGGGTTTTATGCCATTCACAGACATTACAATGGTGACTCCTGTACTAAACTAATGTAATGAAGTTATTCAATATTACTTCTTCAACCAATCACAGCGTGAATTTAAAAATTTAATCCATATATTATCTACTTACTATAAGTAAATCATGTGAGGTATATGTTACTGAATTTAGCTCACAAAATGAGGTATATAATAACAACAGGAGAATAATGCTTAGTTGTATATGTACATCTGAAACAGGGGTAAAATATGAAAAAAGCAGGCAAAGCACTCATCACCAATGCCTACAAAGTGCAGGCATAGAATGTGCTATGTAATATTATCTAGTCACACATTATAGATTTTATATATATATATATAGACTATATATGTTATAAAAGTTCACTTCTTTCTTTTGGCCATTTGATGGTGGTAACTTTCTCTCTACACTCTCAGACTCTTCCTTCATCATATTTGTTTGTGTTTTCTCATCTACCCTGTGTAATCTGGTGTCCACTCATTCTGGCCCTCACTGTCAGGCAAATCAGACCCCTCTTATTCCTCAGCAGGGTTCCTTTTCCATTTGTGTGAGGTCACATTTTATTTGCTGGAAACCTGAGGCTTAAGGAAATAATGGGACAAAGTTTTGTTTGTGCCTTGGCTCTGGATAGGGAGAGAAGAGATAAGAATAGTTCCTACCTCAAGGTCCTTGCATTTAGATGTGTGTGTGAGGATATTGACACATGAGTAAGGAATCTAAGTTTCTGTCATAGCCAGTGGACAGTGAGGGTTTGATTCAGTCCCCTAAATATCCATTTGGGATGGGTAGTTTGACTGAGGGTTTACAGGAGACCCACAGACTCGGAAGCAGTGTCTGTAGGACACAGAGGTTACCTCAGAGTAGTTCAGAGGGCAATACAGGACATTTTTAGGTAGCTGAATAGCACAACTAATTAGTAGAGCCTGGGGCACAATTCCAGTACCCCTAAAATAAACATCTACACTTGTCTGAATCATTATCCAGACTCCAGTGACTGAATAGAGCTCCTTTGAGTAAACACAGAACTTACACATCTGGTACAGAAGTAGATACCTCAACTTAGATATTTTAATCTCAATCTGCCTTTAGTATGAAACAGGGCCTGGGAACATGAGGATTTTGTAGATGAAGCAAAGCCTATGTGCATGCTACCCAAACCCCTTTCTCCATGACCCAATGCAGTGACCTGAATGAAAGCATATGTCAGCTCAAAACAATCTCCTCTGGGACCCAGCAGTAGGATAACCATAATGGTATCGTGCTCTTCCAGGGCTTATGTGTCAAGTTTCTCATTCAGATCTTGTTCAGGTGCATCTCACATTACACTACACCTTTATGATATACCCTGAATGCCTTTCAGTGGTGTGTTAAGTGATGTAGGTAACATCTGTCACATGTAATTTGTCCTCTCTTTTTAACTCCCCAAGGGAGGCATTATGCATGCAGTGTAGCGTTCTGTTTTAGTTAAGAATTCCTGCTTGCTGTTTACACATAAAAGAGGCTGGGGCAGAGTTGCTGTAAGATGAAGGTGTCCTGCTGTGAATTCAGAGCTCTGAGTTTTTACCCTATTTTGAACCTTCACAAAGGGCTGACCTTCTGCTTAGCCATTTGTGAGTGACTTCCCATGAACAGCAGTCAAAAGCGATTTACTACTCACAATGTTTCCTCTGTTTGCCTGACTGAGAACACTAATATGCCATTAATTAGCAGTTTGCAGGAAGGTGGTAAGACCTTTTGGCTTCTTGATCCATCTGTGATAGTTGCTGTGCATACAGTGGGAAGGCAGGAGCCAAAACTTGTGAAAGGAAGAGAGCACAGCAAGCTTTTGTTATGCTCCTAATTTTCTGTCAAGGCTTGCTCCATGGTATCATACTGTGTTTGAAAACAACTCTGCAAAACATACATTTTAAACAAAATCTTTACTCAATTATTTTTTATTTTTTCTACTAGTATGTGTAATATTAAAACACATAGTCAATGCTAGAAGCAGAATTTAAACAAATGGTAAATATAGTAACTACAACAGATCTAAAGGGAGACAGCTCACTCTTCTGAGCTGAACAAGTCAACTTATAGACTCTCATGCTTTCCAAGAACACCTGCATATTATGTGAAATTAATTTCTGATCCATTTCAAACTTGTTCTGCTGCATATCTGAACTAACTGGAATTTAACAAAGTACAGTGTAATTTTCAGGAAAGTTAAACCTTGTAAGCAGGTGTTGGATCTTGTCCTACCTGACATAGCTTTCATAGAATAATAGAATGGTTTGTGTGAGAGGAATCTTAAAGATCATCTCATTCCAACTCTCCTGCCATGGGTGGGGATATTGTTTACTTGACCAGGTTATTCAGGGCCCCATCCATATGTTTGTGATTATATATATGCATAATCATATCTGAAAGGATGAGGTTCCAGTGTCTACCACTTTAAATTTTCTTGGAAGTTTTTCTTTGGTACTCATGCAAGTTCTTTCTTCTCTGTATCCCAGTGAAATAATTTTCACTAGTCTACTGTTGTAACCTCTTCTTTCTGCCTCAGAGGATGGTTTGAGAGAGAAAGAGATAAAGAAGTTTATTATTATCTTTTTGTATATGATTCATGGGCATTTATAATACAATTTCCTGAAATGATAACTCTGTCCTTTAGAATGAGCTGACATTTAAAAAATAATAGAAGTTAAATTCTCCCACATCTACACCTACCTGTATTCAAGGAAAAAAACTCAACTTCTGCAGTTAAGATTCATATCAAAATTAGACCCCATCATCTCAGAGCCATTTGCTTTTTTAAGAATTAATCATCAACTCTGCAACTGAGTGTAGGCAGCAAAATCTTTATGCAGGTCTGCTCCACCTCTCTATACTGAACTTCTTCCTACCTTTTAACCTCCCTAGAATGGGAAGGGAGGAGAAAATAAAGTCAAGGTCTTTTGCCTGCTTTCCTCAGCATAATGAATCCTCCCCCATGTTCATTTAGTTCATCCCCACTATAAAAATGGCTTTTTCAATCAAAGCATTGTACTCCTTCCAAAGACATTAAGCCAAATGACAGAACATGAGCTGCAATGACAAGGACAAGCCAGCTCAGTGCAAGGTAAGGGGGGGTTTCTAAAGTGAATGACTGAAAACAAATACATACCAGCACTTTACTCAAGGACTCTTAGCAAATTGCTCCTACAGAGGACCTGATCTTGGATCAGGATAAGAAAAAAATTAGGTAGCAAACCAGAAAACTACCATTTTGTTTGTTACTTTGCTTTTCTTGCTCATTTGCCATGAGTGGTTCTGTACCTTATTTATGAGGTTTTGTAACTTTCATGTGCTCAAAGCTCAGAGAAATTTCAGAAGTTGGAATCAAAAACTGAGGTTTAGTCTACAACAAAAGGAGGAATTAGATAGCTCAGAATGAGCTATCAGAAAGAGTCATAGGAATAGCCATAGGGAATGGGTGGGTTAATAAACAGAAAACCAAAACTGCCTTTAGGAGAAACATGTCTGATATCTACACACTGCCAGAATTAGGAACCTTATCTAAAGACCTGAGGTAAATGCCTACACAGAAATTAGGACTCACATACCAATATTACTGTTTTTTACCAGGTAACATTCTTCCATATCTTCTATTTGCACTGTCTATTAAATAGACAATAAACTGATTTTTTGGCACCTTCCTCATATCAGCAAACATGGCAACACATCTCTATAAATTCAACGAGATTTAATTTTTGCTGAAAATCAGAAAATTCCATTTCCTTTTGCTACTATGAAATATTTTATTATCAAATGTCATATATTAAACTTTTTTTTAACTATAATTTGTCATATCTTTCATGCACTTCCTCTCTTCTTCTCCAACAGAAATCATGTTTCTGGATCTTCGTGGGTTCCTTTATTTCTCTATTTTGAAATATTACTTTAGAAACTGTTAGTTATTTTCAGCTCAATTTATTATAGTTGGAGTTCTCAAACAGACATTGTATTTCTAGAGTTTTCTTGAGCAAAATATCCAGAACAGCAACAACAATAAAACCCCCCACCCTTAGAACAGCTTTATCTTCTTAGAAAATTGCATCAGTTGATCAAAAGATACAAATCTCTAGGAAGTGCAGAATTGATTATACATAGACAAAAAAGCTTCCCTGTAAACAGGGTAAGCCATGGGGCTTTAACCAAGTTGTGGTCTTCAAAGGTACTTGGTATCAGCAATGCATGAATGAAAACACCAAATATTATCTCCTTCTCTGAATTATTTCTTTTTAATCTCCATTGCACTCATCAGAGATCTCGCAGACATTTGTCACTTTACAGACACAACCTGAGATCCTGATTCTGTCCTTGAACTTCAGGATTCTCTCCTTTAAAGAAGACTTTTTTTCCTGAGCTACATAAAAGCAATCAGAGTAGACAATGCATGGGAAAAGGGTGACACTTGGTGGCTTTATAAGAGAACTAAGGTCTCTTCATCCTTTTATGTAACATTAATTTTGTGTCTAACTTCCTGATATCATTAAAATTTAAAGATGACAAAAGTGGAATAAACTTTGACCATGATTATACTATTATATAATATACTATACTATTTATTTTGAAAAACAAAACAAAAAAAACTTCAAACAAAGAACATGAGAATGATTTTGAGGACATGCTTCTGAAAATACAGCTAAGAAAGTAACTTTAAAGGTTCCAACATGTTTTCTTGAAAATCCATCATATGCTATTTAGGCACACTAGCAAAAGTCAATTTAAGAAATACGACTTGGGAAGATTTTTCTCTCCCAAAGTCAATTTAACTCTCTTCCTTTCTAGAGAAAATTATTTCCCAAACAACTTCCTATGAGCTCAGCCACTTTCACCAGATCTCTCGTTTTATGAAAACTAATGGAAAGATCAGTCTTTCTACAGAAAGCTCCATCTATAATCCATTAATTGCTAAAAGCCATCAACGCCTAAATCCAGATTTAACTATGAGAAAAGGACAGATATAAATTCTGTTGTTGAGTTTAAAAACCATGTACAAGACAATGAAAGAAGTGAAGTCTAAAGAAACCTATCAGTACTGAACAAATCCAATGTTTATAGCCTGCGTTTTGATCTTGACTGCCCACTATTCAACATTTGTAGAAGTTAAAAAATGTCAATAGTGTGAAAAGGAAGAGATGAGCTTTTCACCTTCTTGCACTCTTCACACATCTTCTTTTGAACTGGTCAGTGCACTAAATGCTGTCTCTATAAACTGGGGTGCCCAGATATTTTCATTTTTGACAATAAACAGACCTACTGGTAAGTCCTACTCTACCTCACATGGTAAAATCAACCTGGAGTGATACTGTTGTGAACAACACTTTTGTGAGAGTAACTTTCCAGTTCCTTGTTCCATTGGTAGGGCCATTTGACTTGGATATGGTGCTGCTTTACTGGAAATCTCATTTGCCTCAAGTAATAGAACTGTCTTCTTATATGTACATAAATATATGTATATATATATATATATATATACACACATATACACATGTAGATGTACACACAGAAAAATAAATAGTATTTGCTGTCAGTAACACTGATAAAGAGAGAGTCACACTAAATTGATTTTCATGGGTCTGTTCCTTCCAGGAATAGTACTTCAAACTTCCTTGCTTCATAACATCCATGAAATTAGTGGCATAGTAAGTCCATTCTGCAGGAATAAAAATTTGGATGCAGAGTGATTTTAAATGCATTTTACAATTAACATTGTGGAAAGAAGAAGTAGCTGGGAGTCCTACTTAAAGAGCTGCCTTTTAGCAGACTGTTAACTTTTGAGTAGAAATAAAAGAGCATTTGCATAATTATTGAGAGCTATACTGGGTCCTTGTATCAGAGTTGCACACCAGGCAACAAAATGATGCAGAGCACTAAATTGGGGGGAAGCAATCAATCCCTTCCACATGCACACCCATGGAAGTGTTAATATTGCTGAGAAAGGGGAGATTGGGTGTCATTCAATCCAGCTACCTGCAAGCCCTGGCTTCACTCTGCTCAACCTGTGGACTGGCTGATTTCCCAGTGCTCCCTCTATTTAGTCAAAGGAAGAGAGGAGGTCCAAGACAGGAGTCATTCAGAAATCCCAGGATTGTGTCTTTTTTTCAGTCTGTGCTGAAGTACAGGAACATTTGATGTGGGTAGCTAAGTGCATGAATGACTTCAGGCTCTGAATCCCAGTTTCCCAGAGGGATTTAAAAGACCATTTATTTCTCCTCTTTGCCCCGAAGCATGATTAGTTACACACCAGCTTAATTTCTGACACAGGCCTTTCCAATCCTGTTTAAGGACCTCCAGTGATGGAGGTCCTCTCAGCTTCCAGACAATCAATCCCAGTCTTAAATTGGAAATATTTTTTGCTGTGCTGCAATTCACATTAAAACTTTCCATGACTGTTTTTGGGTGTCCATAGTGCAGACATGTCTTCTGAACAAGATATTTAGGACCCTATAGCAGTCAGTGGAACATCAGATAATTTTAATTTCAGTAACTGAAGATGTTCAGTCTTGGTTTACAGGCTCATGTTTATTTTTGTCCCAACTCTCCAGGTTAATATTTAATAACTGCACACTACTAGGTCTAAACCTGAAGTTCCATCATCCTTAACACAGTAATAGGTCTGAAAGAGAGTGAATGAATTCTCATCTTCTAGAGGCTTTGGTGGTTTTTCTTCCATACAAAATAAAGCTTTCTATTTTCACTCTACAATCTTTTTGCCTTGTATTTGACAAATATCGTTCTCTAACTCACAGATACCTTTTCTACAGCTCTGCAACAGTCATACCTCATCCTGTAATTGTATATTTCTTTGTTTTTTTTCAGTTTTGACACCTCACACTGCCATTGCTCTCTCAATCTCATTCAATCATTCTTTCTGCAAGACTGTTTTACCAACTTTCAAATTTACTTTCTATTCTATTGATTGAATTTAGTGTATGTGTTTCCTCTCTCAGGTTCATATGATCACCAAACTGAAAATATCCCACTTTTTAAAATTCTTAGACACAGTTATTGAATGCATAAACCAGTTAAATGATAGCTTTCTGCAAGACTCCACAAATACATTCTTTCTCTTTGAAATTTGATAACTTTTTTGTATGAATGGTTATCAGACTCATGTGATAGTGGTTCAATGTTTTCATGTTTCCATTCCTTGTTAGAATCATCCTGGAGCATGACATAAACCTTTCTAAAATAAAGGTTTGTTTTTCACTATTTACTTTCACCATCTTTTTTCAGAAGACCCATAATTTTGTCTTGAAAGAAAACTGCAGTGATTTGAGGTAATCATATAATCTGGTTTTTTTGGTTTAGCCCTTCAGTTGTTAAGGTAGAAACAGTTACAAAAACGTAAAATTATTTTAACAGAGATTTTATCAAGTGTTTGCAATTACTTTTTCACTTCTGTTTTCCTTATTCAAAGTAGAAAACTCAGAAATATTATCCTTTTATCACAGCATTAGTATTTCCAGACATCTGTTAGTCATTGACCTTTTAGAGGGAAACTTAAGAACGACAGGAACTTGAGTATAAGATCAAAATTTTCCATGATGTTTCACTTACTGCTCAAAAAATTATATCTTGTTACCCTTGATGTCTCTTACACATTCCACTTAATATTTTTTAATCTTTCTAACTCTCTGCCTACATGTTCATTTTAGTTTATTTTTTTATATTTATGTTCATTTTTATTAATCTCAGTTTCTATTTCTTGTTTCTTTCTGCATCTGAGTCAAAACTTTAACCACTTTGTTGCTTCATTAAAATACTGCCCTTAATGTGCAATGGAATTGTTTGCTTATGTAGCTGCTTCATATTTTTTCAAAGAAATATCACACTTCCTTCAGTCATCTCCCTTCAATCCACCTTTTCTGGAATTATAGCTAGAAGTTATCAAACACTACTGCTGACAGAAAATCTTGGTGCACAGGGCTGTGTCACTTACTATTTTCATTTTCCCTTTTTTTTTTTTTTTGAATGATTCTCAGTCAATTCCTGTTCATAGTGCAGTCATATGTAATTGCCTCAAAGCTCTGCTGAAGCAAATAAATTGCATTATTAAAGTTTTCAAATCTTTCAGTTTATCTTCATATTTCTCATGTCAGTATACACATATCCAAGATGTTCAGCACATTGATTATTTTCTTCCTGCCTCTGATATTCTAAGTCTGATGCAAATGAGTCTATCTTCATGTCCTAGGGTTATGATGTTTGTATCCCCATTCATGTGTGCTATTTTTGCTGGCTATCATGTTCTGTGCCTTTAAGACTGTGTCTGAAGAGCAAATGTTTTGTTTTGGTTTTTTGCTATCAATCTCTCCCCCAAGGCCGGCAGGACACAGAGACGGGCAATACCTGGTGCTTTTTTTGCTTTTCTTGCTTTTGCTTTTTGCTCTGGCTCTTGCTCTTGCTGCTGCTTTGCTTCTGCTTGCTAATTAGCTAGTTTACCTAACAGTCCAAATTTCTTCCTGGACTGTTTCTCTTTTCCTTTTTGGACCTACCCGAACCTGCTCCGGACTGGGACCTGGGAACATC
>JAWWMU010000106.1:145585801-145597983 GCA_035048155.1 Cinnycerthia olivascens
GTATTGGGGGGTGCTGTGTCTGTTAAATAAACAGGTTCTTTCCACTTCTCTCCGAGGAATTCTTCCTGGACCGGTGGGGGGTGGGAGGGGCCGTGTGGGTTTGTTTTCTGGAGGGGCCCCCTTTGGAGAGTCTGTCCCAGTTTTGCCCTAAACCAGGACACTTCTTTTTCCAAGAGGTAAACTACTCCCTAAGCAACTGCTCATGGAAAGTGACCACACAGAGGTAGAAGGTGCAGATCTTCAGCAGATCCCCCATTTGTGCAGCCTTTACCCAATGGCATCCTCTGACTCCAGACTTTGGGTCAGGGTGCCACACACCCTCCCAGCTTTTCCACCCAGCATCCAGCAGTCATTCTCTTCCATGTGGCACTATGTGTTCACAGTCATTCCCATTCATGATTTTGGCAGCCCCAAGGGCACACAATGAGAAGAAAAATTTTTGGTAGTGTCCCACATTGAGGATCTTGGGATTTCAAGTTCTGGAAAAAAGGATTTTTTTGAAATCTAAAATATTTGAGCTGCCTCTTTGTGTTCCTTTCAAAGACCGTTGCTTTGAATCTCACATTTCTGAAAGAATGAAACTTTTTTTACTGTGTCACAAGGACAGAACTTTAATCTTCTGTCAGAATAAGCAAATCCATTCTTGATCTCAAGATTGCTGATGAGGACAAAGTGCATGTTATGCATCAAGAAAATTAGCATTCAGCTTCTTTTCTGGGGATTGACTGGGTATATATGATTAGATCTTAAGCTCATAGTATTGTTTGATCTACTCAATTCCCAGAATATGGCAGCTAGCTTTAACATCTTGTGTGACTGAGCAACTGACTAAAAGCAACCTTTCCCAAATATTTTAAAACATCAATTCTCTTTCAGGAAGAAGTTATGGACTGTGTGATTGTAGCACCTCAAGGTAAAAAACTGAACACATCAACACATTATGAATTGTAAATTTAGCGAGTGGGATTTATTTCAAATAATGGTATTTGCAAAATATACCATTATGTAAAATATTAAGAAAAAAAGTACCAAATTGAAAATATGATGTGGCTGTCCAAGTAAATCTTGATTTGGATTGCTCTAATTATTTGTACAATCTATCCTGAAGCATCAGATTATTACAGACTTTGCTGGCAAGACAAAAGGTATTTTATGATTACAGGAAAAAAAACAACCCAACACAAAAAAAACCCAGAAACCAAACAAAAGAACACAAAAACAAAAAAAAAAAAATAAACAAAAGAAATAACATACACACACACATACACACACTCTAAGTATAGATTTTCCTTTTATTTGTTTTGGAACAAGTGGATGCTTGATGAAAATAAAGCAAAAATTCCCATGTTATATTTTGATTCTAATTCGTCACACTAGAAATTATTCACTTGAAAAATACAAGTAAATACAGGTGTTTAAATTATGTGGCTATATCTCCATATTCTCCTTTGAGCAGTCTTCTAAGCTAAACACTTTAATTTGGAGTAAGTTTAGACCAGTGGTATTGACCACTTTAAAAACATGCTAACACTTGCACTAACATTGACAAGCAATGTAAAGAAATAAGTAGCAGATTCTTAGCTGCGATGTCGACCAACAAGAATTATATTTCTAATAGCAGATTTGCCTGCTTTTTTATCAAAATTTCATTAAATACTTACTGGTAAGATTTGTCTTTTGTTAGCCTCAGGATGTGTTTCCATGGCAGCCTCACTGCTGGTCATTGCATTTCCCCTGCCAGCTGTACATTTTCACCTTTTTCCTTACAAGACTTTCTGTAAAGGTCTTATGGTTTTATAGTACAGAAGAAAAAAAATTAAAAATAGTATCTTCCTGTAAGATTAATGCACTGCTGTTACTCCAAAAGTTCAACTAGAACAAGAAATGAGGGAAATGAATGGGAGAACAAGCCAGGAGCACATTCCAGAGGAAGAGGGTAAGGACTATGGCAATCAGGAGTCAGAACTGCCACAGAAATACAAATTCAGAAAACTCAAGTAGTTCAGGTCAGTTGCTGACATTTAAATACCTTTTGTCATGTAAGATGCTTGCACACCCTGCCTAACCTCCAGAGAATTGTTCTAAAGCTCTGTGGCTGTGGCACTTGGTGACATGGTTTAGTGGTGAACATGACGGTGTTCTGTTAATGGGTGGGCTCAGTCTTAGAGGTTTTGTCCAGCCTTAATGATTCTGTGATTTCAAAGAAGATCCTTGCACTAAAATAGAGTGCATTATCTAAATGACCACATATTCAATTTAAAAGAATTTATAACACTGGAAGTAGAATGCTGCAATTTTAACTGCATCTACTCAACACTGTTTACCTGGTGTGCAGAGCTTCATGCAACCAGCATTAAACATTCATTTCCCACTGATGTTTTTGAAACAAAAAAAATTAATTTACCTCCTTTCAGTTTTATTATAATGAGCACTGTAACCACATTCAGACCAGGATATTTAGTTTTATATTGTAAGTGAATGTAGCACAATCTAATGTCAGTCTAAACAGTGGTAAAGAGATGAGACACATGTTCATTAGACATTAGGAAGAAATTATGTCTAATGAGACAGAGGAACAGGTTGTCTGGAGAAGTTGTGGATGTACTACACTTGGAATTATCCAAGGCCAGGTAGGATGGGGCTCTGAGCACCCTGGTCTAGTGGAAGGCATTCCCTGCTCATGACAGAAGGTTGGAACTAGGTGATCTTCAGGGTCCCTTCCAACTCAAGCCACTCCATGATTTTATGATTTGTGTTTGCTGTGCACTTCTAAGGAATTAAAAAAGCATCTAAGGGGAAAAAAAAAAAAATCCAACAAAAAAGCACTAAATAAAACAAGGGAAGAAAGGTTCATAAATTGCTAAACAGAATATATTCAGAATGAAAATCATCAAAAAGCTTAAATACAGAGCAGTGATATATCCTGGCTATAGGAAACTTAGATTAGCTTGCATGTTATTGGAAAGAAATAAAGTGGATTTTGATGGATTTAGTCACTGCACCCAAATCATTATTAAATGCATATAACCTTTCATCACTCTAATTCTCTCTGCTTTGGAGTAACTTGCACTGTGATCATGTTATATCTTGACTCCTCGTGCATAGTCTATTCTAATCTATTTTACTTCCTCAGGAGATGCTTCCCTTTAATGCAAAGGAAAGCATTCTAAGAGCAAGTCACGTAGAGTTTTTCCCAAGATATAACCTTCCTCTACATATCTGATCTGTTGTAATTCTGAGACCTGTTCCTTCATTTCAACCATAAAGCTAATTATAGTCCCATTGTACCTTACTGCATAACACTGCAAGAGTCCGTCACACTCTGACTGGCTTTTGACTTTTTCTGGCGCTTTTTAGTCCTCTGTCTGCTTAACTTGTGAGATCTGAGCCTTGATAGGAGGTCACTCCCTAGACAGCAGACCTCTGAGGAGTGTTCAGGTGTCAGAAGAATCCTTTGTTGTCGGTTGTGAGCAACCTTGTACTTTTCTCCATCACTCAGAGTCTGATTCTGTGTGGCACAAACCCTCTTCCTTCTCCTGAGCTCTGCAGTGGGATATATGAACTTCTTAGTGTCAAATCCCACACTTCAGGCCTGTCAAACCTCATGAACTAAGCACCCAGTGCATATTCCTGCCTTTTTTTCACAGCCCCTTACTGCTCTACCGGTAGATCACATATTAACAACCTGCAGCAATCTGGCCTCTTTCCTGTCCCTTATGCCCATATCCATGTATCCAACTCACACAGTTAAAAAAAAAAAATTGGCTCTAAATAAGTCTGAACTTACTCTGAAGAATTAAAGTCGATGGATGCTTTCCAGCCACATGATGCTATAATTCAGATGCTGCCAGAATCCCATGACAGACCCCAGCTTTATCTCATTAATTAGGTATGGGCTATGTTTTTGAGAGATTTACGTTCATTCTTTTGTCATGTCCACGCAGCTTCTTTCTGATTCATTTTTAATGTGGCACAGGACTTATATGACCTGAAATAAAGGCCACAGGATGTGCAATCGTGTCAAATGTTACCCAGTAAAGTTGCAGAGGAATAACTGGTTCCACAATAAAGTGGAACACAGTGAAGTAGGGACAGTGCCAGGCAGGACGTGAGAATAGAAGAGAAAGTACAGCTTTAAATCTTGGAATAAAATAAGAATATGAAGTAGACATTGCCAATGTAGCAGGCCTGAGCAGAAGAGCTGTGGAGAAGGACAGATCACTGAGACATACAGGCTTATAGTTTCCAGGATATTAAAAAGAACGGTATCAGAACTAGATAAATTGAACTAAATGAGTTAATTGAAATGACTGAACTAGATAAATTGACTATATCTGAATCAGATAAAGAAAATTGAAAGAGATTCATCTTACTGAATGTAAATATTAATTTACAAATGTCAAATTAAAAATAAAATTAAAAAATACTAAACCAACTACAACAGAATTAGACATCAGTGTAAACAAGAAACAACAAGAACAACAAAAACCAGAACTGCAGCATTGTTGAAATTCAGCTGATATACTAGATACATCAGATAGAACTGAAAGAAGGGAAGATATACAAGATACTGAAAACCAGACCCAGTCTTTATTTTGATTTTATCAAAATAATAGTTTAGTGTGACAGATAGAAAGTCATTAGATTTCTTTTTCCAAAAGCAATAATTTAAGTCACAATATGAGAAGAGACAAGACTTTGAAATGTGTAAGGGACAATGTGGTGGTCGCCACAAGGGAGTAAAAACATTGCAGTTGATCATCGCAAATGGTTTGAGTTGAAAGGGAACTTAAAGACCATTTGCTTCCAACACCTTCAAGAGACACCTTCCACTAGACCAGGTCTCTTAGGGTCCCACCCATGCTGGCCCTGAACATTTCCAGGGAAACATCAGGATTCACATGAGGAGGTGTAAAAGAACATATCTTGCAGGTATTTCATGTTTCTCTGTTGAGTAAAAGACAAGTGGTGCTGCTCAAGGAAGTTATTTTGCAGGTTTTGGAGAAGAAGGAAGAAAAGGTGTCTCTTGACCAATGGTGAAGGGGAAGTCAGTCCCTCGGTCTGTCCAGACTTCCATCTTGAAAAAAGAGGGAGGCAAAGCAGTGTTCTTTAAAAAAAATGCCAAATAACACAGAGATAGCTATTGTGGTGTGAGAGCTGTTATATAGGCTTTTGATGCACACATTTGTTGGTGTATGTTTTGCAACTAGAAAGTTGCATACTAATAACTTTACAACTTATTTATCATCTCTGAATGATTTTGAGGTGGGATTTTCTTAACTCATATTTTCTCACATTTCTTGGAATATTGTGTACATGTGAGAGGGATAGCAATAAAATGTCAAGTATCTGTGAAAATCAATATTCACATATTTCATAAAGAAGTGGGAGCTACTCGAGAAATATTTTCATATGTGTACTGTGTTAAAGTGTTTTGACTTTATCAAATCAAACTTTTCAGAAGCGAAGTTGTTCATTTATACAATTCTCAATTAGCTATGATCTCCTGCATCCTTCAGCAGTAATCAGGCCATTTTTAAACCACAGTGATCTCAGCCTTTACAGTTTCATCATGGCATGACATTATTTAATACAACATTGCTGTATCCTGCTATCAGTGTTTCTCCTGTGAAGGAGGCAGGAATTATAAAATAATTATGTCTGTGGTTTAAGTTTTTTCATTGGATGCACATAGCGTTTCAAGAGAGTAATCTGTCATAGGAAATTTAACTTAGCCCTTAACTAAGAATTTATCTACATGCCTGCTTTGCAGATACCAACTTTCTGTACAGTGAGCACACAATTAGGTCTGACCATTTATCAGGGTTCAAGTTCATTGTGTCTTGTCACTCTCTTTGTGTAATCTATTCATAATCTGCCCAGGTTACCCCACTCTGCTGTACAGACACTCTGATGTTTCATTTTCTTTCTGCCATGTTAAATCACCATTCCATCACAAATTCTGTATCTGGCTTTCATAAAATCATACGACATCCTGAGCTGGAAAGGACCCACCAAGACCACTGAGTCCTGCACAAGACAACCTCAAAAATCTCACCATTTCCCTGAAATCATCCAAATGCTTCTTAAACTCTGGTAGGTTTAGGGCCATAACCACTTCCACAGACACTCTGTTTTGTTATTGTTAGGGTTTGGACAATTTCCTTTCCTACTCATCACTATACCTTAGTGATGAACTGCCTGTGACAAAGAACTGGGAAAGGACTTCCTATGGAGCTCCAAGGAGGCTTACTCCAGCCACACAAAAAGCAGTCCCAGTACAAAAACCGACTAGCATGTGAGGGTCCAGGTTTATATGTGAGGTACCAGGGGCGGAGTAAGGTACAGAGTCCAATGGGTATGGGGCAAAATAGTGCAGAGGTGGGGTAAGGGATCAGAAAAATCAGTGGTGGAACAGAGGTGGAGCATTGCGCCAAATGAAGACCAATGGGGATCAGGGAAAGGGAGAACATTCTAGGGAACTGACCTGTGGGGGAAAAAAAGGAGTGGGAAGGCCAACGGGACAACCAAGGAGGTAGAATTGGGGTATATTTACATAACAAACAATGCATCTTGTGAGAAGGATCCATCTCCTCATCCTAACTATGGGAACTTTTCTGACTTAGGCTCTGTCCCTCCAAGGGACTATAATGGACTTTGGTTTTGCAGGTTAGCTCAGCCCCACACCTTGCTTGTCTGCTTGACACATAGCATGCTCCTTATGTGATATGAAACTGGCTTTAAACACATACAATCCTAAACTAATGCATTTCCAGGACACAGGTTCTCCAGAGTTCAGACATGTGCTAGTCAGTTCTCTTCTGATTCTCATTAAAATGTGCATCACAGAGTGTGGTTAATTACCTACATGATACCACAGCAGAGTGTTAAAAAATGTCTGGAATCTCACACAATTGTTCAAATGAGCTTCCACCAAACATTTTTTTTTGTCTACGCATATTTCTGTCCTGGCAGATGGGAATCATTGTCATCACTTATGTCACAGAGCACATAACCATCCTAAACCTTGTGACTCAAACCTTGTGACTCTTGATAATGAGGAGTAAGCTATGGAAAAAAATATAAAAGGAAAAAAAAAGGCAAAAAGCAGAAAATCAAGTACTGTATGGTTGTGTGGGAGGCAGTTGAAATGCTATGTAAGCAATCCATAATTATCAAAAAGTGCTGGACTAGTCAGACTCAAAAATATGGCCAGTACCAAAGCAATACCTTTATAGAGAGGATTCTAATTTGAGAAAAAAGGAATTACAATATAATTTATGTCCCACAGAAAATAATTGTGGAAATCTTACTTTTTTAAAATTATGTGGATTTTTTAGCAGAAAATGTCAACTGGAACACCTCAGTTTCATTCAGTCAAGGTATTTCTATAGAAAACTTTTCTTTTTTTAGCTTAGTATGTACTAGGTACCTAAATAAAGAAAAAATAAAATCTCTCCTAGGTGACTCATTTTAATTTATATGGAAAGCAAACAGCACCAGGGGTTAGAAATAAAAAAAAAAAAAAAATGTTCCTGTTCTCTTGACTAACAGTTTAACTACTGGTCTTATCTTTTCACCTTGGAAATATGATTCAGATGAGGAAGAATCTTTCACTTGCTTCTATAGGATAAAATAGGATTTCCCAGTGTTATGGCCATTTGAATTTGCTAATTTATTCACACACACATACACACACAAACAAAGCTTCAAAAATTATACAGAAATAGAATATAGTTTTTAAGTTTATAAAGAATATTATCCTATAAATAAATAATTCACTCACTGACAAGGTAAAATTAAACTCCTGGGAATAAACCCCTAGGAAGAAAAGCTCTCTGACAGGTAAAAGAAGAGAGAAGAAGCTGTTTCTTTAGTCCAAACCTCCTACTAATTGTGTCTGTCTTTCATTCTGACTTCCCAAGCTGATTTTTAAAATCTCTCGGAAAGCATCAACAGTGCAGTGGTAAACTAAACCATCCAGTCACTTCCGCCCAATTAGACCTGATTTATTCCTTTTTAAAGGGCCAACTACAACATCCACAGCTTTTGGGGGCTGATGAATAATGACTCTGATGCAGTATTTGAACCATTTATATTGCATCAGAGTGGTTCACAGAAAGATCTGGGGTAGTCCTACTAGAATTTTTCTAAGGAGATGGAAATAGCTCTGATTTTTTTTTTTTTTTCAGATATTTTTGGCATATTCTTTGCAGAGGGAAATTACTTTCAATCAACTTAGTTAAATGTACGTTGTTCATGTGCTTTTTTTAAAAATTTATTTTTGCCTGATGTCCATCTAAGATGTTCCAGTACTGCCAACTCTTGATTCCTATTTCCTACACTGGACTCTAGATTCCACTCAGTGTTGTCTTTCAGCATTTATCAGTATCTTCATGACAGCCAATGAATAACAATTTTTAAGCTTTTCACCAGGCTGTTTTCATGCCGCCTTAGACTTAGCATCTCTCAAAGGGTCCTGTCTTCAGAAGAATGCATTGGAAAAAAAAGTTCAGACTGGATATAAGGAAAAAGCTTTTCCTCATATGGGCAATCAAATAAACAGATTGTCCTGTCAAGTGATGCTGTTGGCCAGCCTTGGAGAATTTCTAGACTAGAGTGGACAAAGTTCTAAAAGCTTGGTTTGGTCTCACATCTGACTGTGCTTTAAGCAAGAGGTGGACTAGATGTTTCCCTCAGATCTCTTCCAAGCTGAAACTACCTGTGATCCTGCAAATAATGGTCAGTAACACCAGGGGACTAACCTCAGAGTTCCTTTTATTGACTTCCAATTTTGTCCATGAGGACAAAATATTCCCTTCATCTAAACTTATTGATTATTTGGAGGCAAACTCAGTGGGAAATCTCACATTTTTTTCTGTTGGAGGCTGAAGCATATGATAATTCACTAGTAACTGTGCAGGAGTGTGTATTTTTCCATTGCCCATCTCAAAATAAAAGTCATAATGGAAAAATCTAGGATGCAACAAGACATCAAGATGGCCAGTGATGAAAGAGGTGAAGTTTTATTGAAGTGCTCTCTGGAACAAAGAGGTCTAAGATGAATTCTTTTCTCTCAAGTGTGATACAAGTGCAGAAGCTTTTAAATGTCTCTACATTGCATATAGCCACCTGTAAAGCAGAAACAAGGTATCATTTCTTTCAGCTTAAGACAATGAGTCTCCTCATACAGGCTGTTTTCCTCTACTTGTTTGCAGAGTGTGTAGCATGTTAAAGCCTGCCCCAGTCCTGCCTAAGCACTCCAAATGCTGCTGGGGTAGAAAGGGGTATTGGGCTCAAGTTAATAGAAAAAAATCAAAGTTTTAATATGATCTATCAATCTTTTCTTGGTGTATTACAGCATTTTTGATGGGGAAGGTTTTAGAAAAGTTAAAATTCCAGTACCAATTTTCTGACAGTTGATTATATTTTGGTGCTACTGTTGTGAATGCTATTGAAATAAAGATAGAAGGGTAAACAGGAAGGTAGAAGACAAGATGACCTACATGATCCTTTCATCTAGAAATAACGATTATTTCTCTCGAAATATCCTTTAAATTCAGCAGAGACTTTTTTTTTCTTTTTGGTGAATAAATGCATATAAATTTCAGATTAAATAACACAATAACTTAGAGGTGATATGCCAGAATTGGACAAAAAAAATCTGTACTTTAGTATTTACTATTACTATTTCTCTGTAGCTTTTCACAAATACAGAGAAATAGTAGATTAATAGCAGAGAATAGATTAATAGCACTGATTCTCTCAGTCGAGGCTTGGCAGTGGAAATTGGTCATAGAGCTCTGTGACCTGGAGGTGACATTAATTATCATTAGAGTCTAAGAATTGCACTGACAGGAAGAGGGATGTTGTAATGTAATTCCAGAGCCAGCACCTTTCTCAGTTCTTTTAAGACACCTTCAACAAATTTTATCCTCACTCTGAATCTCTCGCTGCATCATTTTAGCACTTCACTTTGTCTCATCCATCAGAATATAGATGACACATCTTTCTTCTTTGCTTTCCTCTGGATGACCCTGCTTTTCTCTTTCTTCATGAACTAAGACTGCTATGAATTCCTACACTGTTTCCCTGTGAAAAGATAGTCTTTAGCAGGCATTTGTCCGTAAGTGGAAACCTTTCACTCAATCTCTTATGGTCTTACTATAGGACACTACTCTTCCTCTCCTGAAGTGCAGAGTGGAAAAGATTATTCAGTGTTCATTTGTATCTTCCTCAAAAGTTTTCTTCCCACCTTTCCTAATCACTTCATTGGTAACTGAAGATCATTAATATAGCATAATTGTGTTGTGTAAGAATGACACAGGCCCTAACCAAACTGTAGATTATGTTTTGGAACTCTAAAACTTTTGTTGGGTCAAGTCCGTCAAGAACAAACTTCCCAAATGGATACTGGTGTTCTGCTAGGTGTTGATTTGTATCATAAACCTCACCAAGTTCAACAGGACCAAGTGCAAGGTCCTGCCCCTGGTTTGGAGCAATCCTAATATCAATGCAGACTGGAGAAGGAATGGATGGAGAACAGCCCAATGTGAAGGATTTGGAGATACTAGGGAATGAAAAATTAGACATGACCCATCAATCTGGCCTCACAGCCCAGAAAAACAACCACATCCTGGACTGATCCCACAGTGGGGACAGCAGGTAAGGGAGGGGATTCTGCCTCTCTGCTCAGGTGAGATTCCATGTGCAGTGCTGCATCCAATGTTTTTCACAGCACAGAGAGGACACAGAACTGCTGCAGTGGATCCAGAGAATGATCACAAAAATTATCAGAAGGCTGAAACACCTCTCCTGTGAAAACAGGCTGAGAGAGTTGGAGCTGTTCATCCTGGAAAAGAGAAGCCTTCTGGGAGACGTAATAACAGCTTTTCAATTTATAAAAAGGATTTATAGCAAAGAAAGAGAAAGATTTTTATTTTTTTTTACAAAGGTATGTAATGATAGAATGCATAGGTTTAGATGGAACATAAGGAAGAAATTTTTTACAGGGAGAGGCTGCCCAGAGAAACGGTGAATGCCTCACCATTGGTAGCATCCATGATCAAGCTGGATGGGTCTTTGATCAATCTGACCTAGTGGGAGTTGTACCTGCCTATAACAAAAGAGTTGGAATATCTCTAAAGATGATCTTTAGTGGCTGCATTCAACCCAAACTGTTCTGAGGTGATTTTCTGCATTTTCAACCTCTACCACAAAATACTTCACCATTTGGAGATTTATGTTGATACTTTGCCTATAGCCACACTAAAAAGTATTGAGGACATTATTTCTTGGTTTTGGTTTTCCTTCAGGGTTTAATGAATTGCATTTAACCTTCCAGAAACTCAGATTATTAGACAGATGCACATGAATTGAAAAAGTAAACTCCACATTTAATTGGGGACCTGCATATCAGCACTGTTTGTTGTGAACCTTCTAGAACCTTCAGTTTATGCATAGATTATTAGGACACTGATTACTGCTACCTCAAGTAGGCAAATCCAAAATGTTTAACATAAAAAACACTCTGTAGCTCTTCCTCTGCGTTTGTGTTCTTTGGATTAACAAGTACTGTTGGTCTGTATGGAAACAGAAATCCTCAGAGTCCACTTTTATGATTTGCATATGCAATACCCCACTAAAATCAAATACATTATTTTTGCACTCAGAAGTAATCTAATATCTTGCTTCTTTGACCTATATTCCACGTGCGTTGTTTAGCGAATGCTGTCACAGAGCCAAAGCCTGTGGTTAGTACTTAATTAATATGCTTCTGTTATGCACTCATTAGCACTTCAGTTAAAATCTCCAGATGCTGGAGATAAACAGATCCATGAAACCAATTGCAGTACATGTTCTAACCAGCCAAACAGTGGCATACTTCTCTATATAGGATAATATTCAGTTAAAAGCTCTCATCTCTCAATACCAGAAAAGCAGCTTTCATTGCTTTAAAGTGGTGTTATGGATAATGATGGATGGGAAGAGGAAGTGTGAAGAGAAGGAAATAAAAAAGGGAGTGAAGATGGTAGATCTTCAGTTCCTTGAATGTCTGTGGACTTTCTTTTTGTTATGTTTGTTATGGGACAAAATAACATCTTAAATCACTAAGATTGGAGTTATGCAGCAAAATATAGCTAACCTTTGAGTAATGCAAAAGAAGATCGGAAAGAGCGTCG
>JAWWMU010000106.1:145598083-145627155 GCA_035048155.1 Cinnycerthia olivascens
CCTTCGAGTAATGCAAAAGAATACTGCCTTATTTGCCTTTTTAAATGTTTCATTTTAATTTTGTTTTTTTACAAGGCATGTAATTTTCAATTAGATGGTTTCATAAGTCTTGGACATTTTATGGGCTTAAGAGTCTAAACTAATTCATTAATACAGTTGATTTCTGTTGTTATTACTGGAAAAGTATCCAGTAGCTTCAGAAATGGTCTAAGGCTTCCTTGTTCTAGGTATTGCAGAAACACAGGCAAGGAGGCATCCTTTGCAAGATGATTTTACTGAGTGAAATGCAAGAGCTACAGGTAAAGGTGTAGAGATTCAGACTCTCACATCAGAATATGCTGATGATTTCAACACAATAATTTTCCATCTCCTCTCTGAGCTTCATGAATCCTAGAATGGTTTAGATTGGAAGGGACCTTAAAGATCACCTAGTTCCAACCCCTTGCCATGGGCAGGGACACCTTCCTACTCTCCCAGGCTGCTCAAAGCCACATCCAACCTGGCCTTCAACATTTCCAGGGAGGAGGCAGCCACAGCTTCTCTGGGCAGCCTCTGCCAGTACTTCACTCAGCCTCACAGTAAAAAATTTATTCCTAATATATAATTTGAGCCTACAGTCTGTCAGTTTAAAATCTTTTCCCTTTGTGCTATCACTCCATGCCCTCTGTGCAGCTCTCCTGTAACCCCTCTAGATACTGGAAGATCTCACCAGAGAGGAGCTGAGGTGCAGGATTCCCTCCATCACCCTTCTGCCCACACTGCTTTACATGCAGCCTGGGAGGGAGCTGTTTTCCTGGGTTAAAAGTGCACATTACTGGGTCATGTCCAGCTTCTCACCCACCAGCATCCCCAGGTCCTTCCTGGCAGGGTTGTTCTCAATCCATTCTCTGCCCAGCCTGTACATGTGCCAGAGATTGCCCAAGTTTAGGACCCAGTTTAGGACCTTGCTCTTGGCCTTTTTGAACTCCATGAGGTTTGCACAGTCCTCTGCTGCCTGTCCAGGTCCCTCTGGATGCCATCTCTAACCCCCAGCATGTGACTGCCCCACACAGCTTGATGTCACCAGCAAACTGCTGAGAGTTCACTCAATCCCACTGTCCACATCTCCAGCAAAGATGTCAAACAGTGTCAGTCCCAAGCCCCAGGAAACACCACCCATTTTTGAGTCCTTTGTCATATCCCTCAGACAATATAGATATGGTAGTTGCCCTAAGTGCCTCAAGCACAACCAGCTACCTTTAATTAGAAAAATAAACTGTATTCAGAGATCTGTTCAGTGTTTAAACTTTTTGCTCCTTGTCCTATCAGACCACTGGGCTGATGGACACTAGTGAAATAAACTGAGTGAAATCTCCTTTGAGGTGGGATTAAGAAAAACAGATCTCTTCTTAGTGAGTTATGTCCATCTTTTTTCTCAAAGCTTGTCAGGGTATCTGCAAGAAGGCATGATCCTTTTATATAAATTTTTTCAAGTACAAACCGCTCAGATCGACTCATGCATTATTTTTTTGAAAGTCAGTGTTCTCCATTTCTTTATCATTAAATCTTTCAAGGAACAGAAAGATGGCTTTTCAAATCAAAGTATATTCTGTGAGTCTCTCTATCAAAATATTAGATTTTTAGATGTTCCTAAGGCAAGATTCAGTGTGAAAAATGCTGAGCATTTAAGCTCTGAGATGGAATAATCTGGTCCTAGTGCCTTAAGACTAAAGTCAAAGAAGAGGAACTGCCTGTTCCCTCTGATGCAGAGACAAGAAGCAGGGTACTAACATGGAGTAACAGTTTTACTTTGTGCAAAGGGAAGAAACTAGTCTTTGGAGGCAAAAATTTGAGAAAGTGTGCAGAGGTGACCAGACATTTGTCTAACCCTGAAAGCCACCACAACAGCAGACTGAACTCAGCAGATTACTGTAAAATACTCCAGATCACTTTGAATGTGATGTTTAAAAGCAAGAGACAGAAAAGTGCTAAGCCTCTGTTTAAGTGGAAGTTTCAAGGGCAACTGAAGGAGAGGGATGTGTGATAGAAAAAATTTTTCCATATATATTAAAAGTGAAATGAGGTGACAGAGAAATATCGGGATTTCTAGTAGCTTTTCCAAAGCTACATCTTTGATCTGTGTAAGGCTGATCCCTCTGTAACTCTTTCTCTTTTTCTCTAACTCTGCATTCTTTCTCAATTAGAATATTTCACCAGGCTTGTTACCAGACAGCTCTTCCCAGAGAAGTTATTTTTGTCTTTAATCCACAATGTCAGGTGACTTAGCAAAATGTTTAAGGGAATTGATTACCATTTGTTAACTCTATGGTTTGTTTTTTCCCTTGGTCATTAATTCTACAATAGATAGGCAGACACACATATTATTTATTTTTAATCCATATATGTATTCTAGCAATGTCTTGTACACTGTCATTGTATCTACAAGTTACACTTACTAGGCAGATCAGGTCTCATACAAGCAGAAAAATAAATATCTAGTATCCTTTGGTTTTCTTTGATATCCATGCATAATTTTCAATGGGAAAATATACAGATCGAAAGTAACTTCAAAATGGGGAAAAAGAATTTCTGGGTTTATCCAAGAGCAGCTTTAAAAATTCACTTTCCACAGTATATTTTAAAAAGTCATCGCTCATTTGGGGCTTCAGTAATTCCCAAATAACACTGTCTTAACGCTATTTCAAGACTTCTTTTCAATCTTATCCTCTTTCAGACCTCTTTTCTCTGACAAGTGTTCTCAAATTGTATTTTCTATCCCAAAGCTTGAATTATGCTCTGGGCCGGGTCCAGTGAGCCAAAGCTCCTCCAGAAGGTTATCAATAATTGACTTGCAGCTCCTACTCCTTTGTCTGATAGCACAAATGCACTGGAAATGGCTGCAGCAAAGCACAGCCAGGAAATCGAACCTTCCTGCTGGTGATGTGGAAAGCGTCAGTCCAGGGCTGCAGGAACCTTTGTGCCATAATTTCTGTGTAACAATGTCGTTATAGCCTACTGGGCACTGGGATAAAAAATGGATACTACTACTGACTTTTGGCACAGATTACCTGTAGTAAAATAAAAAACATACATACATACATGCATATATCTATATGTGCGTGTATATATATACATATATATATGTATGTATGTGGTGTATGTATCATAAAGTCATAAAATCATAAAATCACAGAGTAGTTTGGGTTGGAAAGGGACCCTCAGGATCATGTCGTTCCAGTCCCCTGCCATGTATGGAGACACCTTTCAATAGACCAGGCTGCTCAGAGCTCCATCCAACCCAGCCTTGAACATTTCCTGGGATGAGGCACCAGCACAGCTTCTCTGGGCAACCTGTGCTGGTGCCTCACCACCCTCTGAGTAAAGAAATTCTTCCTATTATCTGATCTAAACCTGCTGTCTGACACTTTGAAGACATTCCCCCTTATCTTGCCACTACATCTTTCTGTAAAAGATCCCTCTCCATCTTTCTTGTAGGTTCCCTTCAGGTACTGGAAAACTGCAATTAGCCTTCCCTTTTCCACGCTTAAAAATCCTAATTTTCTCACCCTTTTCCCACAGGAGAGATGCTGTATCCCTCTGATCATCATGGTGGCCCTCTGGACTCATTCCAACAGTTCAATGTACTTCCAGTTCTGGAGCCCCCAGGGCTGGATGCAGCACTTTCCTGGCTCATGGAGTAGAGGTGCAGTATGTATATGTGTCTGTACACATGCATATATGTATGTGTGTATATGTTAATTATATAATACTGAAGAGGCATCATCCTCATTTCCCTCTCTATGAGCCAATTTGACTCAGAGAGGAAGACACTACTGAAAACCTATCTTGAAATTAAACATTCAAACTATGCTTGTTCTCTTGGGATGGGAATCAGCACCTCTGTGGTTAGAATACTTTGGGAAAGCTCTGATCTCCACAGTAAGGCAGGAGCTCTGGGTATTTGGGACTGCTCATTAAAACAAAATAACTTTTTAAAAACCTGTTTTTCAAAATAAATTTCTCCTTAAGTCCCTGATGTCAGCAGATTTCTCCCTTGTGATAAGTCCACTAGAAGCTCAAAAAGAATAAATAAATAAACATGAAAATGCCTGGCTGCTAATGAGAGCCCCAGAAGCAGGACTGGAGCTTGATTCATCACCTCTGCTGCTTGATTTCTGTGGGAAGGTTCCAGCCCCTGCATTATGTCAGCCTCAACGTCTGGCTTCAATACCTGAATTTTCATAATTTTTGCAATCAGCTCTGGAGTCCCAAAGGGGCTGTAAAGACTTAAAATCAAGGATTCAGGAGAGCTGCAGTTGTGCAGTGTGTGGGGTAGCCTCCTGTTCATCTTGCCTCATCACTGTGTGCTGGAGCATTAAGCTGCTGCTGCACTCTCCAGATTGATGGCAGAGCCCTGCAAAGCTTCTTCAGGGTGCACTTGTCTTAATTGAGATAAATATTCTTCTGCAAGATGCAGCTGGTGCTCAAGGAGTCCTGGAAGATACATTATCTGATTTGAGGAGGCCAATTTCTCATGACTTATTTTCATGTTACACACTACCGAGGGTGAATTTTTGGGTTCTCTGTCAGTATCTATAATTTTGGCAGCAACCTGGTGCTTCTTGTCTCAACAAACTTGTTTTCTAAGCCACTTGCCTGTGTTGTACTCATGACTGCAGCTCTGTGGGTTAAACTCTTTTTGTGTTCTGAGCTTTTTGCATGAACAAGCTCAGATGGAGAGTTATGCTTGGAGAAAGCATCAAATATAACTTCTCCTTCCTCAAAAATGGAATAATTTCCTCATCTTTAGTCAAGAGACTTATCAGTAGAAGTGTCCTTCTCTTGCTCTTTCTTCTTTGAGTAGCAATATTTTAGGTCATGACAAATAACAAGAGGAATGTTAGGGTTTGCTATCCAATGTCCACCTGTCTCCTACCTTCTGGCCCCCAAATCCTCTCTTTCCAAGTTTCCTGAACAAAAATGAATGCAGATCCTTTGGAAAGAGGAATCTGTTTCAGTCCTCATTCATCAGTCTCTCCTTGTTTTTTTCTTTAGTACTAACCAGTACTAAAGCTTTACATTCCATGAATCAAGTTTCAATTGAGTGCTGAAAATCTAGGCCATGAGAATTACCATTATATGAAATTCATAAATAATTGAGGGAAAAATTTCAGTCAGAATAGCAGGAGAAGCAAGTAGATTTTTGTTTTTCTACTTTAATTTGACATATAAAACACTAGAAGTAAAGAAAAAAATAATATTCCCAAATACTGTGAAGCACATTCTGTTTTTTCTTGAAAATACACTTAACTTCCCCTTCTTCTTTCTTCCATGAGAAACAGAAACCTCAAAAACACATAGAAAAAGCCAATACTTGAACTAATGAACTGCTGAAGATTGAAAAACTCTTTTCCAACAGTATTGGAGCCTGTGTAAACACTTCTTATATATTCCCAAATGTGAAGTTGGCCTTGCAATGGTCTTTAGGATGAGTAAGAGCCCACCTGATCCTTTCCATGACTGTAATTGAGAAATTGTTTCCTCATTCGAGTGTTTTATTTTAAATTATGCAAAGTTGTCGCTTAGTCTTTAGTAATGCATATGCAAGGGAAATTCAGCAGATGGTGTCACACCAAGCAGTACCATCTTATTTGAAACTACATTAGCAAAAATTGAATTTGGTAGAGGCAGACACATTTTGGGGCATGGCTGTTTTAGCTTTTGTTACTGCTGTCTTAAGGTTTCTTTGTAGATTGAATTACTAACTAAACTTTCACATAATTTCCACTATAATTTGACTGTGCTGCTGCAGTGCAAGTTTTCTTGTTCAGAGAGTGAATATAGCCCATTCAAAAGATAGAGGGATCTAGAAGATCACATAAGAGTTTTATTTCAATGAAATTAAATTTTCAATCAGAAAATTTATTTCACTGTATTTCATAATGTTTAATTTTGCAAGATGCAAAGTGAATATAAGATATTCAGATGACATCTTGGCTTTTCAGGTTTCCTTGACCTGAGCCTGGCTGGAAAGGCAACGGTTCCAGAGCTGTGTTTTACACTTGTGACCAAGAAAATCACTAATAAAACACTTGTGTTTTAGCTATGGCTTAACTCTGTTCACATGACATTAAGTGCTGTGTTTCTCACTTTGCCCCACGCTGAATTGACTGGGGTTGAACAACATGTTGGGAGAGGACAAAAGCTGAACTAACTAAAGATGTTGAGAGAGGTGATTCTGTCCCTCTGCTCTGGTGAGACCCCACCTGGAGAATTGTGTCCAGCCATGGGGGTCTCAGCACAGGAAGGACCTGTTGGAACCAGTCTAGAGGAGGCCACCAGGAAGATCCAGAGGGATGAAGCACCTCTCCTATGAGGAAAGGCTGAGAGATTTGTGTTGGCTCATTCTGAAAAAGAAGAAGCTTTGGGGTGACCCAATTTTGGCTTTCCAGTACCTGGAGGGAGCCTACAAGAAAGATGGAGAATTGTTTTCAAGGGTCTAGAGTGCCAGGACAAGAGGGAATGGCTTCAAGCTGAAGGAAAGTAGATTTAGACTTGATATTATGCAGAAATTCTTTCCTGTGAGGGTGTTGAGGCACTGGAACTGTTTGTCCAAAGAAACTTTTTCTGCCTCATGCCAGAAAGTGTTCAAGGCCAGGTTGGACGGGGTTCTTAGGAAGCTGGTCTAATGGAATGTGCTCTTGCCCATGGCAGGGGTGCTGGATCTATTTGATCTTTAAAGTCCTTTCCAACACAAGCCATTCTATGTTTCTGTGATTCTGTGATATTCCGTGCCATATGATATAAAATCATAGAATATCCTGAGTTAAAAGGAACCCAAAATGATCATTGAAGTCCAGCTCCTGATATATATTTCAGTAAAAAGGGAGAGAAGTGAATTTAGGGAAGTAATTAATCTATTGTTCAGGAATTGACTGGGATTTGGTCTACTCATGGGAGACTGTGAGCAATTATCTTTGAATCTCACATTCATTTGCAATACAAAGTTAGCTTGATATTGTGAATTGGATATGGTTCAAAACCTATATTTTGCCTCCATTTGAGGCCTGTTTGTTTGTTCAGTGCTCAGTTTGCTTTTGAGATAGATTCTTAATGTTATCGTCATTAATGTCATCAAAGACAGTTCTCCATGACACCATTCCAAAGAGAAAGAGAAAAACATGATAAAAAGTAAAAGCCTGTGATCTACTGTGTCAGGCAATACCTAGTGAACAATGGAAAGCAAAGGATGAGAATTTTAAGCTTTTAGACCTTCTTATATATTAAATGAAAGAGAAGGTTTTGAAATTATCACCATCCATCAGGGCTATCAGCAGAAAGAAAGATATCTTCTCTTAACTACAAATGAGTCTGTTGTTTTCTAGATTCCTACAGAGGAGCAATAAATATGACTGATTCACTGTCTGAATTCTTGAAATTATTGCTCAAATGAGTATCATGAGAGTGAACAAAGTGGTTCTTAATCTTCTGAGTAACTTTGAGGGACACAATGGTAGTGAATGAACCACTCACCATGTCCATCTGTCATATATTCAGGAACAGCTGAAGTTCAGTAACAAGCAGGATTCAAATTCAAATTATATTTTTCAGTGTCCTTAGTCTACTGACATTCAAACAGACTGACAGTAAACAAGATGTACTATCAGTCAACTAGCAAATTCTCTGTCGTGTTTATTTTTTCCCTGAAACTGCAGTCATGTCCAACTCTTAAACAGAAATTTGTGTGTGTGTGTTCCTTAAAGTTGTGTAAAGCAGGAAGTCCCTTCATCAGAATATTCGCTCATTTTGGGAACAACTACTATCCCACTCCCAAAGAAGGTCTATAAAGGACAAGGCTGCAGCTCTGCTTAGGGAAGGACTGAAAATCTTCCTTGGCAGTGAAACAGTTATGGGTATTGGTAGAGCTGCCCTTTGCACAGTTCGGCTTGCTTCAATAACAAGTGTCCCAATCAATTCCCAACTGGCACTCAGGGTTTAGCACAATCTAGGGATAATTTCCAATAAACACCTGGGATGAATGTATGTGATTGTTGAAAGTAATAGTGTTTAACAGGTGTTAACAACAGGAGGAACACGGATTGTTCCATGGCAGTTGGCATTGGTGGCAGATAAGAGTATGCATTAGGAATGTTTAATTTACAAAAGATCTTTAAAGTCATCCCAGAGTCCTTTAAAGTCTTTCCTGTTTCCAGAGGACATGGAAACAAGCTGTGACTGAAGTAAAACACTGCAGAACCTGCAGTGCATACAATGGCACCTGTGTAGAGTGAATCAAAGGTGTTCTTGGCTCACTCTGTAGTGACTTCAGCAACTTCTCCTGAGTGATTTGAGTTCAGATAAGTAAAGTCATTGTAGCGCCTTATCGTATATTCTGTGAGTTTGTTTTCAAGTTTTGGGTTCTTAGTTTTAGTGTTCTGTTGCCTTTTTGGGTTTTTTTGTTTGTTTTTTTTTTTACTAAATATGCAAGAAAAAAGTTTCTGACATTTTCCACTTTATTCTGCTGAATCACACCCTGGTTAATTAAAACCTCATTAAAGCGTATCTGTGAATACTTATAAACTTTTAATTTTTGGTACTTTAATATCATCTTGTTTTAAACAATTTCTGCCATTTGCTGTGATTACTCTTCTCTGCTGTTTTTGTTAAAAAAGGTAATGTTGAATCAAACGAGCCTTGTAAAGGAAGAGGTAAACAAGTTGACAGTTTTTTCTGTCAATGTGAATGGACACAAACTGCAGCTGCCCCTATATTTATTATTTCTTTTATATCTAAATGGTGTGATATTGTATATTTATATTTCAGCACATATTTTGTTACACAAAATTTAATGGAAATTAAAGATATTTCAGCAAAGAAGAAAAAGAAACCCAAATCATAGTATCGTGTTTGATCAACCTTGCATGTATATTTTTCTATTCCGTTAAATAAATGATAGTCATTCTCTTTAGACGAGTGAATAATTGCATATTTATTTTAGTTCAATTTGTGTTAGCATAGAAGGAAAAGTAACCATATATTTGAGCAAGGTTATGGCATTGGTTAATGTGAAAGCAGGTTTCTTTATCTAAAGTAATCTAAATTGGAGCTAGGTTGTAAGTCAAATAACAAAGGTTCCTGACAAAGCTGTGATATACTTAATTTCTTTTCTCATTAAAGAATGACACTGTGTCCTTAGCAGACAGTCACTTTTTGAGTATCTCAAGAGATCAGATTAATATGGAGCTAGTAGTAAAGTGCTTAAATGGACTCAATCAAAACCAAGTGAAATTCATCCTAGGATTATTAGAAAGATAGAAGAAAAAATTACAAAACTCTATTAGTGTAGAGATCTGTCTTATTATATGCTACAGAAAAAAAGAAGGGGGGAGCAAGATGGGGAGGAGAGTTGAAGTGAACTTTCCTTTCTTCTTGTCAACTTTTCACCACTTTCTTAGAAGACCTTGGAATGACGACAATTGTGTTTTGATTTATTTTTTAATATAGCCCCTGGACAACTCTAAACCCTCCATTTATTCTCCTGACTAAAATATAAGCAAGTCACATAACCTCTTTGTACAGAAGGTTTCCCCCTTGTTAAACTGTACTAACAAAGATTCCCTAGCACTTAGGAAGTGCCATCAGGACAGAAGTAGGATGTACATGGTACATAGGACTTGCAGCAGCTTCTGACCACTGGTAAATTTTGCCTTGATATTTGTAAGGCAGTGTAAATAAGGATGGAGGGAAGCACGCCAAGGTCAGTTATGTTTAACACTTTCTTTAACAGGTAGGATTTTGGATTCACAGGAGGCAGAAGTCTTCTGTTACAAGAAAACCACATGTTCTTATACTTTGCAAAGAAGATTTGTGCATTTTTATAGCATCATTATCAACTATTTTACTGATGGTTATATTAGAAGAAACATAAATCATCGTAGTTTTATGGTCATGCATGCAGCAGGAACTACTAGTTTCCAGAAAATTTATTTTCCATCTACATTCTACCATTCTTTAATGAACTTTAGGGCATTTTCCTTCCATCTGAAATTGGTTTTGTGTCTCTTTTTGATCTTGGTTCCAGTATAAACCAGGGACAATGCCTCTCTGGTATAGAATAATAATAAATTCCATAAAGAGACTTGAAAGAAATTCCAGAATGAAAGATCAGGACAAGAAAGTTCTTCTCAGCCATCTACTTGTGGCCTGAGAGGTAGACCATAGCTTTGCTACAGGATGCCAACTTCCTGTTTCACAAATCTATAAACTCTCACTAAACAAATTTCATTTGTTCTCCTCAGTGCCCTTTAATTACTCAGTACTTTCCCATTAACTTAATTATTTAAGTACTTCTCAATCCCATGCTGTTGCATGTACAGATGCTACGTGTATAATACATTAAACCTGGATAATTGACTTACATTTAAGTGTCACCAGTTGTGTAATGTTCTGCATTTGGCTTCTATTCATGACACCGTGAAGAAATGAAATGCTTTGTGTTGGTAAACAGACCTCACTTTTATTGCTGCTCAGAGCTGGAGCAATTTGGGAAAAACCCCCACTACTGCTATTAAAAAACATGGAGCTGGGGAAAAAACAGCAGTCATAACCACTTGATCATCTGAATCAGTGTTATATGAAACTGTAAATGTTTTCCTGTAAAAACCATGGGAAAACAGCAAGGACATATTTTGAGACTGACATTTTCCTGTATTTAAGAGTGTAGCTACTTATTGAGCCAGGAAACCACAGCTCTAAGGAAGCTCAACAGAATTGAAACATTAGTGGCTGCTTATTTCTTAATTACTTACGGTCCTGAGTGGCCTGCTGAAAAACAAGCCAACCAGAAACTCTTTAAAGGCAAAAAACCCCATCCAGCAGCCTCTGAATCACTTTCCTGAGATTTGTTATTACTTTCCATTTATCTTACCCAAGTGTTGGGATTAGGTGTAGTCTCTGGAAAAAGACAAAATCAATTTTGAGGCCTTATGGCAGCTGTGATCTCAGGTATCAAATGCTATTTGAAAACACCTTCACAATATTTCTCAATGAAATAAATGCACTGAGTTCGTGACGTTAAGTTTGAAGTTATCAGTCAAAATGTCTGGGAAGGCTAAGACGATTCAGTGACAATTTCCATCTGAGGCAGGTCATCTCTGTGCATTTCCTTTTGGCAAATTTGCCATAAAATTTGCCAAATTTGCCACAAATCAGTAAAGGCTGGACCTTCCTCTCCCACAGCACAATTATTTGCCAGGGGCTTGTCACAGTGAGATGGTTTAATTGTCATGGGGGAACACGGTGTAACCTAACCCAGTAGGAACTGAAAAAACCTACTTCTCTCTTCACAAAGAGAAAGAATCCTGATCAAAATAGTGTTTACTGCATTTTTTTATTCCACTCAGTAAACTGAAACATAAGATTAGATATGCAAAGCTTGTACAACAAATGTATGCTTAGAAAATGGAATAAAAAATTTTATGTCTAACTAAAACTCACGCATGAAAATTCATGTTTGAGTTAGGTTAAACATTAGGGAATAGTTTTGTCTGAAGAAATAAAAGAAACAATAGTAAAAAACCCCATACTCAGTTCCATTTAATGCAAATAAAAATAAATACCACCCAAATTTAGGAAAATAGTGAGTCTTAGAACATTTTAAAACTGCAAATTAAAATTCATAATTAAAAGTTACTTTTTGTGTATTCTTTTTCATTTCTCCTGGAATAATCATAAGGGAAGGAGTGTGAGTGTTTACCTTTCATTTTTGGGTATGGCTGGTGAGCAATTACAGCTTTGACTGTTATTTTTAAGTCTGAATGTCCCATCCCACTTATCTTCAGCCACCTGGGACTGAGTGTATATTGGTAAATAAAACAGCACCAGGGTGTAGGCTCAGGTTCTAGACTGTGTTTATCTTGAAAAACCATCACACACCAGCTAATATGTTCCCAAACACTGCTCAGTTGGTTCAGAATCTGTCAGGAACCAGAAACAAGACCCAAAATCTCAGTAATGCACCAGGTTTGGCTCTTTACACATTACACAGCATTTACCACTGACTTGTCAGGATGTGCACTCTCCAACACCACCATCTGCCTTGCCCACGGGGCTGTAACACACACTGTCAGCCTTGTGGTGTGAAAACACCACTGGGAGGGGGTGCTATACAACTGTCTCATTATTTATGATACTTTGAATTGGGGAAAAAAAAAGTAAAAAGAGAAAAAAGAGACAGAAAAAATTATGTTTCTTTATGACTCTAAAGAGGCAGTCAGTGTTTCTAGAGAAGACCTAAGCATAGATATGGCTTGTCAGTGTAAATATGCCTCAGAGGCAGGGAACAATCCCTATTTAGTAGCTTATATAGAATAGAATGTTATTTACCTGGTCATAACAGTAATTCTGAAATAAATGAGAAAAGAGGAAAGTGATCATATATATCCCACCCATATCACAAATATATCTCAGCACAGGATCTATCATTGTCTGGAGTTCTCCTCAGCTGGCCAGGGTTGCCTCCAAGTAGACACTGAAGTTTTAAATTGACAAAGTTAGCAGAGACAAGTCCTCTAGTCTCATAATGTTACTGGATGGTTTCCACTTTCCATTCATATAATGAAAACTTCTCCCCTCTCCCCACATCTGTAAGTTCCTATTATTCTCTGTATGAGTTCCTTTTCATCTGGCATCATTAGACCAGATTACCCTCTAAGCAGAAAGTCAGCTGAAGTCATGTTTGTCACATAAATCCCAAATATACACCATTCCCATACTGAGAAGAATGAGCTGTTAACATATCTGTCCTCTGTGTTTGCAACCACACAAAAGGCAGATTTTTTAATCAATAACCTGTATTTAAGAATGTTTGACATTTTAAAGAATTAGCAATGCAAAATTAGGCAGTATCTTGCATGGGTTGCATGGTAAATTAAATGCAGCTTTTTTCTTTATGTGAAATTCACCCACTGAGGAACACAAAACCTCTTCAAGTGCTTGAAGGACAGTGGAACTGCTTCATAAACCAGATTTACACATGATTTAATTTTACTCCAGGCTATGACCCTTCTGCCCAGTGAGAGTAAGATTTCTTCCTGCTTTTCTGATTTCATTGACTGCTATATAATTACTCCATGAGCTCATTTAACCATTTCTTTTTCACAGAAACCCACAATGGGTCAGGCTGGAAGGGACCACAGTGGGTCATCTGATCAAGCAAGCACATCCCAGAGCTCATGGCACAGATTGTGTCCAGACAGTTCTGGAATATCCACTGAGGGAGACCCCACATCCTCTCTCAATCTGTTCAGTGCTCAGTCACTGCAAAGTAAAGAAATTCTTCCTCATGTTCAGGTGGAACTTCCTGTGCATCTGTCCCTGCCCATTGCCTCTTGTCCCATTGCTGGTCAATGCCCTTCCTGAGGCCCCCAAAGTGCATTTGTTGTCTTCCATTTCATTTATTGTCTCATATAGTGTCACAGTTTCCAAACCCTCACATGAGAGCTACAGTTCGGTGAGACTGAGGAGAGAGATAAGGAGATTCTAGTCATGTAAAAACATGGGAATGGCAGTCTGCATGGTGTAAATGAAACATCTTGTAAAATGGAACATCATTTTTTTCACTTTGAGCCTATGTGTGAGAATTGAAAGATAATCATATTATTAAAATCAGGGGAAGAAATCACAAATCTAAGTTTTGATTTACGACAAAAATTTAAAAGATTACATTGTTCTCTCTCTGTTTCTCAACTTCTGATCCAGTGTCTCAGGCAGGTAAACCTGCTGCTACCCACACATATACATATTTCAAATGCAGATGAAATTGAAGGAATACTGAATGCACATATCTGATAGTAGACACTGGGTTTTTTTTTTTATCAGCGGTGGAATAGAAAAAGAGGCATAAATGAATCATAAATGTTGAAAGACAAAACATTTGAAAGACTGAAAAAAATTCAAATTAAGGACCATATTCAGCAACTGATTGAATGGAGAATAAATCCTGGGATGTGAAAATGCTGTCCTGATATAATCCAGAGACTGGCTTGCTCAACAGATTAAGGGTTCATTTGTATCAAACGTCCTGCTTACTTTTGTGGTACAGACTTTGAACAAAAATAGCAAATGACAGTTTATTACACCCAAGGACAGAAAATAAACCTGCTTTGTGAAGAGAGCCAAGTCAACATGGGGTTTTTCATGCTTTTTATTGGTATTTTCTAGCATTTTCCTATTCACTCTTGTGGCTGTTTTTGAAGACAGGACCCTGGGGTAGAAAGGATGCCTTGCTGTGCAATCTTACTGGAAGGGATTAGGAATGGGGAAGGTATCAGCTCTCCCTTCTTATGACATCAAAGCCTGACTTAACCTCTGCCATTGCTCTGGGACTCATAAAAAATCCTTGCACGTGGAATGTAATTGTGGAGGATGGAAAAAAAAAAAAGGTTTTTGTTTCCCATTTACTTTTCTTGATATAAATATATCCCAGAAGAACATTCTGCCCAATCCAGTGGTGTGAAGTGACACTCAAACTATTCTTATAACATAGTCACACTACAAGGGAGCTGTATCTCTAGCTGTAATCCATAACTTTTGTTTTTCAGTTACCCATTTCTACTAAATAAAACATTATACTATGTAGAAAGTTTCTTTACAGTTATCCTTTTCACTCTGATAGCTACCCAGAGGCTCTGCTGAGGATGTTCCCAAAGGATTAGAGCATATGGCAGAGCTGTTTGCTGCCTTGAGATTGCAGGACTTTGAATTACAACTTGGAGCTCCTTGTTTTAGATACAGGGTCACTCAGTCATATCACCACTCTCAGACCTGACTCATAAATCTGTTTGTCATTCCTTTTTAATTTGTTAGAGTGTATTGGGTTTGCACGGTGGTGTTTTGGTAGTGCAGGCACTGCAGGGGTGGATTCTGTGAGAAGCCAAGAGCCGTGCCCCTGTCAGACTGAGCCATGTCCAGGTGGGTTCACCCCCCCAAATTTCCACCATCAGGTCAAGAGTTTCCACACCTGTGGAGGGAGTGCCACCACAGCCCTGGTTTCATGAGCTGCTTCAACCAGATGTATCCAGTTGTTTCGTTAATTGCTTTTCACAGTGTTAATGCCTTAAGTTTTAGCATTCATAATTTTTAGACTCTGTACTGCCTTAATGTGTGATTCTGAGCTTCATAAAAAGTGTTAGCGAGTTCTCTTCATAGGGCAGTCACACAAAACAATCCTTTTCCAGCTTGAGATCCAAGGACAACCATTACAGCCTCAGCAAATAGAAAAAACAACATCAAATTGAAGGGAGCAAACTGGGAGGATGGGACTTCATAACCTGAAGCTGTAATTGGACAATTAACCCCAATATTGACCAAAACTTATAAAAGTGTGAAAACATTTGACCCGTTGTCCATCATAGCTTGGCTCTTGTACTGCCCAAGGTGTATCCTTTGAAGGCATTTAACAAATATCTACACTATTTAAATATCTACAATATTTAACACTGTATAGCCTCTGTTCCAGGTCAGCCTCTTTAGGTATCAGTGTGGTTTGTGATATTCTTTATCTAAAAATCTGGAAACTGTAATTAACAAGATATTTTTACTGTCCTACTCATCCTGTCAAAGC
Organism: Cinnycerthia olivascens; assembly: GCA_035048155.1. Lineage (NCBI taxonomy): Eukaryota > Metazoa > Chordata > Aves > Passeriformes > Certhiidae > Cinnycerthia > Cinnycerthia olivascens. Next base: position 145,613,685 of record JAWWMU010000106.1, read on the forward strand.
TTTTATCTAGTCATTCCTTCAACCCAGCCAGTGATGAGTGCCAGACTCTTCTCCATCTCTGAAATCATTACCAACATTGTTAGCTAAATTGTTAAATTCTTAATATCCACTATCTGGGTAAAGATTTAAATTTTGAGAGATGAGCCTTTTAAAGAATAGAAGGGTTCAAGTTTTCACATTTTTTTTTTTTATGGATGAAAAAAAGAAGAAAAGAAGAAAAGAAATTACCTTCTATTCTTTACATAGGTTGTGTGAATGCAACATCCATCCCAAAGCTCACTGGTACAAATCTTTTCAGTAATTTTTTTTATTAAATAATTTGCACATGTAATATGATAAGAGAGAATAAGAGAGAATATATTTAATTATTAAACATATATATCCGTGACACAATCTGTGTATATTTACATAGTGAGAGACATACAAATAGAAATCAAAGTCTTCCCTGTAAAGGTTTTTGTTCTCATTCATCATATGCTGAAATATTTTACCTATTTCTAGGGAAAATTACTGGCCAGTGAACTAGATCTTAACATTTTTTTCTTAATGATGCTCCTGAGTGGGAGAGTTAAAATTCCTATTTAAATGCAATACTTTAATCAACTACTCAGCGTCCAGAGAAATGACTATTTAAACACTTTCAAATGAAAATATTTTACTGTAATTTAATGTAAACATTCTGGTACACATTTGAGATTAATTATAAGAAGTTATATCTGCCGTACACATAAAATTTGGAGCTGTTTTCTTTTCAGCTGTGTCTTTCCTGCCAACAAGTTCCCCAGCTTGAGCTAAGATGTGCTGCCGTGCCCTGTGTTCATGCAGCCATTGCCCTGGGGGAAAATGACACTTTGACAGAAAACCACAGTCAGGGATATGAGCGTGGCAGTGACAATGGCAGAACCATGTCTCAAATCAGGAGTCAGACTCTGAATAACAGATCATTGATCATACACTAAAAATATCTCTAAAATATTCAGCTGAATATATGACTGTATTCATGATTACTTCATAATGAACTTTGAGACTGCAGAGAGCAACAAGGTGGAATGAACTTATTTCCTACTGTCTCAGATGTTGAGAGATCTGCTTGAACTCATCAGTGTGTTGGATTCTTTTCTGAACATCATATCCAAACATATGTGAACATAAAGATTTTCCCCACAAAAATTGGGAATTAGAAATAAGTCGGAATTCAATTTTCCCCAAGAAAATTTGCTTTCAGAGAAACTAGATTTCACAATATTTAAACAGTGAAATATTGAAATAGTGATTTGTTTGGCATATCATATTTTTCCTGATTTTCTTATTTTAAAAAAGTTTAATGATACATTTAGGTGTGACTATTGCATCCTGGGGTCCAAAAGATGTGAATTATATCACAAGAGAAAAGCAAAAGTATGTGGAGGTGTACAAGACGTGGTATCTTGAAGAAAATCCTCTGTTCCACATGGTAACCAGAATTCTTTCTAGATTGAGATGTAACTGCTGAAGAGAAATGTGAGCTGGCTACACATAGTAGGAATAAGGAAAAGAGTGATCATAAATTAATAATCCATTGTATGGAAAAAATTAAGTAAGTCAAATTAAATGGGAAAAATCTTCAGTGATTAAAAAAAATCCCTGAGAAATAGAGAGGGAATAAATCAGTTCTTATATCTGCCACAGTCAGGAGAAGAAACAATGGATTAAAATACAAGAAGAGACATTAATAGTGGACATGAATCAAGATACTTGGTGGATATTTGGTGGGCACAATGAAAATATTGCCCATAATGGTTGCAGGTTTTTTCAATGGCTGGAAGTTTTTTAATTTAATTTGAACACAGTTGTATATAAAATACTACAGGAGCATCTCTCCATAGTTTAGCAGAGGGACAAAAATCTATTTGTTTTCTATGGTTCCTAGTGAGTTTAAGTACCACTTTAAAAAGTCAGCTGGTTGCTATGCATGACCTAGAGGTGATAAAATGTTTAATAATAGTCCAATATGATGTGTTGAATCCAACTAAAATAGATTTCACTAAGGTCAGCAATTTTTAGCAGCACAAGAGACTGGAATAAAAAGCTTTTAAATATATCTATTCAATGACCTCTTAATCACTTTCACTTTGTTTATTCAAAGAGTCAGAAATTCTAATCATCCTTGTTATTCTGACCAATATGAAAAAAAAATCCAGGAAAATATATAAAACAGTTTTCTTATAAAATTTGTACATTTCCATTTGATTTTATAGATTGCTATCACTTTACTGGAACAGACTTTTTCTTTCCCAATAACTTGTACTGAGAGAATAGTAAGATAAAGATACAAATACATCCTGAATTTCTAGAACTTATATTTGAGAGAAGAGCATCAATCATCTCCAGAAATAAAGAAAATGTGTTAATAGCTAATAAATTAGTTATTAAATTCTTTTGGAGTAGATTAAAAAATAACACTTTCTAACAATATTAAAATACATAAGTTCCATTTAATATAGACAGAATTTTATTTTTTTCATTTTGTCATTCATAAATGAAAATATATGTAAGGAAAATAGTTTCTATGACTTTTAGAAATGTTTCATAAATATTTTAAATTACTTAACCAGAATAGAGACCAAAAAGAAACTTCTGGATTACCAAAACCAGTCTCAATATTATCACAGAAAACCACAATATTCAATCTCTTCATTTCACTGATAAATACCTGTTTTAGGGTTCAAGAGAGATTTTCTTCTCAACTACGCAGCTGAAAAGCATTTTAGGACCTCACAGCTGTGATAGAAAATATCTAATCTCCATTCCAAATATATTCATGGTCAATAATAAAGAATAATCTCACATTTTATTGATGAGATAATAAATGTCATTTCTCTGCAACGGGATGAAAATCAACAGAACAGATTGTGAATCCCTTCAGACTACCAAAAAAAAAAAGCTCAAAGTCGGTAGAAATTAAACTTACCATTAATGTATTAAAAATAATACTGTTCATTTTCAAAACATTCTGCATAGTTTTTCTCAAAGTCATATTTTGAACAGTTAAACTTTTATAAGATGAGATGTTTAACCTATGATATTGCTTTCCACTCTTTATAACAAGTCAGAACATATTCTTTACAGGAAGAAATTAAAATATTCCTAATTTATTCCCAGTCAGTAATAAGTAAATTATCTGAATATTTACTGCAAATATTTGTATTGAGTGTTGTCTGTTCTAACAAACTTCACATCATATTGCTCATGAGATGCCTAAAACTACAGAAGTAAAAGTGCATGTAAGAAGGAAATTAAATTCTGAAGGCAAATATATCTACAGCAAGTGGTAGCCAGTTTTAAATCTCTGGTTCCAAAAGGTTTGTATTGATTTATATCAGATAAAGCCAAAGCTTGTTTCTCTGTCTTCATTTGTATCTTGCTGTGTAATGTGTTCATCATCCTAATCTTCAGGAAACGTATGGAAAATGGAGAGAGACAGTTCTGTGAATCTCTGACTGAGTCTTGTTGTCCACCTAATAATGAAGTGTCTCTTTCAGAAAGAATTCATATTACTGAGTGTTTTCCATAAGAATATTTGCAGGATCGTTCACATTATTTCATTATTTGAACACTGATTAACCTCATATTATTCATCATGGCTTTAAACTTTCACCTCGGAGATGTTTTCTCACATGGTCAAAGCCCGAGGCCAAGACTTTGGAGACATAGATTTATTCCTCACTATATAATTGCTTTCATGGCTTTAAATCATATAAAGGATATTTTTCTTTTGTCACTTGTAAATTTCCACCATTATTACTTTGTAAGAGACAATTTTTGCTGTATTTAATAAATGTCTTTTTCCACTGTGTTTCCCTAGAATAAAAGACAGCAATTACCTTAATGGAAAAGCAAAACATTTAGGTGCTAAATTAGACAGGAGAGATTTAAGTCTTTAGTTTCAGATTCTCCATTGATGCTCCATAAGGCACCAGTGTTGCAACAGGTGCTTTCCATATTAATTCCTGCTTCTGTTCAGAGCAGCAGCTGCCACATGAAACCTTGTTCAGGTGGCTGAGTTTGTGAAACAGTCAGGTAATGAGCAATACCTCTTCATGGTGATTTTAAAACTTTGTGACCTTTACTATTCCTAGTGTACTCAGTGTGCGTGCCAAATTTTTGATACCTCTTCTTGTGTTCAGCTTCTGGTCCCTTGCATCACTTTCATTATTTCATACAGGTTCAAAGCAGAATATGCAATTTCTTAATTCAAACAATATGCAAATATCACAAGGACTTTTTTGTTGTCAACTTTTTTCTTCTTTTCAGTTATAATACATGATGTCCTGTGTGAGGCCGTTTAAATACAACTTTTTAATGCAAATAATTGAGCAAAACCAACCATTCCTCATTTCAGAGTTTGGTACTGTTTGCTGGTTTGTTTTGATTCTTTGGGTTTTTTTGGGTTTTTTTCAAATGTCTCATTTTAAGAACTCAGTAAAAGACTTGAAATCTAGATATTTTGCATCAACGATATTAACAAATTCTTAACAAATTCTGTGACAGCATACAGGAACAACCTGTATTTCATTAACCTCAGAGGAACTCTGACTCCCAAATTTATCCCAGAATTTTTCACCAAGGAGATATGACGTTGTCTTTGAAAAGTGAGTCTAAATTAAATTTGTGTCAGTGCCGAATGGTTGTCTGAGTGAGTGACAGCAGCAGTTTGAGTGGGAGACTGAGAGTCACCAAATTGGATAGTGGACAATCTGTATTATTCAAATAAATGGGGGTGTGAGGATAATATCTGCATTACTCTTCCTAAGTGTGCCAAAACATTTGTACAGACAGCCTTTTGCTATTCCAGGAATCCTTCCAGCACTTATAAGGATGTTATAAGGAGTTTCTGTAAGCTGAAAATTCCTTTCTCAGGTACTCTTCCTTGCACTGGAGGGGAAAAAAATCCTTTTGATAGGAAGAGTCTAGTTCTCCCTTTTTTTTTTTTTTTTTTGAGCCACAAAAGAGTAATATGGTGCAGAGTAACTGGAGGCAGTGTAGCCTTTACTGAGATTTGAAATCATAGAATTCTTTATGAAGTTGGACTTTTATATTCTCTTTCCTTGATGAGATTCTTTTCCTCCTTTCCTGTCACTGGTCCTTTTCATGGACAGGTGTTTGGGTTTCAATCCTAGTGGTAACCAAGGCACAGAGAATTTGTGTGGATGTAGTGTTTGAAAGAAAAAAGGTGTCTGGAGCCTACAGTCAAATCTGAGATTAGGATGCTCACCTGGCCACAGGGACTAGATAAAGTCTAAGGACGGCAATTAATAATTACCACAAGTATATTTATCACTGGTATAAAATGACTGCATGTTTTTGCCATGATGGTGGTGTGGGAATATCTGCAGCTTCATCCCACTGCATTCAAAGAAACATTAAAAAGCTTTCCTTGGACCTATTCTGCTATTTCAAGCACAGTTTTTACCCAGGTGATAGAAATGAGGGATTGCTGGGAAGTGCAATTTCCAAAGAGTGAGTTAGTGCAACCAGCTTGCCAGAGAGCAGCAACAGTCTGGGTCACTGACACTGAACAGAATGGCATCAGCTGGCCAAAATCCAGCTACTCACTGGCCCCTAATTTCATATAGATCTATGTATAAAGTCAAGAATGAACTGTGGTGACCTTCCATTTTCATCTTTGTACAGCACAGACGACATGAAGTAGAAGTTTCTCCTCTGAGTCTATAATGTCTAGTTGAATTAAAATGTATATTTAAAATGGGAAAATAAAACCTAATCTTGATTTAAAGGCTTCAGGTCAAGGGAATCCTCCTTGCCCTAACATGATCCCTGGTAAAAATAAAGTGTCTTGCTTTTAGCTCATGTAATTTCAGGTCAGCTTATCCACCCACCCATTTGTTTCACATAGTAAATATTCTCTTCATTGTCAAGTAATCATGGGTAAAGTGTAGAGTTCAGGCTTTCAAATTATTTGCCTATAATTCAAGTTTCCTAAATATCAATGAAATATCAAAGTTATTTTTAAGCCTTTTGTGACTGGCCATTTTTTCGTATGTAGACATTAAATCAATTCCAGGATGTTCTCACTACTATTTCTCTACTCTTACTTGATGTTTTTCAGTTAATGTATTCTGGGTTCAAGTTAGTCCCCTTTGCCAAAACAGCAATTTGAAATCTTGATTCAGCTAGCTACTTCCATCATTTACAAGTTGTTCCTAATACTTCATTCCAAAATCTTGTTCATCAGCTTGCAAATTTGCAAGTGGTCTGCAACATGGTGCATGGCTTTGTTTTTTTTCCAAGTGATCCATGTTGGTTTTACACATTTGTCAAACATTGCATCATTGACATTTTTTACCAGAAATAATAGGATGTCACCCCTAGGTCCTCATACAGTCTCAATGTTAATAATTCCTCCCTGAAACTGCTATATCTTTTAAATAGGTCCACCTCACCTATTATCATAAAATCATAAAATCATGGAGTGGTTTGTATTGGAAGGCACCTTAAAAACCCTCCAGCTCCAACTCCCTGCCATAGGCAGAGACACCTTCCTCTAGACCAGGCTGCTAAAAGCCCCATCCAGCCTGACCTTGAACACTTCCAGAGATGGGGCAGCCACAACTTCTCTGGTAATACCAAATTATATTTCACAGACATTCATAAGTACAACACCTGTTTTACATGGCATTAACTGTTTCCTCAAAATATCACACTGAAAGAACATACAACACCAGAGACAACTGGAGACAAGCTGGATGTGATTAAGTGAAACACTTTTTCTGTTGTCAATCCTAGCAGTGGTTATCTGGCAGGACAGCTCTAAGTATACCCTGAAAAGCATTTATTGTACTGACTTTCAACTGTACTGAGTTGAATCAAAAAACAGGCATTTCCAAAATCCATGCACAAGGACGTGTGCAGAGTCTTTTTGCTTTTCTTTCAGTCTTAATTTCTTTTTTATTCTCCATGAGACAAGAGAAGTGAAGGAAAGAAAACCCTTCCCCAGGAAATTTTGCAATTCATGCATTTCTTAACAATGGGTGCTTCCTCTGCAATCACATTGGCTTCTCAGAAGTCAGTGTGTGTGTGAAGCATTCCCTTGGGAATCTCATGAAACTTAACAGGAACAAGTGCAAGGTGGTACACCTGGGTTGGAGAAAACCCTGATTTCAGCACAGGCTGGGGGATGACATTAGGAAGAAATTCCTCACTCTCAGGGCCATGAGGCCCTGGCACATTCTGCCCAAAAAATCTGTGGCAGCCCCATCCTTGGAAGTGTTCAAGACCAGGTTGGATCAAGCCCCATGCTGGGGCTTGGAGCAACCTGGTCTGGTGGAAGGAGTTCCTGCCTGGGGCAGGATGTTGGAACTGGATGATGTTTAAGGTCCCTTAGAACCCAAACCATTCTGTTATTCTATGATTCTAAGCAGAAAACTGAATGATCAGATTCTGCATCCTGGTATCTGTTTTATCTGCAGAACTCATACTCCTTATAGTTTATTTATTAGGGGGGATGAGGGCAAATTTTTTGAAAATTTCTTGTTTGTACAATGACGCCAACCACTGAAAAGTGAAATTCCCTCTCCCTTTCCCCTGCTGTCTGCCATTTGTCAGTTAAGCCATCTCAGTATTTCCTGACATTTTTTGCTCTCTGCTTTAATATGATTAAACTTGTGATACATTGTCAGAAGGTTTAGCCAATGGCAGAATTACAAAATGCCAGATACATCACTGCTAGTTCCACTCCAGCTCTCCTCAAATATCTTCCTTTTTGACACAAATTACACATGATCTGTGGGCGGCAAACCAGATCCTATCAGTTCTTACAACTCTTGTGAAAGCTCAGAGGTTAATAGTTTATTTAGGATTTGACAAAAAAGTCTAGCCAGTAATCAAGCAACACTTTACTTTGAAGCTTTTAGTGGTGACAATAAGTAATGCATGTTCCCATTTGGGGCATATCCATGAAATCAACAAATGAATATAATGGAATATACACACAAAGTCAAAAAATATTTCCTCAGAAAATTATTCCTGCCCTCTCCAACTACAACATAAAAATATATATGTGTGTATATACTATATATATATATATACTTGTATATATATACACAAAAAAACCTGTCCATTCAGATGGATTTGCTCGTTACTGGGAACTGAGAGGCACCACTTCATCACTGAAGAAAGGAAGGTACATGATGAGAAGTTTTCCAGATGCCTTCATGTTACAAATACCAAGTAAAAGGGATTAATTGGTTACATCAGACCAAACTCACTCCTGTGCCTTCTTATGCTGAGATGGAAGCTCAGTGAAGTCCTACCTGGCCACTTCCTTTTGGCCTGTCAGTACTCAGGGTTCCTGCTCTCTGAGGTTTTGCATGTCATGCTGCCAAATCAAACCTCACCCACTTCACCAATTGCTTTCAGGTTTTTTCTAAAGAGGCACCTCAGTGCCAAATGTGCATTTATTGATTGCTCAACAGCATCCAGCCCTGAAATGGCTGGAAAAGGGTATACTCACTTTACTCTGAGAGCTGTCCTGAGTGGCAACCCAAACACATCCCTTTTCTTTTTTATTATTTTCATTTTTATCCCCTGTTATCACTCCTTTGCTTGTGAGCTTATTTCACCTTGACCTATCCCTTTTTTTTCTCTATATCAGACCACTTCCCTGGTGAAATATGTGTCCAAACATCTAGAATTTAGATGATCCCACATGTTCCCTTTCCAACCTTACCCATTCTGTGATTCTGTGATTCTGTTTCTCTGATCATGAAGTGGGCCCCATTCAAGGAGAAAATTAGGCAATAATCAGTTAAGGGGTAAAATGAAGAGATCCTGTATCTCTTGACCCAGTAATATTTAATATCTCCAGTAACTAGGAGGGTTGTGAGATGGTGGGAGAGGGAGGGCAGGAAAGGTATTTGACCAGGAGATTAGAATGCTTGTAAATCCCTCCCGCCTGGATGAAAAAGTCATTATGGGAACCCGATGGTTTTGTATTTGCTGAGGCCAGCTTCCTGGGACAAGCAGTTGTGAGGACTGCAGGATGTGTCATTATTCCTGGACATCAGAGCCTTTTGTAGATTACAAAGAACCTCAGGTTTAGGCCAAGAATTCTTCCAGCAGTGAAACTAACAGGTGAGTCTGAATCCTCTACCTGATTTTCACAAGAGGGGAATCGTTCACACTGCCGTGAAAGAAGGAATGGTTATTAATTGGTTATTAATTTAAAACCAGATGTTTTACTGCTGTATCTTCATCAGTCCCCACTGCTTGTAATAAAAAGGAAATGCAAGCTTCTCTGCTAATGTTTTATCTCTACAATCCTGTTCTACATGCCAGTGATTTTCACCAGGTCTTGCAACACATATCAGAATGGACTTTCTCTCTCTCACCCTGCAGTCTCTGATGGGACAGATAAGGCAGCATGTCAAAGTATTCTTAAATAATGAGTAGTGATTGGTATGAAATTACTTCATCCCACATGCTCTTTGGCCACTACATGTGATTAATCAAGAGTGTATGACTGCCAGGAAACTTGAAGATCCTGTCAAAATGGTCTTTAATTTATCTGGAACATAAACAAACACAGAACTACAACAAATAACCACCATGTTTATTTGTTTAATGTAGAGCTATGTTTGGTCAGATCATAAATGCATAGAATAATAGAATTGTAGAATGATGTGGGTTTGGAAAGGACTGTACAGATCACCTAGTTCCAACCCCACTGCCATAGGCAGGGAACCTTCCACATCTATTTCAAAAAACCCCAACCTATTGTGTTTTTCATATTTAATCTCACTCCAGCATTAGAAAATTGGAAGTAATACAGGATTAAGTACCTCATGCCATTTACTTTATTACCTTTTTTTAATGTATATTCTATCAAGAATGTTAAGCATACTTAGACAATACAATTCATCCAGCTGGCTTGAAGAGTATTTATTGAAAAATATTATTTTTTCTTTTAATTTATTTCTATATACACATAGCCAACTGATTTTTTGGGAGCAAAAGAAAAAAAAAAAAAGAAAAAAACTAAAAAGGTCAGAGCTTCAATAAGATTCTGCTATTACTTGCAGTGCTGAATTTTTCTGAAGTGTCAGTTGAGGAAAGGACAGCTTCTGAAAGTGGGGCTGGGAGACTGAGATCTGCTGAAAGATGGAGAAACATGAAGTGGGCATTCAAATACAACATCTGAAGAGGCTGCTCTTTCTTAAGGAGAACTGAACTATCTCAGTTTCTTATTGCTTCTGAGCTGTCCTGTCTGATCCAACAGGCAGCAAGCTGGATGAGGGCAGCTGTGACGTCTTCCAAGTCCTACAATTTGTTTATGATCTTAGTTCCCTTAATTTCTTGAGTTAAACTGGAGATAAACCCATAATTTTTATATCTCTGCCTAGCTCTCCATCCTCACATCCAGTTGCTGTTGCAGTCAGGTCTGTGACTCACAAAACATGCTGGAAGAAGAGTGTGAGCTGAAAAAGAGGTGAGTAGTAACAGGAGACTGTAGGAGATCTGAGGACAAGAGCAGTCTGATTGTGTGACCAATGCCAAGGTGTTAGTGATTAATGGGAGAGAAGATGAGCTGGCACATGGCTCTGAGAGTGTTCTGCTCTTCCCTTCCCCTAATATTTCTAAGGTGATCTCCCACACTCCACCCCAAAACTCTTTTCCCATTCCATCTCTGTATATTTTATTTTTTTACTACTCTGGCTTGTCTAATATATTCAAATTTCCAAAATGATGCTCTTTCTAGTAGTGATGCCTGCCCCTGGCATATCTTAGGCTGTCAAATTTCCTCAAGTAAAGCCTGTCATATATTTTTGCAAAGAAAAAATTATGCCATAAACAGCATGGGGAAAAAGACCTATACAAAATGTTGAATTACAAATACAGAAGAAAACAGTCTGTGACTTTATATTAAGATGTCACTGCCCTTTAAAAACTATTCTTCCTGTGTGCACCTTATGCCCATTATAAAAACCATGTTTGTATGAAAAATAGCATACATATAAGTCATATGACAGCCTTATAGATATGAAATGAGCCTTATAGATATGAAATGAGCCTTATAGATAAGAAATTACATCACCTCAACCTTAATGAGATACAGGATATGAAGGACAGAGATTAAATACCACAGGACCATGGAATCATTAAGGTTGAAAAAGATATTTTAGATCATGGAGTCCAGTCCTCAACTCAAACACCACCACCATGTTCACCATTAAACCATGCCCTCAAGTACCACATCCACAAGGTTTTTGAGCACTTCCAGAGATGGTGACTCTGCCACTGCCCTGAGCAATCTCTTCCAGTGCTTTACAACTCTCCCAATGAAAAAGATTTTCCTAATATCTTGGCTAAGCCTCCCCTGATGTAACTTGAGGCTGTTTCTTCTTGTCCTGCCACTTTTTACCTGGGAGAAGGGGCCAAACCCCACCTCACTAAAGGCAAACCATGTCCTACCTTTTCCCAAAGCCATCCCAGGAGCCATCAGCCCACCAAAGACTCATCTGCACAATCTCAGGTGGGAACAAAATTTAGGGACTCAGAAGAAGGGGCACCCTGCCCAGCTGCTCTCCCTGATGTGTTTTGTACATGCAGGTGCCAGCAACAAGACAGGCTGGGACTCAGGGGCAGCTCCTGGGAAAGATGAAAATCTGAGCTCCACTGCTGAAGGGATCCACCTTGTATGGATTTAGATCTCTAAGTTATCATATAGAGGGCCTCCATCCTGCTCATCCAGAGAGGACAGTAGGATGAGGGTTTGGTGCTGTGTGTTCAGGTGGGTGCTCTGTGTGTGTGTGTGTCCTGCGTACCAGCCAGGTACATCTGTGCATGGCAGGTGTCCAGGTGTGCTCCTTTCATCTGTGCCCATGGGAGTGCACAATCAGGCTCACTCCTGCTTGGACCTGGGCACGTGGAGTTACATAAGCCTTGCCTCTCTTGGGCTGTCACTCTGGCAGAATATATTCTCCTACTACATTAAACATATCTACTGAATGTTCTGGTCCTGCTGTCTAAAGAAGTTTAGGATAATGTATTAATCTGGAAAGAAAACAGAGTGCTTTGTAACAGAAGGGAAAAGAACTCTTTGTGTCAAAATATCTCTGGCATAGTCATAGTTTCAGTGACTATGAGTCAACTCACAAATCATTGTTGATGCCCTTATCTGCAAGTGTCATATCAGCTCAAAATTGTATTTGGATACTGCAGCTGCCTATCTGTCTATCTAGATGCCAGATGTCAAAATATTATCAATTTTTTGTCAAATGGTGTTAGCAGCTGCCATGGTGGAGGTCTCTGATCTAAAAATACTCCCACATCTTGTGAAATATATCAAAAAGTTCTCTTCAGACTAATTGGAAGCAGAAGTCAAATCCTTTATGTCATAGCATTTCTTATGAGGAAGGGAAGCTGCAGCCCAAGGAACCTGTGGTTTATTCAGAACTTCCTTTGGACCACAAATGGGTTTCTCCTGTTTTCAGCCTGAAGGATTTACAAACGAATGTTTCAACAGGAAAGAGTAAAACAAAACTTACTGTCGAGTTTAGAGACCCTAAAGACATAGGAGATTTTCAAGAAAGGAATTTCCATTTCATTGAGATCTTTAAAAACATTTTTTTGCCTTTTCATTTTATTTTTTTTTCCTATGGTGAAATAGTTTTGTGCATTTACATTCCTTCCTTCCTTCCTTCCTTCCTTCCTTGATTTGAACAAGAGGTGTCTGCTAAGAAAGGCAGGAGCCTCCCTTGGAATGGAGAATGTAAACTCCCTCCCTCTGAATTATTAATTTTGAAATTAAGGGGGCTCTCAGGCAAAGATATGTGGATAGGAATAACAGTTCTTTATTAGGAGAACTAAAATAAAAAATGCAGTAATACAAAAGAACAAACCCACTGGCAGAGTCAGAATGCAACCTGACACTGTGTGGTCCAATTAAATGGTTGCTGCAGTTCTTCTGGAGTGGCAGATGTGGCTATGTTGAAGCAGTGATCCTGTAGAAAGGTGTAGTTTTCCTTTGAAGGTCCAGTGGTGATAAATGGGCCTGGTCTTCCTCTGAGAATTCAGTGGAAAAGGCTGGCTTGGTGTTCCAAATCTCAGATTTTTATCACGGTAAGAATGCTTGACTCCTCCCCCTGGGTGGAGCATCTCCCAAAGGGATGATGCAATTTTAACAGTCATGAAGTGAGGATCACTGACCCATTAGCAGAAGATCTCTCCCTGGACGGAGGATGGGTCATGGAAAAGATAAAGAAAACTGCTCCACCTGGTTTTTTAACAGCTGGCACATGAACAGAGGATTACCTCACCCCCACCCCCCATCCCAGTTTCAACAGATGGTGATAAAATACACACTGCTGGTTACGTCTTGCACTGCAACCCAAGACATTTCCTTCCTTCCTTCCTTCCTTCCTTCCTTCCTTCCTTCCTTCCTTCCTTCCTTCCTTCCTTCCTTCCTTCCTTC
>JAWWMU010000106.1:145627255-145650433 GCA_035048155.1 Cinnycerthia olivascens
TCCTTCCTTCCTTCCTTCCTTCCTTCCTTCCTTCCTTCCTTCCTTCCTTCCTTCCTTCCTTCCTTCCTTCCTTTCGCACCTTCTGCACCTTCTGCACCTTCCACACCTTCCACACCTTCTGTGCCTTTCTTCCATCCATCCCTCACAGAATGGTTTGGATTGAAACGGGACCCTCAAGATCATCTTATTCCAACCACCCTGCCATGGGCAGGGACACTTTCCACTAGACTACATTGCTCCAATGCCCTGCCAGTCTGGCCTTAAACACTACCAAGAATGGGGTTGCCACAGCTTCTCTGGGTAACCTGATCCTCACCACCAAAGTAAAAAATTTCTTCCTATTATCTAATGTAAACTTACTTTATTTCAGTCTGTAGCATTCTACCTTTTCCTGTCATCTCAAGCCCTGGTAAAAAGTCTCTTCTCATCTTTCATGTAGGCTCCCTTTAGGTACTAAAGGGCTGAAACTAGGTCACCCTAAAGCCTTCTCTTCTTCAGGGTTAACAATCCTAATTCCCTCAGTCTTTCCTCACAGGAGAGATTCTCCAATCTTCTAATCATTTTAGTGTCCTCCTCTGGACTTGCTGCAAGAGGTCTTCCTCTGCTGGGAACCCCAGAGCCTGATGCAGCACTGCAGATGGGGTCTTACCAGAGCAGAGCAGAGAGGCAGAATCCCCTCCCTCGAACTATTGCCCACAGTGCTTTGGATGCATCCTGGATAAGTTTGATTTTGCAGGCTGCAAGTGAATATTGTCATCTTGTGTCCAGTCTCCTGTCCACCAGCACTCCCAAGTCCTTCTGGCAGGGCTGCTCTGATCTGTTCATCCCCTGGCCTGCATCGGTCAGGACTGCCCTGACCCAGGTGTAGCACCTTGCACATGGTCTCCTTAAAGCCTCACATAAAGCACTCCTCGTGTGGCCTCACCAGTTCTGAATCAAGGGAAGGGACCCCCTCCCTCAGGCTCCTGGCAATGCTTGGTCTGGTGCAGCAGAGGATTACATTTGTCTCCTTTGCAGCAAGGGCACTTTTCTGGCTCATGTCCAGCTTGGTGTTTGCCAGAGTCTCAGGTCCTTTTCTGTCAAGCTTCTTTCCATTTATGTGTCTTCGGCAAATCGTGGTGCATATGCATGTCTGGATACAGTCCTGAGATCATCCTTCTTACTTGGTGAGAAGAGACAGACTCCATGAAATGCAATTGTGAAATTCCTATCATATTTTTTTCTCACTGCCACTGGAGCCAGGATTCCTCCCTCATGGTTGTCCCATATAGTTTTTAATCAAATACCCCATTACTAAACATGAGGTACGTGGTCCCATGGGGTTCAACAGGACTCAACATGACTGTACTGATATGTAAATAGCAGGATTAGTGTAATAATGTTTGAATACAAAATATGACACAGTGGGAGATAGCAACAAGAAAAAATGCAAAGTCTGAGAGAAGGCAGCAAACACAGTGGTGATACAGCAGCTCCCAGCAGTGTCCCTCTCACTGTCAAGTCTTCTGCTAGTTTAGAGCCCTGCGTGTTGCTTGGTGAAAAGGGATCAGAAGATCCATGTTAAGAAAATGGTGGGTATTGAGGAATGTTTTCAAATTGTTGTTCTTGATTTAGAGAAGCAATTTGGGATTTAGCACTTCTAGGGGGGTCTTATTCTGATACCTTGTGCACTATTTTCACTCCAAGAGTGAAATGAGTCTCACTTAGTTCCTTGGACAGAGAAAATCACTGTTTAACAAGAATAGAACTAAGTCAACCCCCTGTGTATCAGTGAATTAAAGAATATCATAGCTGATTCTTTAAGATGCTCTAAATTCAGGAGTAGGTAGCAAAAGGTTGATAGAAGGCAGTGGGGAGTTTCAAAACAAAGGCTTTGGTGACTTAAAAACAAAATCCTTTTCCATAGTATTAATTTTGCATCAATTCATTTCAATGGGTTTGATTGCCCTCAAGAGGTCTGGCTGAAACAATGGAAACTAATTCTAATCACAGAAAATTTATGTTGCTTAATTTTGACCTTGCTCAGATACCAGAGGATTATGTGTCTGAATTTTGTGACCCATCTAGGACAGGCTTTGAAAATGGAAACTAGGAGACACAGGCAGACAAATTTATTCAGCAACACAGGAAAATAAGGAGAAAATAGAAAGTAGAACAGAGGCAAAATTACATGGGAAAATTATAGCAATGCGAAGGTCCTAAAAGTAAGGTAATATTTTGAGTATCTATAATCTAAAAAATATGCCTTCAACATATAGGAGTGAATAATTTTCTCAGCAACATATTAGATGATTGGTTGTTCAAGAAGACTTTCCACAGCACTATTGAATCACCACAAATAGCTGGATATTTCTGTCTTCTCTTTTATTTTCTGTGTTTTCTTAATTACAGGGCTTCAAAGAGTTTGCAAAGCAATGCAAGTCTGTGTGACCAGTGCTGGGAATAGCCAATCTCCATATACATAAGGGACTCAGTTCTTCTCTCCTCTTCTTCTGATTGGAGGCTGTAGCAATAACCTGTCACCTTCATATTACCTGTAGAATGAGGAGTGGGCAATGCACCCACATGGAGTAAAACAGCCAATGTGGTTATTTGTACATCAGTAACAGCACAGAGTAGACAAGGTAGATAGCACTCTCTGGGAAGGGGATTAACCCTGGTCTTTTATCCCTGAAGAATCCAAAAAGGATCCTTTCATTCTCACAGTCCATGCCTGGGCACAGTTAGGAGGCAGCTTGGGAAGCAACTGCTCCCAGAAGGGGGATAGAGCTGTGGAAAATGAGGTTTATCCTGTCTTTGACCTGTGCTTTACAATTGACTCTCAAGGCCAGAGAGCAGATATTGATGCTGTTCTGCAAATTGAGACACAACAGCTCATGCAGACTCATTCTTGCCATGGCTGTGTGGCCTCTTGGACTCCTTGCTCTGTGACTTTTACTTCTTTCCATGAATTTGCCATGTTATTTATGTCAGCCACTATAGAGACAGAACACAGATTAACAGGTGAGTATTTTCTGTCAGGAGCTGTCCTGACAGAGATGCCCATCCCTGTGTCTGCTGTGCCTCAGAAACATTGCCTTCAAGGAGGAATCATCCTCATTACTCTCTCCTGTGAACACCACTCCCCAGGACATGGCCATTTTTACTCTGGGGATATTCTTCCCTTGCCTTTACTCCATTTCCAGGGGGCTTTTTTACATTCAAAACTGCATTTACATTCCTCACCAGATTAAAAAAAAAAAAAAAAAGTAAAAAAAGACCTTAAGAGAACTCATTTTAAAACCATCATCTAAAAGATTTGCTACAAAATGGTCTTTCAATCCAATGTCATGTATTTTATGATGTAAGTAATGGAAATTATCATATGATATATACCATGTTATAAAATCTTATAGCACCACAGTTTGTGAGGAAATGTGATTTAAAACATTCTTATCTTTCTAATGCCTATGAAGTTATTACATAGGGAAATAGATGTGAGTAGATATTGGAATGATTTTCAGCTCATTTCTGTATCATTCCCTCATGTTTGAGTAAAATATTTGGACATCTTTGATATTTCCAGCAAGAAAATAAGTACTAAATGTACTCATGACAGAACTAACCCTTTTAAGTCAGCTCCTCACATGAGATATGAAATACCGGTTCTGTGAAAAGACTCAGCTCTCAAGAAAATCACCATTGGTTACATGTCCATTGTGGAATGTGTCTAATACAGCTTCATTCAACTTATTGTATTTATCAATATATAAAATTTTAAATGAAAACTGAATATATCACTTTTTCCCCGACAAGTAGTTTAATGCATTTTTTAAAGAGACCTGTTTTTTATAGCAAATTTGCTCTTTACTACTCAAGTTAAAAAAAAAAAAACAAAAAACAAAAAACAAAAATGTGGGTTCATGGAATATTTTATTTTACGGGGATTTCTTTATTAAACTCATCGATCTGTATCTTTCCTGTTTCTTTGGTAGTCAGGTACCACAGCTGGGATGCACATGCATCTGAGTTAAGTCACTCGGATGAACAAATATTCTGGGAGCACTTTTTCAAGGATATCAGTGGAAATGAGGTTATACTGCACAACCCAAATGTCTCTGAAAAACCATCACCTTGAGCATCAAATTCTGTTTATGTGTTAACCTGGGCATTAACTGCATGGCACACAGAGCCTGTGCAGCTGCAAGTAGTCTAAAGTCAATAACTCTGGAGTATTTTCCCCTATTTTAGTGGAGATCAGAAAGATCAATGCACTGGCTGTCCTGTGCTATTCAGCTGAGTCTTACTTAGGGCTTGGAACAAATTGCATTATGTTATGCTTCATCTTCTTTTCTTGAGCTTTTATTGGTATTGGTGGCTTTTTTTCCAGAATCATTTTATTCCAGCATTTAAAGAACACAAAAACCTTGTAGACAGAAGTAGAATTTTTTTCTTTCAAATTTCACAACAACAACAATGACAACAAGAAGAGCAATAACATAATTCATGATTTCCATTTGAGGTGTAATTCAAATCACCAAAGAAAGAAGTAGAAGACTGAAATTTGGTGACACTAACATCACACTCTTTTCATTCAACAGCTCAAAGCTAAGGTATCAGGGGAGGGCTCATCCTCAGTATAGAAGTATAGAAGTTTCAATTTACCAGTTATCTTCCCAAATGGGAGCTTTTAGCCACATTTCATAATCAGATTCACCAGCCATTGATTGATTGGAGACTGCTGTGGTGGGATGAAATCAGGGTATCCCATTAGTTTTTATGCCGCACAAAATACTGAAAAGGAGAACAGAAATGGTGCTCAATCCTAGTGGCCAGATTTTAATATTTCTGTTCTTGCTTCAGCTCAGATTAAAGGATATGCTTCAACACTCAGCATTTATACTGAGAAAACACAGAGAACTTCACACCAAATGCCTCAGAACACAGTGAGATTATATGAAATAATGTTCACATTTCTTTATAATTTTATTCTTGGAAAGAATTTTCTCACTAAAGGAAATTCAAGTTTCAATCACTGCCAATATAGTTTGTGTTTAAATTAGGAGGCAGAGGTCATAGTTCACTAAAATATTTTGAACTGAATGTCTGAGCCACCAAAACTTAGATTAAATTAGGATTCTAAGAGGGAAAAGGTTTTCTTTTTTGTTGTTTTTTTTTAAAGCACTAACTCCATAATTGGTTCAGAAATGTATTAGCCATATCATATACCTCAGAGTGAATGGAATGGAATGGAATGGAATGGAATGGAATGGAATGGAATGGAAACCCAGAGTACAGAAAGCTGTTTACAGGTAGTTCACTAGTCATAACGAGAGACTGAAGTGATGTGGAGAGTGACATTCATGGATTTATGGTAAGGAGTGACAAGAAATTTTGAAATGAAAGGTCAAACTGCCAATCACTTATGGCAAATAACCATTTTCAAGTACTCTGATGTCCATTATTTACAGACATTCTGGGATGGAACCCAGGAAACATGGGATGTGTAATGATCTTAGGGGTTTGATCTTTGGTTATTTTTTGAAATAAAAATATTTAATGGATTTGGTCTCAGAAGAGGCACTGCATTACAGAATACACTGGAACAAAAAGCTGTGTGCAGGTGGAAGTATTTCAGGAAGTTTAGGTTTACTTTCTCCCTCTTCAGTCACATCAGCTAAGGAAAGGATATAACAAAGACTAAGTTCTCTTTGTGTTATGCTAAATATAAACATTACTACTTTGAAATGAAAAAAATAAAATAATTAAAAAATATTTTATAAGACATTCTATAGCCTGCACAGCCCTTAGAACACTGGCCATTTTCTATGCCCACTGTAGACCGCAGACTTGTAGGTACAGTAGACGGGTGGAGAAACCAGACCAATGTTCCAAATAAAATAATATTTTTATTGTCTCTAGTGCTAATAAAAAAATCTTGGAAAAAATGTCATACTTGTCCCTCAAACAGAGGATTGCCTGCAAATTCTCCATTACCTATATTGACTCTCAAGACTTCATTTTTGAGATAGAACAGAGCATTCCTGTCTTCCATACTGCTGACCTAAGAGATGATATAGAAGTTATTAAGTAGGAATTAAGATGACAAAAATTCACCATCATCCATTGCAAATCTGAAATTTCTATGGTGAATCAATCAGATCAACTGATCTCTCTCCTGTATGTGTTAATGGCATGCCCCAGGCTTTTGGGCTCTAACTCACACAAAAATGCAGCAGAAAATTTGCCAACTTCCTCTTCTTAGGCTATTGTACTACAATTGATTTGGAAACACTGTTACCAGATATTGCTGGAAATTCTCAAATGTACTTTACTTATTTTTCTTCCATAAAAGAAGGAAAAAATACATAAATACATAAACAAAGTAGTCCCAAGTGTAAAAAAAAAAACAAAACCAAAACCCAGAGTGGCCATTTTCTTTATTTCACAGTTGCTTTTACTGCTTCTTACGACCCTCCCTGTCAGTTGAGTGCGAGTATTACAGATTTTTTTAAAGAGCCTTTTATCTGAAAAGAGTAATGTCTCTCAGAAACTTCAGGAAAAGAGCTGAAAAATAGTTCTGTGCAGCCAATACTTGCGAGCAGTGTGAAAAAGACTGCACCAGACAGTGAATGCGTGAACTCGTAACTCCACGTTCCTCCATTCATGACACTTAACCAGCAGCACAGCACTCCACATGACTGACAAACAGCCACAGCAAGCTTAATTACTCAGCTTTGGATTTACATCATTTTTGGCTGTTTGGCTTAGCTCTTTAGACCAGTGGGAATGAGAAGAGTGGCCACCTCCTCTATCCAAGGCTCCTCCTGCCCAGCTGCTGGAGCCCAGCCTGGCTCCTCAGGACTTTAGGACTCTTCCAGGCAGAGCTGCTGCTTTTCCCTTTTGCAGGTCCCACCAGCAAGGGAGCCGAGCACAAGGTCCAGAGACAAACACACACACAGACACAGAGCTTGCTGACATGGTTAGTCTCACTGGCTGCCACAGGCAAGATGCTGCTTTCAACAGCACATCCATACAGGACCCAAATAAAACAGAGCCATAGACAGCCAAGTTCCTCTTTGGCTGGTAAAGAGAGAATTCAGAAGTGAAGGCAGATATACACTGCTCAGATGGTCTCATAAACCAATGTCTGTCCCTGGATTGCTGCTTTAGAGTATGGAGAAGACACTCAAGTTGATTTTTCTATAAGATAATCTTGTAGCTCATAATTTTGTCTGATCAGCTTAATGATCTGTGTTGCTTCTATTTTCACCAGAAATATTTGCCATCAGACCTTTACCCTGTCACTTAGCAGTTTGATCAGGAAGCTGCCCATATTCTTCCTTTTCATATTCTATTATTTCTACCAGAGCTTATGATTGTCTAAAATTTCTTTTTCTTTTCTTGAAAATGTAAAATCTGTGTTGGATTAAAATTATGGGCTAACTGCTGCAATTAATATTTTTAACTATCGAATGTTAGTTCTTTTTCTGACATTGTTGAACTTGTTTATGCAGCTATGTCTGCAAAGGAGACAGAAAGGTTAGATGTGCTTTAAAAATAGGTTAAGTAATACCCTTGTTCCTCAATGGGAGTATTGCAGAATAAGTAAATGAACTTCCTGTGGAGGCCTAAAATGGGATGGTAACAGATTATAAAGAATATGATCACATCGTATCCAAAAAAGATTTCACACTTTTTGGATGGAGTTTGAGAAAAAGTTTATACTCAAAAAGGAAAGTTTTTGTCAGTGTTGAGTGTGTTGCTAACATCACTTCTATTTCAAGAACAAAAACATTTTTATATAGAATATAGATGCTGTCAATTTTAAATTATAGTTCCTAGAGAAAAAGGGTTAAATTCCTGTTCCCAGAACAGTTCTCTGTGCTGTGTGTCCCAGGCACACATGGACAGATTTTATTTCAGATTGTATATTTGGTTATACATACCCTCCTGCAATAGCCACATGATCTAAATGTAAATTCCCATAACACAAATAATTAATCTGGATATTTAATCTATTGTCCATGGACACTTTTTTTCTTCCTCCTGCAGGTACTTTATCTTAAATCAGAACAGGTGTCTGAACACAGACACAGGAACCCTTGTGACTATGAAGTAAATTGGGTTGAAAAGATCCCAGGCAGTTTTTAGTTCAATCTCCTGTTCAAATAAGGCTGAGCCATGGGATTGAACAAAGCCACTCAGGGAATAATCCAGATGGCAAATATCTATGTTGGGAATATTACTAGGTTTCTGTTGACAGGTTTTGCTGTCATACTTGAGGTGCTATAAAGAATTACCAGTCAATTTGGAAATAATGTAAGTGCAGTGAGAGTACAAATCCAAAGAGGACCAAATCTTGGTTTTACAGAGGCAGAGTAAATTTAAGAATACAGAAGGCAACTTCTGGGAGAGAAAACCACATCTAATCCAGTAATAGAAATTTGAACACTCAGGGAAGACAGACATGTCACCTAAACCTCAGAGTAGAGACAGCACCTTACATATGTCAGTTTGGTGCCTGACCTATAGTTAAATGTTACTTTTCATGTATTAAATATCTTTCTTTGAATCAAGAGCCTGTTACAAGATAATCCAAATAATGTTTTACTTGACCAAAATCACCTCACCTGAACTTTCCATTTATTACTGCTCATCTCCCTTCTTGGTAATAACTATTTACCAACTAAATTGTTTCACAGAAAGCAAGAAAGATATTTTCAAGTTGTTTTGTTGTACATAAATATATAACTTCAGGCAGGCACACATCTGTCTTGGAAAGCAAAGTATGTGTGCAATGAGTATGTTTAACTAATTAATGAGAGGAAGCTTAAAGGATAGTGCAAAAGAAGATACTGTGAGATATTCAGAACTATTTATTTTAATGTTCCTGCACATCCTTTTGCTATCCTGTTGGCCTGGCACATCTCTTATATCACTGTGGGCCACTGTGTTATCTGTTTTTCAGATCAGGAGCTGATATATCAGTTGTTACTGTGTTTCCTTGTCTTATCTTTCTTTTTATTTGTCTACAGTTGCTACCATTTTTTTTTTCCCCACAGTTTTCATGTTCAGATACCTCACATATATAGAATACCAAAATAAAATAGTAGTAGAGGAAATATAGCAAATGGAAAATGATGTGTTCATTCTGAACACGCTGCCAATCCCCTGTCTGTAGTAAGGGAAACAGATAGATAGTTCTGGTTTTGGGTTTTCATTGAAATATAACATTTTAGAAACTGAGTTTCTGGAAGTCAGTTAAATGATAAAAAATTCCTTTGACTTCAAAAAATCAAAAATTTTTGGCTTTCTGTCACTCTCCCTGTTTTTTTCTTTCACCATTACATCTCTGAGGGCACAGTGTTTTTAAAAAAATGTTTCTGTAATTGACTATTGACATACTAGTATATTATTGATTGCTGACAGCTTGCAAAAGAGATATTAATCTACTTTACTGATTACACTTATACTTGCTGGTGGTGAATTTTTGTGTTTGTGGTAATTTGTTATCACAAATAACAATAATAAATTAGAGGATAAATTGGAGGAGAAAAGCCCCCTTGATGCACTATGCAATCCTAAAAAACCCATCATCATAATCTCTACACATCCATAGACTGGGTAAACCTTCAGATAATGACACCAATATACTCTATATTTTTAAATATTAAGAACTTAATCCTTTTACTTTCCTCCTCCTAAATCCCTTCAGTGCTGTACCTGAAAGAGCCAAGTTACCTATTCATTCTAGATCAGTAAGAAGTGAGACTGTACAAGAATTAAGCTTCTGCTTCCCAAAACATGGTGAATTATAACCCAGAGAGACTAAGAAATACAGCAAGAATTCAGTTTGCTGACATTTTGACCCAAATCTACCAAGACCAAGATGTAGAATACTAGTTACAATAAATATTTAATAACTTTTAGTCTTTCACTGATCTTCTTTCTAAGGAGGCCTACAAACAACTTCAATAGAACTCAAAAACTGAACGGTTAAGAACTCTTTATAGCCTAAGATATCAGCTTTAAATTATTAATTTCCATCTTAAGGGCAAAATTAACAAATAATTGTTATTGAAAAGGAGTGAGGGGTACTTTGCTTTTGGTGGTGGTGGCAGTGGATTTTTTCTTAGGTGTTTTTTTTTTGAGAATAAAGAATGAAAGTAGATTTGGACTTCATGCTCCTGTAAGAAATTCTATTCAATATACACTTGACTGATCACAGCCAAGCAACATGGATCACCCAACTATGCATCCAAACCATTTCTCACATAATTCTGTTTTTTTGTGGGAGTTTCTAAGCTGCTTTTGGAGGAGCACCCACACTTCTACACTGTGTAAACTGCCAAAAGTCAACATGGCATTGATTTTCCTACTGCAGCAGCTGTAACATGCAGTGAATCAGAGTCTGCAACATGGACAACAGAGCTGTTCCTGCTGTGGAACAGGCACCTGGGGGTGGAAACCATGTAGTGAGCCCTGTGTAAGTCATCCTGCCTCTGAGCCACAGTCAACCCGCAGACACATGGGTACAGTCTAAAAACCTGGCTAAAGCATGCAGTTTGTCATTTGGGAAGCTTCTGACCAGTGGATATTTCAAATCACAGGAAGTTGCCTTTTTTTTTTTTTATTTTTAATTATTGTTTGATGACATGAATCAGTCATTTTGAAATGGTCTTTTAACCTTATAAAAATGATTGGCCAAATTTTATGCACTGATATATTCCTTCATGCTCAGTGAGTAGTCAGCATAAGAACACAGATTTATGTCCTCAGATAAATGAGCCAAGTAGACACAGATAATAACAATAATGATGCCAGTAATGCATACACCAGAGACCTCTAAATGCCCAGCTAGAGCAGAAACAATCTTTATTCATAAAAGCATGCTTTGAGAAGTTTCATTCTTCTAGCAGCTGAGCCATTTTTCTACAAGTTAAATGCAAGATCATTCTAACAGATGTTGAATTTCTTCCAGTGAACAGCAAACAGCCTTGAGCCAAACACCAATGACACTGTCAAGTGACTGTATCAGTCCAGATCTGGGTGTTGAGATCAGCTTGTGCATTTGAACTGTGCTTCTTGGATCATATCAATGAAGGCACCAGGCCATTTAATTTTGCAGCAAGCTGCCATCAGAATACCCTGTTCTGTTGAAATCTTGTTGAAATCTTCCAAACTCTGCCAGCCTCCGTTGCTGACTGAGTCTGAGTCATTGTTGGGTCATGTAAGCATCAAACTGTGCACAGCAGCTTCTCCAGTTATGAGTTGCATCTTGGGTTTCTACCAAGAATGTCAAAAGGTCTGGTTTATCATTTATTTCTACTCTTGGATAAACTTTCCCTTAGACCATCACTCCCAGCTCAGTTTGTCACCAAAAAAACTCAAAACAGGCTAGTCTTTTAAAAACTAATATTTTATAAAATAAATAATGCTTACAAAATAAAAGAAAGTCAACAAAAGAGCTTCTAAACTGGTAAAGTTTATTTTATTCTTAGGTTTGTAGTACCCAGGGTCTTAGGACAGCATTCATCAGTAATAAATCACAGTCAAGATTCACATAGTGCTTGGAATCAATAATTTTAGAGTTTCTTCCAGCCTTAACAATTCTATGATTCTGTGATTTAAGTCTAATCTCATTGTTGAGACCACTGAACTTTTGCTGGTGGAGGGGTCCTGGATTTTTTACCATTCACATAAATTTGTTATTCCATTTACAATCCAAAACTCTATTGATAAAAAAGATGAAATTAAGTACAGTTATATATTATTGTTAAATACAGCAATGAAAGTTCTTGAATCAACATTGTGATCATAGCACACATATATACATATAACTTCATATTCACGGCACACTTTTGGTGTTGCAGATTAAGTTGGAATTCACAAATCCTCATATTATTCTGGATCTGGGCAAATAAATAAAAGTTTTGCACCTGTCACTCTAGCTTGTCCCTGTCCAAGAGAAAGGCAGACCAGAAGAAGCTTGCTTATGTTTTCCTTTTCAGGGTTTTCAACCTAGATTACCCCATAGAGTGACATATATTAATCTATAGACTTTTCTGATATGAAGATTTCTATCAGCTATTGCATACGTGGCTATTGGAGCTTTGCATGTAGAACCCAAATCCCGTCACCCTGCACGGCTCCTCATCCTCTTCTGCTGTCTCTTGCCTGTCTTTGGCGTGAAGGTGATTGCTGTAAATTTCCTTTTCCTCACATGGGAACCTAAGGTTTTTCTTCACTGAGGCAGTGTTAATAGAGCTTAGCTGTTATAAATAAAAGCTAAATAGTCACACAACACATCCACTTATTCATGGAGCTCAGTCACACACACACACACGTTTACTTGCAGTTATCCATTTGGAGGACAGCTCAAGTGCAATCTCAGCAATCTCAGACATGATTTGACATTAGAAACTGCCCTCTCAGAAAGGGTGGATTGTGCTGATTTTCCAGAAGCTACTTGTTTATCTGTTAGAAAGTGTCCTGCAGTGCTGTCCATTCCCACATTTGTCCATGAATCTCCGTAGCCTTTGCCCACAGCTGCCTCCCCTTGGGCACAGTCTGAGCTCCATAACCCAGCCGTGGCCTTGTACAGCTTGAGCAGGCTCTTGGGGTGCTGATTTTGTCAGTTCTTGCAGATTAAACAGGAGTCATAGTTGCAAGGACTGCCAGTCCTTGGGAAACTTCCAAACACAGCTTCTTAGTGTCTACCTCTCTCCTGCTGGTGTTTGCCAGTAGCTACTTCTACATCTAAAACTATTTATGTACACAGAGACCACTTACAAAAATGCATACAGACAGTGGCTTTCTGATGTTACCACTTCAGAGGCAGAGTCATGTTCTACAGCATGAAATGTGAAAAAAAAGCAAAAAATTGTGGAGTAAATACGGCATCAGTATTTCTATGTTTTAACGTGACCATTTTTTTTTCTTTTTGTTTTCACCTCAGGCTTGTTGCATCCCAAAAAAATAAAGAGAGTGACATAACAAGAGTTAATAAAATTTATGATAATTTTAAGTTCCCTGTTGGGTGCTTAATCCCTTATAACATGTACAGTATCAAAATCACCTCCTGCAATGCAGGAACCAAAGGACATTTTCTGTTATGCAAAGGACACTCAGCTGTTCTCTTTTAGTTGCTTCATCCCTATAAGGTGATGTAGGTTTATGCAGGTATTTTGGGAAAAAATACAAGTTTTAAAGGACATTCTCTCCTTGGCTTAAAACAAGGCTGGAACTCATAGATAGTATTTCATTAACTCTGAAACTCGTGGCATTTCAGTGTAGACACTTTCCGAGTGGCTCATCATTAATTATATTAATTATACCCATGGAGTGCATTGTGTATTATCCTCTCTTGAACACAGGACTGCATAGCCTGTGCCACATTGTCATGCCTGCATTAAATAATGGGGTGTTCTATCTAGGAGAAAGAATATCTGCTTAATTAGTTTGAAGGAAGAAATACAGTTTATGGACATGTCTTCATTTCTTTGAGCTCAGTAGTGCACATTTTTAAGTTGAAAGACTTTTGTTTTATAAATAGTGTATGCTGAAAATATAAGACAGCAGAAAATTAATGTCTAAAACAAGAAAATAAAAAAAGGTAATTCAATACTCTTGGTAACCACAGAATTCCCATACTGGCTCAAAATAGATCATTTGGAATTTATGGTAACTCTATGGAGATTGCAAATAAAATAATGTTTAAATGGATTCTCCATCCCTATTTGATTCTTTATAATCTGTGCAGTGTTCTATAAGAATGTAAAAATACTGAAAAATCCTACAATGATTAAAATACTAAATCTAGGTTTCAAATTCACATAGTAAGTAAAAGATTCAGGTGGAGATTCCTGCTGTTACCTTAGGGAATTCATTTAGAAGGAAACCTACCAAATAAATTAGAAAAACTCAAGTATTTACATTCAGAAGTATGAAATTCATCTATTCCTATTCCTATGTGACATAATTTCATTATGCACTTCTACTGCAACAGCTTTCCATGTTTGTTAGGAAGAACTATCCAACATTGATTAGTTAGACAGAATCTGCAGATAAACAACCTGCCTCTGGGCCTCAGATATTTACCCAGAGCAAGAAACTTCCATCAATATTTTTTTACCTTATTCATCTGTAAATATTTAATGTAGAGATAACCACCTCATGAAATTTACTTCT
Organism: Cinnycerthia olivascens; assembly: GCA_035048155.1. Taxonomy (NCBI): domain Eukaryota; kingdom Metazoa; phylum Chordata; class Aves; order Passeriformes; family Certhiidae; genus Cinnycerthia; species Cinnycerthia olivascens. The sequence goes on from JAWWMU010000106.1 coordinate 145,641,428, forward strand.
CTAATTTGACCATAAGGACCTTAAGACATACTCAGAGAAACGTGCAGATACTGAAAACCTCAGAGCTATATGTGATAAATTCCACTGTAACTTAAATTTTTGGGCTAAATTGTATGTGTCCCTCTTGATCCAGGGATTTGTGAACCTAAATGGCCTTACACTACTATTCTTTCCACCAAAATCATAGTATATTCAATTCGGGGAGCTGTTGTCTTGGTTCTGGAGGCAACCATTTAAATTAAATTCCACAGGTAAGAGATTGACACATTCAAGGACAACCGCTGCTGTTTAACATCTTTTTCTATGACATGGACAGTGGGACTGAGTGCATCCTCAGCAATTTCAGATGGCACCAGGCTGTGTGGGCAGTTGGTACTCTGGAGGAAAGGGATTGCATCCAGAGGGATCAGGCCAGGCTGGAGAGCTGGAGATCTGTGAGCCTGGTGGAGTCCAAGAGCAAGGTCCTGCCCCTGGGTCAGAGCAGTTCTGAGCACAAACACAGGCTGGGCAGAGAACAGGTTGAGGGCAGCCCTGAGGAGAAGGACCTGGGGGTATTGGTGGATGAAAAGCTGAACATGACCTGGCAGTTTGCATCTACAGCCCAGAAAGCCAAAAGTGTCATGGGCTGCACCAAAAATCAGGGGAAACCTGGTGCACTGGATAGCATTCCTGCCCATGGCAGTGGGTGTAGAACTAGGTGATCTTTAAGGTCCATTCTAACCCAAATCATTGCATGATTCTAATTGCTTGTGAGTAATTGTCAATAGCTTATTAAAATTTAATGTTTTAGGCACACAACAATTGTAGTATAGAAAAAAATAACAATTTTTTTATCACCTGTTGTTCGGGGTTCTTTTCTCAGCCTATCTCCACTTAATAAAGGTGCTTTTCTTTTTTTTTTTGATAGCATGCAAAGATTATTTCTACTGAATTTAGACTAACCTGCGTAAATGTCATTCTAGAAATATGCTCTTAATACATCAAGCTGCAAATTTATTTCCTTATTCTAATATGTACAACACAGATAACATGCAGTTTAAAGATAAAAGGTGTTTGTTGAATAACTCCTCCTGGACTGCTACATTTTAAGCTTTTAAAGGACTGTGAACAGAGCACAATTCAGTTACCCACTGAAAGTGTGCTTTGATGAACTGAAATTGTGCATTTCTAGGTCAGTGGAAGAAATTACAGAGGACTGGAGTGTTTGGAGAACAGAACAGAGGCTTGCTTTCTGTTAGAGCCAGTTTAACAAAAAGAAGATTAGATGAAGATCTAGAAATGAACTTAGAGACCAAAAATTATGTTTGTATAAGGCAGCATGAAGCTGTTTTTCACAAACATATAATTTGAAGTCATTTGGTCCCAAAAGTTCATTTTATATGGAGAAATCTTTACTGTGATATGAAACCCTTCCTATACGCTTTTGAGATCCTTCAATTAAATACAAATTTGTCTCGATATCCAAAAGGAGTTGCTTTTGTGTATCCATAGGGTTATAATCTTTAAATAACAAAATAAAATACAATGCTGAAGGATTAATCAAAGCCGTGTAAAACAACCTGACCATTTTCAGCCATGCAGGCACATTTGGGAAATGAGATTAGAAATAAAACAAGCAGCTCTTAGAAGTGGTTTATACCTCTTACACCCAACGTAAAAACCGATTTTTTTTTAATATGCAGCTATTGACAGAGTGCCCATTTTAGGGAGAGTCTGAATTCCCCTCTGTTTAGCAGTTATCAGCACCAGTAACTTTTCTTTCTGTGTTTGCATTTTCAGGAGTAACTTGATTCATTTCTCCCAGGGAACACTTGTAGACATCTACTTTCAAGACTCATTTCAAAGGTCTGAACAGAACTAAATCTCCTGAAGTCAAAATCCCTACAGGGTTGCACATCTTGTGCTTCCTATTCCAGCTCTTGCCCACAGTTTCCAATGTATTGCTCTTTCTAAGGCTCCTAAAACTCTTCTCTTAAATATGGAGGGCCTTCTTCTGGGTTTTGTTTGGAATTCACATAAATGTTTAAATCAAATACAGGAAATGCAAACCTCATTAGTAGCTTTTTAAATTTCTGTTTGGAGAAATCATATTAATTGGGCTATATTTGCATAAACATGACGTTGATTATTCCAAAATCATACCATGAATATGAAAATATATCAAGTTTGATTAGATCCTACAGTAAAGAAAATTAAATAACAAATTCTAATCATTTCCAGCAGCTGAATTTTGAAACTCTTTGCCGGTTTCCAATTTAATCTAAATATTCGATCTCTTGTTTACTTTAGCTAATCTCTAATTCATTTTCTGTTTATGTCTTCATATTATATTTACTGTCAGAGTATCAGCTCCTTATCTCTTTGGCAAAAGGTCATATTCTCTTAAGTCTCCTTCATAGACCAGGTCTCCTGGGGAAGGTTGGTAATATAAGGCCTCTAAATGCTGAGATGTTTGTGCTTTTTTATTAAGACTGATAAACAGAAGAGTTCATCATTATTAAGGGCAGTTGGGAAATTGTTTCTCTACATCTTTTTTTCAGAAAGAAATTATTTGTATGCAATGACGTTATTCTTCTGTTTTCTAGAAAATCAAAACTTGCATTTTATCTTATTGCCTACCAGTTCTTGGCTTTTTTTTACCTTTTCTAATGAAATGTATGTTCCACTATGTTTAAACTCACAAGGGAAAGGACAGAAGTGACCAAAGACTAAATAGTCATATTTGGTTTCCCAAAAAAATATCCAGAGGTGAAGGTCAGAGAGAAGGAAAAAAAAAATTAAAAAGTCTTAATTTCATAGCTGATTCTATAAGGAAATTAACATGTGACAAAGCTTCTCTGCAGCAACAATAATTGAGCTACTATCAAATACACTCAGGGAACCCCCACTACTGATATCACTCTGTCTTGAATAAAAACCAATAATTTTAATTTAGAACCTCTTTGAATTCTATATCTTTTATGGTCCAGAGGCATCAACTCATATTGAACAAGAAGCTACATATACTGAAATGATGATATAGACAGAGAACAGATTTAAAATACTGCTTTTTCCAGAAGACTGACATAATTTTCAGCCCTGAACGAATATTTTTTTTTTAATTTTCTCAAGTATAGAAAAGTTCATAGCTGAGGGATTTATTCTAAAGCTTCTATTTACGAAATTTTAATTCTTAATGTTTCATAATAAACTAATCAGTAGTACCACTTGATTATAGTTAATAAGCAATAAGCATATTGTTTGAGGATGCTAAATATTTAAGTTTTTATTTTTCCTTCTGTCACTTGTTTTTCAGCAGCCTAATGTATCTGCCTAGACATTAACTACGCAGAAAGCTTTTGGCTTTATTATTATTATCAACTGCATTCAGTTTTGACTAGTCCATTAAAACACTTTAGATAATTGATGCATTTACTTGCAGCTGTGGAAGAGGCAAATATTATTCCCACAGAATCTGACCCAGTAAAGTTGTTGCTCTGTTCTTCTGCACCTTCTTAAGTTAAAACAAAACCAGTATAAAACTGGTGCTTAGAAGTAAGCACATTGAAAGTGTCAAGGACCATCACTTCTTAAAGTTTCTGGATTATTACTCTTATTATATATCTTGACTAAATTTTTTCTTTCTCTTTCTCTTCCCACACCTTTATTTGAATTCTGCCATCATGTGAGCAAGAAAAGTTGTGCTTCACTAAGAGCAAATGGAGTTCCACACTCAAAGCATCTGAGGGATCATAAATTCATGATTCTGCTCTCTGCCATAGCCTTTGCAGTTATGAGAAAATAATTTAGAATAAAAGTCATTAGAGGCACTGAACGTCCCAAATTACTGAGCAGAAGATGAGAACCTCTGAAAATCGAATCTCTACTCGATTTGTACGGCAGCTTCAGCCATCTGTGAAGTATCTGTGAACTTCAATAAAAGACTCAATGTGGAACTTACTGGTGATTGACAAAAAGTTGGCCATGCTCATGTGGTCTGTCGATATCATTATTCCAACTTCCTTTTTGGTGTCACTCTCATGTACATGAGGCAAGAGCAGGAAGATAAGCCGTGTCAATGTCTGCTCCTCTTTGACCACCAGCAAAGGACTTGTCTGGATTTACAATAGTTTTGTGAAGAGTTTATGGGGTTTTGCACCTCAAGCTCATTGTGAATTTTCACCCAATTTACTTTAGAATGGTCCTGCTGGAATAAGCCAGTCAAACAGATAATATCCTTGAGCAATTCAGAAATTTGCAGTTGCCACTGGAAACTGTCTTACAGCATCAGGACTAGCTTTGGTTCAATGCAAATAAACATTATTGATGTTCTGTAGGCAAGAGTCTATGTTTCTAAAATCCCCAGCTACTGCAAATTAATACAGTTGCAACATTAAATAGATCTACTGTGATTTGAACCTTTATTTTTTACGTAGGTATTCTCTACAGACATCCTTTGAAAATGAATCTACTTGAAAGTCTGAGGTTTTTGCTTAATATTCTGGTGAATTTTACCCCAGAGTTGAAAGAGATAACTGATGTAGCAGTCCTACAATGTCCCAAGAAGGAATACACACACAGTTTATGTATTATATAAACATGATGAAGTAGAAATGCAAGAAGAAATTGTGTAACAAATCAGTAGTCATTTCCCACAGCTCTTTTCAACTGTAAAAGCATAACACAAACAATGAGGGAGGTATATAATTTCATATTGAATAAAAAAAATTGAGGTAGACACAAATATTTTATTTTAACAGAAGCAATATTTCTGCAACAAATTCACACAGCATTAAAAAAAAAAATTCTGGAGATCTGTATAAAACACTAAAGTGATCTCATCTTTTCATTGCACCAGGTGTTCTGTTCTAACTTGTGTATTGTCTTGACTCCCTCTTTTTTTCCAGAAGAACCAGATAAAGAAGATGCAGGGGCAGATTTTTTCTGGAATTTGAGTTCTAGAGATATGTTTTGTAGTAGTAGGAGATGAAGAATCATTTTTTGATTACATGAATCAACACTAATCAAATGTTTGGAGATTCAGATATCTGAAAGTATTTACACAATTTCCCATTCAATCACCCTTCTGAGGATCCCAGTCTATCAATGGAAAAATACTCTTTTTTAAGAAAGAAAGAACTCATAAGAAAATACAAACTTCAAATATATTCCATATAATGGTTTATTTCCATAAAGGGGCTTCTTTTAGAGCCCCTTTCTGATTGTTTTATGCTACCATTAGAGTGGAGAAAGTGGAATTATATTAAGCATCAAATTGAATTCTAATTTAATCCATTTCCCTCTGTGATGAGTCACACAATTTTGCTTATGAAAAAAAAACAACAAAACAAAACCAATTGAGATGGGGCTAGGAAAAGACAGCAGTTTTGAGTTTTGCTTGTTTTTTTGATTGCATATTTTTCATTCAGATAAAGAAATATGCAAGACTTCACAGAAAGGCAGAAAAGAAAATGATTTGTCATAAAGCCTCCCAGCCCATCTGCAAGGAAAACAATTTCCACTGCTCTAGGTTTACTTGTAAAATAGTTTGCATAACATTAATCATAACCATCTGATTCTCATCCCTCAGTTTCCTGGGGTCAGGAATATTCATCTTTTATATGAAGAACAAATAGCTTTCTCAGACATGTTTTGGTCAAACAGATTCAGGTGTTTGTATCTATGAACTGTCAGCCTTTTCATCTCTTATCATCTTGTTTTCTTTCACTGCAAAGGCATTGTTAGGAGCATAAAAGTGGCTCAAATTGGATTCTGTTTCAGTTTTGGAATGATGTAGTCAGTGCTTATATGAGTTGCTGAAAATGAATACCATATTATCCAAAATTGTTCTTCTAAATCTTAATATTAACTTAAAAATAAAAAAATATGTAGATTAGACATAAGAGAAAAAAAAACAACAAAAGTTATTTTGATATGGTTACATTGCTTAGGAAATGAAAAAATGACTGAAAAAATAAAATTAAGAATGAGTTAAAAAACAAAAAGTACAACCTTCTCCACGTCTTATGTGAGAATTAAGTCATGTCTAAGTAGGCACACAACATTTACCTAACACAGACTTCAGATGAAGAGGTCTGAAAAGTAACAAGCTAGTTCAGGCTAGTTTGTGAACTTATTTACATCCATCTAAACGTAATATCTGATCAGAGCAAGTACACTTATTAAAAAAAAAATTATAGAAGTTTGTCTTATCCTACCCCTTGCACAGTTCTGATTTCAGCTCAGATCACCACCCAGCTCATAAACTACTGCTTGCTGCTTCTCTCTGATGTTTGTCTTTGGGGAGTTGCCCCTTCATCTTTCTGATGTAAATTCCCCAAGGCAGAGCTCCCTTTCCCGGGCCAGCCTTCCCTGTCATCACCTGTTATGCCTATGCTGCCACAAAAGCCTCTTTTCATCCCCAAAATTATCTGAACTCAGATTTCCTGCTTTATTCCCACCACTGGAGCTGCTTTGTTTCGATCATGGCCAAGTCACTAAAACCCCTCAAAGTCAGGAGAAGCAACACAGCTGTTCATTCTCTTCTGTGGCATTGCTCCAGGCTTTTAACCACCTAGGTACCAAAAATTATGGGTTTGCCACTCTCAGGGATATTGCACTGTATTTCAGACATGGTGTTGAGGCAAACTGCTTTGTTTGGTCCCAGCTGTGTGGCCATGGCAGTACAGAGATAACAGCACTGCTATAAACAGACACCGAAAATGGACAGGGACATGGAGAGCTCAAGCAGAAATTTGTGCCATTAAGGTGTCACAAACAACCTCTACAGAAACCTGTATCATAATTATAATGAAAAGACTGTGAAATACATTGCACAATTCTTCTTTTTCGTTATACATGCAAATAGAAAATTGTTAAAGGGAATGAAAATGTTTTTCTTGCCAGTTATACTTCCTTGGAAGAAAAATAAACAAATTGCAGACACACTTGATGCCAAAAAGATCTTCAAGTATTTACTTTGGAAAATGTTGTAGTGGAAGTTTTTGGCTGGAATTCAGCTTAGCTGCTGATGGAAGAAACAAAAAGTGGTAAAAAAAGAAGTACTTTAAGTTCCCATTTTTATTCAGGCAGGAAAATTAATCTTGAACAAGCTTGAGAGGGTTCTATAAATTATTTTAGTCACAAAGACCACTGAAAACCAAGGGAAGAATATTAAGAAGGACTCTTGTTTATCCAAGGTGTAAAAGTAGCCATAAAAGCTCCAAATAGAAAGATAATTTTATAAAAAAGAAGAAAAAAAGAAAGAACAGAAAGAACTCTGTGGGAACACCCTGGTGCCAGCTGCAGGCTGCAGGGTGTGAGTCTGTGCCCAGGAAGGGAAACTCCTCTGCTCCACAGCAGAGCTCTGGAAAGAAGTAAATAGTTTGAGGAATACCATAAAATCTTAGAATCAGAGAGTGATTGAGGTTGGAAAAGGCAAAAAACCCTCAGGCAGTCTGAACAGAGAAGGAATGGTAGGTGATGTGGTAGTTGGAGCTTGTCTTGGGCATAGCATGAAAGGATGGAGTTGTTGAATCTTGGAGAAGTGAGGAGAGCTCAGCAGAACTGCTACCCTGCAGTTGTGGAAGGCAATTTTGGGGCTGTTTTGTCACGCTGAAAAAATCCAGCACAACTGTGCTGAAAAAAATGAAGAGGGTATCATCAAGACATTGAATTTTCCAGTGTTAGGAAGAGAAAAGTAAACTAGAACTCAAGGCATTTTAAAATACCTGAGGCATCATCACTGGGAAACTCCACTAACTCCTCCTCTCAGCTGTCATTTCCCAGTTACAGTTTTCAGGATTTGCTCTGCTTGATCTCACACTTTACCTGGACATTTTCTGTAGGTACTGATGAACCAACAGGAATGTGCTGTCTGCTACGACTGTAAAAGGTTCTGATACAAAAAAACAGGAGACAAAACCAGATGAAATATGCTTATATTTTATTATTTGCCTTCCTTTCAGAATTAGTACAGGAACCTAGAAAACTTGACATTTAATTTCATTTTTGATCTGTATTTCCAGAAGCTGAGTTCATACTCTGAAAATTAACAGCATGGATGATTCTGTGATATGAAGAATAAACTACAAACAAAAGAGAGGTGGCTTTTATATAATATATATATATAGAGAGAGAGAGAGAGAGAAGGTCCTTATATAATTTCACTTATAATTTCTCTTCTATTACACAAAAAAATACTCATAAATATAGGAAAATTATCAGATATGCTAGCAAAAGATATTCAGAAACCCTCTTTTAGAAGCATGCAGATAGAATTGAAATAAATTCAAAATTTGTGATATGAAGAATTGACAGTTTGATGTTGCAACCTCAAATAAGTGCTTAATCTTTAAAATTAGCAGTAAAAGTACATTTCCAGGATATTTGGCTTTATATAAAGATTCCATGTGAATGTTTATATATTAATAAGGTTTTTTAACACATCATTTAAAATTTTATAACAAATTAAGATTTTTTTTTATTTCTATTTTTATCTAGTTTTAATATTTTTCTATATTAAATTTATTTTTTTATTATTATTATACCAGTTGTATTCCAAGCAGGACAATTTCCTTATATTAGAAATACTTTATTTGTGAAATCCCAATGTGTGGATGCAACACTATACTAACAGACACATCATTGCTTCTCTACACCCAAGTATTTCCCATACTGTTAATAAGAGAGTTTGTCACTCCAAACAGGGTTTGCTATTCAGTGCAGAACCCAGAGCACTCTAAAGCACCAACAGGATTTGAGTGATTTATGGTGGAATTTCTGCCCAGTGCCCAGCCTGTCCCTGAGCAGGAGCTGCCCCCCCTGTGGCCAGCTCAGCCCGGTGTCAATGTTCAGCATCAGGTGGGATGGGAGGGAATCTCCCTTTTTTCTCCGGGAGGGAATCTCCCTTTGCTCCCCGGGAGGGGAATCTCCCTTTTCTCTCCGGGAGGGGAATCTCCCTTTGCTCCCAAAGAGGGAATCTCCCTTTGCTCCCCGGTAGGGAATCTCCCTTTGCTCCCAAAGAGG